>OX419344.1:135000-257500 GCA_948470475.1 Galaxea fascicularis | reverse complement strand
TATCTGTAATAATGAAAAACATTATTAATTCTCCACAAAAATATTCTTTATAACAACTTTAAACCTAGAATAATAGTCAATACATGTAACGCTCTCAGGAAGATTGTTCCACCCCGTAACTGCTCTATACAAAAAATTGCGCTGACCTGCAGATGAGCAATTTTTCGGAATCTGCAACAAATTTTTATTTCTAGTGTTTCGGTTGTGGATGTCTGATCTTTTGCTAAACCTATCGCTCACGTACGATGGAGCTAAACCTTTAAGGCACTTAAAGGTCATTGTGGCATCTCTTAATCTCAACATCTGATCACACTGGAAGCCAGTCCAACTGTTTCAGAGCTGGCGTGATATGATCGTAGTTGTTAATTTTAGTGACAATGCGTGCGACAAAATTTTTCACGGTTTGTAATTTTGCTATGTTCTTCTTTGACGTATTGCACCATACAGATGAACAGTAGTACTGAAAACTAAAGCATTTACAGTTTTTATCAGAGACTGCTTATCCAGGATGTGTTCCACATGATTTATCTGACAGAGGCTGGCAGTACATTTTGATACAACTTCGGTGACGTGCTCATTATAAGTTAGAGTTGAGTCCAATATCGTCCCTAGATCTCTGGCCGAGGGTACAGTCGTTGTCTGTTTCCCAAGGAGAGTTACGTGGAAATGTTCTGGCACTTTCTTTAACATCTGACGCGTTCCTAAAAGGAGGAGTTTTGTCTTTTCTGGGTTTGACAGGAGACTGTGAGCGCAGCACCAAGCAGCAATATTCTGTAAATCTGCGGTCAGAAGAGCAGCGGCATTCTCTGCGTCCTTAAGGGTATACTGGGGTCTGTTAGGGTATACTAGAGTTTATAGGGGTATGATAGGGTATACTAGATTACCCAGGGAAATCATTATACTATATGTGGGTGACTATATGTGTGTTAACATGAATTATATGCCGACGTGCCGGTGAATTTGCCTAGTTCTTAGTCCTCTTTATGTTTTTTTTTTCGCGGTAAAGAGTGGAACTCCGCAGCCTGTAAGAGGGGATGGGGTGCAGGCGCACCCATAGCACCCTTTCCCCTCCCTACGGGCCTGTGGTTGTTATGTTTTACTTGCATTTCCCTTATTCAGTTCACTTCCAGTTGCTATTGTACGTCTCTCTAGGGTAACTCCCGAGTTGTATGAAAATCAGTGCATGGTTAGCATTTACTCCTCAACTGAATATTGAACTGGTATCAGTTTTTGATTATTAAAATTCCAACTTCCGGTGATAGGTGTCATACTTCCGGTTTTGTTTTAATGATATTTGACAAGAATTGCCAACAAACCTACCAAAAAAAGTAGTCTTATCTAAAGATTGTGTAAAATTTAAATTGTTCGAAGACCCAGGAAAGACATGAAAGTATTAGTCTCACCGAGTCAGCCATACCAAAAGTTGCATCATGCATTATTTCTGAGATGTGGAGCAGCCATGTTGAGCCACGTGGAGTACCCTGAAACTACGCATGTTCCTCGCTGATCATGTCAACCAATCAACGGTGGCCGCGTTCTGAAGCGCCGGCATTTTCAACTTTATTTCTTGTGCATTCAAATTGTTGATAACTTCTCCTACACCCTTATAACTAAGAAAGTAATCTCTACATTTTTCAACTGCAAGGTAGGTCGATGAACTAAACCAGGTCATGTCTCGGTGTTACTAAAAGCAGCCAAAGATCGTGACACCATTCGTAGGGTGGCTGCAGTCTGACAGACAGACGTACGTACGGTCTGTTTTATTTTCGAACTAACAATTTTTTTTTTGACGTTTAGTTTAAAATAGTTTGACTTAAAACATACAGCTTACAAAATCATTTAGGTCTTGCTCATTACCTCTTCAAAAATGTAGATTCATACATTATGTGCTTGCTCAAGTACAATGTGACCCAATCGAACGATGAAATTTTACTGACGATTCGGCAGGGTATAAGAATAAAATAACGCTGTGAAATTTCGATAAAATAGCTGTCCACGTTCATTGATCAATCAATTTCGGTCTTTTAAGTGACCTTTTGCTGCTGTTCTGTAAAACTTACTGGTTGTGTATTTGTTGTGTGAAGAATACAAAAATTTCAGCTCACTTTTCACATTATTGAGACATCTGTACAAAACAAATATCACAAGTGTATGACAGTTCAGATTCTCATGGGAATAGATTTGTTGTTTCCGTGAGCTAATTTTTCTCTCCAAAAAGAAAAGAGTTGTATCTTCAAGATAATCTGTTCAAGCACTGTTTAAGCATGGTTTGATAATCCCTGAAGATCTGCAAACTCAGGAGGAACAGTACCCTGTACTCAACCATCATCACTTTGTTGTCCCAAGGGAAGGGTTTAAATTTAAGTGACTGGGTGCTAGGTCAAAATGTTGTCATTTCTCCAGCATCATACAGAGTCTTACTCTTCAGCCATTTCAAACTACAGTTATAAACATGATGCACAAACTACAACAACTTCAAAGCTTTGAGCTATGTGCAATTTGTGTGTCATGTTTAACCACAGTTTGTTTTTGAGTTTTCACAAGCAATCCTTAAAAAATTAATCGAATCTGAGTTTGGTAGGGGTGACATTATAAGCATTTCCATAAGGTGCTCATTTGTTCTTTGTGATTTTTTTGCCAGGTTATACATGTAACCTTAAAGTGGTACTTCGACCAAAAAAAAAAATTCTTCTTTTTCTTTGGATTTCAAAACTATGTTAACTAAACACTAAGTGACGCAAGTTTTAAGTTCTGATTTTAAAAAGACACCTGTTTATTTTAACTGGAATTTTGTTATTTAATGGTCTGCCATTACTAACTTTAAAATCTTGAGAGAGCTGAGTCGAGAAGAAAATGTCAAACACTCACTGGTTTAAGAATGCAATGTGTGACTGTACGCGGCTGAATTAATATGCAGCACGGGAGTTTCGGGCTTTCAGATTTTTAAACTGGTGTTTTGCATATATAATAAGTTGCGTTTACACCCTGAAATTTTAAGCTAGTGAATAAATGATGTCACTTTTCCCTAGATCCAAGCCTCTGAGGTCCAATCGGTCAGTTTTGAACGTGAATAATGGCAGACTATGAAATCCAAACCTTACACTCCAAATAAACAGCCTTTGAATAAAAATCAAAGCTCAAGATTTTGCCAGTCAGGTGTTAAGCAAACACACTTTCAAAATCTGAAGAAAACAGAAAGTGATTTTTTTATCATAGTAGCACTTTAAGGGTTTATGGGGCCACCCATGATCCTTTTACTACTGTGGGCTGCATATAAATGTTGGTCACTATTTCATCAGTCTTAACTACAAAGAACTGATTTTGACCCTTAAAATCCCTATTAATTAACCCACTTTCTGCAGTTCCCAATACATGAAATAAATGAACTTAACCAATTTGTATTATTTTGTGAATTTCAGGTGTGATTTACAGGGGTCTGATAGTCATGTTCTTAAGAAAGCCAGGGACGATGTTGTGTGTCATATTTGTGGCATTTCTTTCTTGTTTTGTATTCCATTCAGGTGAGAGGGAATAAACCTTCGAATAACTGTTGTGTACCAAAATGGAATTCTGCAGGGTTAGGACAAGTGTTGTGAAGGAGAGGCCATAGATCATAATATATCCTACCAGACCTTCCAACCTCTGAAACACCCAAACCTTGAGATACCAAAAATTTACTTGAAGAAACCTTGAGATTTTCAATTTTCCGCCATCTTGAACACGTGGCATGCTATCACGCGTGAATACACGCGTGGACACACGATAGTCGATTATCAATGAATGCTTACTGGAGCAACAAACGTTTTACTATTATTTGTAGACTATAATACGTAAAAATTATAAATTAAGTTGATTGAACTGAGATGAAAAGACATGAAAATGGTGATAGACAGACTGAACACATAAATTTGATTTCATTTTAGGTTGTTTTTGATTGAGATTGCCATTTTATTGATTTATTCAATATTGTGAAAAACCTTGAGATTTAGAGGCTAAACCGTGAGACCGTGAGATGACACCTTAAACCGTGAGTCTCACGGCCAAACCGTGAGAGTTGGAAGGTCTGTCCTACAAATGAATGGTGTGGCATAATGTGCATTACTGCACAAGGGAAGAGTAAAAGAATGCCATGTTCTTTTTTTTAATTTTATTTACGTCACTGATTTTTGTTTGAAAACATTTTTCAGATGGTTTGGCTGTAATGTCTGTTGATCTTGGAAGTCAGTTCATGAAAATAGCTATAGTTAAGGTAAATATGACACTTCTTCTCTGAAGCCCAACAATTTGAGTTATTTTTTCTCATACTCTTAAAAATTGATTTGTGTATAGTTCAATACCACAGTGATTGTGAATTGAATATGATACTGTTCCTCAGAATTCTAATTATGTCACATTTATCATTGTGTTTCTTTAATGCAAGTATTAATGTCATACTGCACTTAATTTTAGCCTGGTGTTCCGATGGAAATTGCACTCAACCAGTAAGTTAAATATCGTTAAAGATCTGTAACTAACTTCCTTTTTGAAGGGCTGTATAATTATTATTTAGAGAGCCTTTGGGATTGACATTAACTTTAGTGGCTTTCATACTTCAAATAAATCAGTCCTGTTCTTGAACGCAAAGTGGATATCATGGGAGAAATCTACTTCCATTTTTAGGTTTTGGCCTGAAGGTATAAATGAGTAATACATTTGAAGCATCTCTACCAATCTAAAATAGCCACCAACTTCTCAACAATGAAAAGAAAATTGTCATGTTTACAATAGTTCAATGATTGAGGCAAGGTTGAATTTGCTCTACATGTACATGTAGTGCTGAGAGGCAGTTATTGAATACAGGATATGTACCTTTTTCTGGGCATTGTGCACTCTTTAAATTGTAGTTTAATGTTCTAATCTGAGTGGTGACAAAATTAACCATTTTTAGAGAGTCAAGAAGAAAAACACCAGTTGCCGTTTCACTGAAGGATAATGAGCGATTATTTAGTGATGGAGCTATGACAGTGGTAGGTATATTATAGTTGAATAATTTGCTGTTCTTTCTTAAGGCCAATATGAAATAGGTTTGATTTCATGAATCATGCGTCTACTTTTACACAACATAATATATTACTGATTCCTGGAAATGAAAATTGGTTCTATTCTGGAAATTTGTTGGTTAGAATCGTACATATGTGATCAAAAGGTTTACCTCCCTGTCAGTTAAGAGAAAACTACTACAGACATGGCCATATGAATCGACATAGTGGAAATCAGGTCTCAAAATATGTATATGTAGTTTACAAGTAAATGTTGACGTGGCTGTATTATTGCTGTCTTTCTTAATACCTGGTATCAATCTTTTCGTATTTCTTGTCGTCTTTTTGTAGGCTGTTAAGTACCCAAAGAATTCTTACATATTTCTACAAGATGTTTTGGGTAAAAAAGTTAATAATCCACTGGTACAGCAATATAAGCAGAGGTAGGATGGAACAATAATAAATGTATGAAGTATAGTAAATTATTTAAATATTAATCTCAGTAATATATCCCTTTCTGTGGTTGTATTGCAACTAGATTTTCTAAGGTTATTGACATATGGTTTGGCACTGGGGTTGCACTCTAAGGATCTTGTAGTCTTTAATCTTTAATAAGTATACTTCTAAAACAGCATAACTGTACTGGGAGTTTCAAAGCAAGAATAAATAAATAAAGTAGTATACACTGTACTATTAGCACTAGATTAAGCCAAGGAAATACAACTTACATTATAGATACAGTAGATTTTGCATAAGTCGCACTCCCAGCGACAGGAAGTTACATTGTAAACTACAAGCACTAGATCAAGCCAGAGAAGTAAAATATTACTGTCCAAACTCACTGCACATAATTATTTATATCAGCAGCTGTCAGACTGACCATCTCTGTTTCACTCTCTCCTTCACTCTGTTGGTACCGGTAGGCAATAGGGATGAGCAATTTGGGGCTGTGGAAGTTTCATTCTGGATTCTTTTGTTATCAGCTGTTGTTTTATCCCTGTGCCATATGGAGAACCAATCACTCATCACATCCAATTAATGTAAATTTGTGTGCATGTGTATTCTTAATAAGGTACTGATTTCTTTTATTTGGGTCAGGTTTCCGTGGTATGATCTCGAGGAAGACAAAGAAATGGGAACTGTTCTATTTCGGCATGATAGTGAGACCACATTTACTCCTGAGGAACTTTTTGGCATGATACTGAACCATTCCAGGAGCATCGCTCAAAAGTTTGCAGGTTAGCTAGCTGGACTTGCATTATTTTAGAGCAGCCTTTGTTCTGAAGCTGTTCCGTCCACATGGTTGTTGCATGGTTATGTGCTGTAACTTCTTTGTTGCATGTTTAGGACTTCGAAGTATGGACTTGCAATTTTTCTTTGCAGATCATCCAATGAAAGATGTTGTGCTTACAGTTCCACCTTTTTTCAACCAAGCTGAACGACGTGCTGTTATGAGGTACATTTTACTGTGTTTATTTTATGTAGATGTTTTAAAAACAATCTATACATGTACTTTGAATCTTAGCTGTTCTTGTTACTTAATACTTTGTCCTTCTTTCATTTTCTAGAGCTGCAAAGTTGGTTGGATTCAATGTACTGCAATTAATGAATGCAAACACAGCAGGTAACTGGACAACTCCCAGACCATGTGTTGGGTTTCGTCATGTTGCTGAACTATTTTACATTGATTGCTCACATTTTCTTGTTTAGTTGCCCTGCATTATGGAGTGTTCCGCCGTGCATCTTTCAACACATCTGAGAAAGTAAGAAATTTGACTGACACATCTTGAGTTATGATGTCTTGCTAGCTGTGATGATTTTGTTACCATCAAGCCACAGTATTACAGAACCTACTGGTACTAAGAGAGTTATCCATATATAGCATAATAACAGCTGCTAAATTGTGTCATGCTTATGTTTCCAACAGTTAATCATGTTCTATGATATGGGAGCAACAGGCACTGTGGCTACCATTGTTGGTAAGTATGTTCATAACTGACAATACAGACAATGAATCATGCCTTAGCATGGATCCTTTAATTGTTTAAGAAGGTCTGATTTTCTTACACATGTTCAACAAATTTGAAGCCATCCTAGTTGACATGTCAAAGCCGCCAGTTTAGGATTTTGTGGCTGTTGTTCCACTTCAAGGGTTAGGAGCTTTGTGAATACCACAACAGCTGAAATCCTCGGTAACTTTTAGCCCATCACCACCTACTTCAAAGATAGTGACAGCCCAGTGACATAAGAAGGCATCTCTGCCACTGATTATATGATATACTGGAAATAATGGTGGTATGAAAATATCATCTAGCTTTTGTGTGGAAGCAAGGATGACTGCACAAGAACTCTGAATTTGTTGAATCAACTCTTTGCAGTACTTCTTCGTGTATGAACAACATGATTAAGACAGCAGTGAGGGTGGTATGAAAACAAAATCAAATCCAACATTTCTTCCTATCAAAGATAAGGGCACAAAGCATGGTACAACAACTGTATTACTTGCTGTTATTGTAGTGATGTCAAACCAGGCTTCTTGCATTGACAGGCTACAGTTCAGTCAAAACAAAAGACAGAGGAATCACAGAAACTGCTCCTCAGCTTGCAGTCAAAGGAGTTGGGTGAGTCAAATTTACGCCAGTTGTCTAAGGCTACAACACAGACAGCCAGTTACAAAGAGTTTGAAGATGGATCAGGCTTCTCCCAAAACTTTGACTGTTCTGGTTTCTGTTTGATTTCTGCTTCAGTTCAAATTGAGACATTTTATAGCTTTACTACTGTATCTGATCTGAATTTTCTTGTAGTTTTGATCGCACACTGGGTGGTCACGCTATGGAAATACGATTGAGGGATCATCTGGTCAAGCTTTTCAAGCAGCAGTTCAAGACCCAGGGTGATGTCACCCAGTCTCCGCGTGCAATGGCTAAGTTTTTGAAGGAAGCCGCCAGAGTAAAACAAGTTCTTAGTGCAAACACTGAGATTTTTGCACAGGTCAGTTAGGTTTTTCTGAGCAAATGCATTAAGTTATTTTAATGAGTAACTGATTAAATTTCTCTTGATTGCTTGACTGCTTAGCTAACAGATTCACAGACAGAAACAATGTCTTGATTGTAGGACAGACTGACCAACCAATTGACTGACTTACATGTTGACTGAACCGATCAAACTGTTTGCCTGACTGGCTTTCAGGTGTGTCAATAATTTTTTAAATAGCTGTCTTAGTTTACCAAAGCAGGTGGCAATCTGATCATTGGAGTGAAAATCTAGGCAAAGAAGGTGGTGGTAAATGTTAAGAAAGTAGGTGGCATATTTCAAAACACCTGGCCTATTGACTCATGATCTAACTGATTTACTAAACACTTTCAACATACATTGTTTACTATATCAACCGAACCACTGATACGTTACAAGTTTCATGCATCTCCTGTGAACCTTCTGTTCATCATTTAAGTTCAGTGGACTAACTACCTGTCCACATGCCTGCCTGTCCATTTCCTAACAATACAGTGTTGACATATTTAGATTGAGGGTGCTTTTGAGGAAAAAGACTTTCGTGCCAAGGTAACACGTGAGGAATTTGAAGAAATGTGTGCTGATCTACTGGCTAGAGTCTCTCGTCCTGTTGAAGATGCTCTAAAGTCATCAGCAATTACATTGGTGAGAGAAAATATTTGATCACATAACATACCATATCTCTAAATGACCCCTGTCAATTACTTCTGTAGCTGTGTTCAGAGTTCATAAGAGCCATATCTTCAGGAAGGATCTTTAGGTTTGTGTTAATGTAATTTGTTTCCTTTGTCATCCAGGATGAGATTGACAGTGTTATTCTTGTGGGTGGAGGAACAAGAGTTCCAAAGGTTCAGGAATTACTTCAGAAAGCTGTTAAAAAGTGAGTCATGGAAAATACCCTGGAATCAATACTATCTTGTTTAGCAACTGTCCTTAAATACCACATTACAGATGTAATTACCTGGTTAACTTTATTTGCTTTTAATTTTTAGGTCTGAACTTGGAAAAAGTGTAAACACGGATGAAGCTGCTGCTCTTGGTAAAAAAAAAACAAAAAAACCAGACTTTTATTTTACCTTCTTTGCATGGTTTTGATTTATCTTTCAAAAAGAAAAAATTCATTTTGCAGTCATCCGTTCTGTCGTTTAACAAAGTCATTAAGCAGTGCTTACGTCTTTCATTTAGGTGCGGTTTACCAAGCTGCTGAATTGGGCAAAGGATTTAAAGTCAAGAAGTTTGTTGTAAAAGATGCTAACGTTTATCCCATACAGGTTTGTTTCAGGAACAAGGCACAACATCTAATTACGTACTGTGTTCTAATTATTTTTTATTGAGCTGTCTCTAGCACAATCAAATCGAGTCAAATTTGTTTTTTTTTTGTTATCAAAATCAAATCAAATTTGTTCAACAAGGGTGACACTTAACAGTCAATATGACAGTCAAACTTGTGTCCCTCGAATTCCAGATAGAATTGGAATTTTTGAGGACTGGGGAAAACCTGAGTATCCAGAGAAAAACCTTTCAGAACAAGAACCAAGATACTCAACCCACATATGATGCCAAGACCAGAACTTGAACCCAGGCCACATTAGTGGGAGGCGAGGGCTTGCTCCCCACTTGTTCAGAGAGATTTAAGAGTTGTGGCATAGATGATTCAATTTTTTATTTCTGTTTTTAGGTGTCTTTTGAACGTGTGAACAAGGCTGAAGATGGAAGTGAGTCAGTCAAACATGTAAAGCGCATGTTGTATCACCGAATGAATGTTTTTCCACAAAAGAAAGTTATGACTTTCAACAGATTCTCGGAAGACTTCAAATTCCATGCTTGCTACACTGATCTGGAGTTTATGAGTGATGAAGAACAAAGGTGAGAAATTCTACTGGATCCCTGCTGGTCTTCATTAATTTCTGCCTTTTGAACATTAAACTTGTGTTTCTTCTCAAGAAAGGAGATGTAGAGTTTTGGTGAACTCACCTCCCTTTGGCCTTTGATTTAATCCCAGTTCTCCAAACGTAAATCCATGAAATCACATTATTAGCATTAAGGAGAATTTCATAGCTGATCTAAAATCTGTGGGTTGTTTTACAGCATGCTTGGATCAGTAAATTTGACGTCAGTTGAAGTAAAGGGTGTGGCTGCTGTCCTGGATAAGCATATCCCTAAAGGAGAGGCTAAGGGGGTCAAAGCATTCTTCAAGATGGATGAAAATGGACTATTAAGCTTAGAGAAGGTATGCTTTCACAACATACTTGCAGAAAACAGCTTCCCTGTAATGTTGTAGAGAGAGATGTACTGACCACATGGCCCCTCATGATTTGAGAAACCAAGAATCAATAATATGTAATTGACACGTTCTTTCATACTACCTGCCTCGACTAGCTTTGCTATTTTGCAGGTAGTCTTCATTTATATGTTAAATTGTGAATGTAAATAAAGTTGTTGTTGTTGAATCAAACTGGCTGTTGGCTCAGAGGCTCCTGACGGAACAATGTTTGGAGACCTCTCAAATTTCATAGTAGCAAATTGTCATAAATAAGTAAATTCTTGGAGAAACATTATTGTTGTCACTCTGGCTTACATAGTAAAGTTCATGGCAATGATGTTCCTTGCATCATGAAAAATCGTCTGCCTTGCTTACAAAACCCTATGTGATAGTAGATTTCTTATAACTGATTTCATTCGATTGAGTTGTGAATGCATTTTTTAACAGGTGGAATCTGTTTTTGAAAAACCAACTGAAGATAAACCAGAAGAGGAGCAGTCAACATTTGCCAGTAAGTTCCAAATTTCATCTGCTTTAACTGTTAATCTGTGTTCTGTTGATTTGAGGTTTCAAACAGAGGCAGAGCTAAATGTTATTGTTGTTGTTTTTGCCAGAAATTGGAAGTAAAATTTCAAGCTTCTTTGGTGGCTCAAAAGAGGATGAGAATAAAGACAGCAAAGTAGAGGTATGTTGTACATTGCCCAGCAGTCCAAGGGATTTCTTTCAATGAACGTTCTGAGAACTGACTTTCTTGTTCATTATTGTTTGCTTTTAGTGCAGGGATGTTGTCGTGCGGTGTTTTTTCCTAAATAAAGAAACTTTGCTTCACATTGCATCCTCTCTCCCTGACGAAGGTGTGGTGATGAGAACCCAGAATGACGCTGGAAAGGGAGAGAGAGAGATGATTTTATTTAACTTAGCTCAGTTTTACACAACATATAAGTTAAGTTTACATGTACATGGGCAACTAAATACAGTGTAATTAAAATAAGTGAAATGGTCAAGTTTGAAACCTGTTCATTCTGTTAATATAACAGGAATAAAGTCTGGTAGTTTACTGGTCTTGGAAACAAGCAATTTTTGCATCTTCAAAATTCTCAGACTTAAACTGAACCACATCCCTGTTTCGTTAAAGGACGTGACTTGATAGATTTTCGTTATCTGTCGCGTACGTAGAAAGGAGTTATAAGAATGGTGCTACGGAATCTTTTTTTCACGTGAGACGTTTGCAGGTAGATATGCCAGTCAGAGGAACATTGGCTTAATAAGACTTTTAAGAGTGTTCTTTTATTTTGTGGTTGTCGTACTTAAATAGCAATGTCTCTTCACAACAAACTTCCCTGTAGGACTTGTACTTTTTAATCTCCTTTTTTGATGATTTTTACACGTAACTTGTTTGTATTTTACTTCCAGGATGGAGATAAATCTGTGGAAAAAGACGAGAAAGCGGAGAAGGAAAAAGCTGAAGAGTCGAAAGTCAAGGAGGATGAGAAGGGTGAAGAAAAACCAACAGAGAAGGAAGAGGAGAAAAAAGAAGAGAAAAAGGACGAAGAGGGAGACAAAAAGGACCAAAAGGAAAAAGAGGAAGAGAGTGAAGAAGAAAAAGGACAGAAGGGAAGTGAAGAGAAACAGGAAAAGAAAGAGGAATTTAAAGACAAGAAAGAAGAATCAGCTGGTGCGAAAAAAGATGCCAACAAAAAGGTGAGTTCGTCTTGATTACTAGAATTAATATTACACTTGCAACTCTAACTTGTGGGCCTGCTGGTTTGGGGAGTAATCAGCACAAGACTGAAAAGATCGTTTTACTAGGCCACATCTTGTAAATGCATGACTCTTGCATACACCAACCATAAAATAACTGAAAATGAGTTCGCTTAATCAACTTACAACACGTTTGACATACATTGCTTATGAACCTAGAAGTGGCATACAGGAAATAGTAATGACTTTGGTCTCGGTCTCGGATTATTTTGTTCCAAAGTTCTTCAGAGGAAATAACTGGTTTTGACCAGAAGACAATCTGGGATCTGCTTCCGTTTATCTTTTTTCGATGACAATTTAGCCATTATTCAAACCAGTAAAATTGGACTCCAATACTTGTACTTTCCGATGTGTGGCTAAAACGGTTAAACCTTGAAACCTTAAGATCAGAATTTAAATTCTCGTATGTTGTCCTTACACATTTCCTATAGAAGAAGTAGGGACAAATTGTTCAACTATGAAGCGAATTCATATTATATTATGTGATCCTGTCCTTGATTCTCGTGACCACTCGGTTTTATAAAGTGTTGATCGTACAAGGAGAAATTTGACGCTGATCACTCTTAGGGTTTAAAGGGTTAACCCAAATTGATGTTGATGCTCACGCTTCCTGATGCTCATACGTGATGCTCACGCTTCCTACCCCGTTAGTGTTGTAATCACAAGGAGCCTTGTTCTTTACCTTGTAGGAAGAGAAGCCAAGTAACAAAACTGAAGAAGCTAAAAAGGAAGAGAAGAAACCAAGCAAGCCTGTCACCGTTCGTGAGCCACTGGAAATGGTTGTGCAGTTGGATGATGTTGTAAATACGTCTCAAGATGCTTTGTCCGCATCCATTAAAAAGTACGGCGTTAGCTAAGTGGAAGAAGTGATCATAAATAATAATAATAATAATAATAATAAATACTTAATTGATTACTCCGCTAGATTGGCTTTTCAGGGACTATCAAACAAATAAACAAACAAATGAAAACACTCATGGCAACTGGTGGGAGGCAGACCAGTTGGCTATTTACAAGGATGACCGAGGAGTTGAACCAGGCATTCACCCAGAACAACACCAGCTAGTGGCCAGAGCGGGATTGGAACCGGGGTGACCACATTGATAGTCATCTGCCATCTGGAGCAATTAAAAGAAACCAGTTGGACAGTTCATTTAGAAGGCGAAGGTTCAAAACTACTGCCCAAGAGAAACTGCGACGATTATTCTTTATTTGAGGGACGGATTTTGTTGGAAATAAATTGCATCTCGTTGTTTTTGGTCATACACGCGGATGGGTGTTTTGCTGTCCAGTGTGTAGGCGTGTTATAACAACGGGATGTTGTTGGCAAAAATAAGTTTATTTTATTCCCTATGTCGAGCCAGTACTCATTTGTTTCTTATCTCTTTTCTTCTTTTTCTAGACTCAAGGACTTACAGGCAAGAGATGATGCTAAGTTCGCTAATGAACATGCAAAGAACTTACTGGAGTCGCATATATTTGGCATGCGTGACAAACTGGATAGTGAGCAGGGCCAACTGCTGTCCACAGAGGAAGAGAGAGAAAGGATTCAGGAGGCTTTGAGCGAAGCCTCGGACTGGTTGGATGATGAGGGCTGGGACGCAACTTCTGACGTAAGCTATTTCTGAATGCCTCCCGATTCAACCTGTTTCGTCTCCACCTTGCCTTACGTTCGCTTTATTGCTACAAAGTTTCTTCTCTACCTTGCCTTACATTCGCTTTATTGCTACAAAGTTAATGACCACGTTAATGACTTGTGGCTTATCATTCATTGTTCGCGTGAATTGGCTCCATGGACCAATCAGAACTCGAAATAATCACCAGAAAAAAAAAAGACCGATGCCAAGCACGGAAAAGCGTGCAAAGGGTGCCAAGCGGGAAAATAAAACTGCTGCTAAAGATGATATAGAACCGTCGTAGGAAAATGTGTAATTCCTGTGTGGTGGAAAAACACACATAAGCCAAGTTACAATTGGTAGTGGGTTTTTCCATTTGGTTGGTGGGTAGAGCGTGTTTTTAATGATTGCAACCGTCACTTTGTTACTAGTTTGGGCTAACGTCCGGCGGACATTGTTCAATCTGTATCAAGGTTGGACGTTAGAATGATAAAAGAAGTTGAAGCGTTAATTTTTACCTTGCAGGAAAAGTGAACGCTTTCAGGGTCTTTTCCTTAGAAAGAATTGCCTCTATTGCCTTAAAGAAAACTTTTATTCTGTTCCTCTTCAGGTATACGATAGCAAACTGCAAAAGCTGAAGAAACAGTCAATGGACTTCAGGGTCCGCCTGAGAGAACACAATGCCAGACCAAAGGCTGTAGAGGCTTTGAGGAACAGTTTAAACTTGTCTACAACATTCCTGGTTCAAATTAATAATCTCACAGACAAGGACGAGATCTACACTGCCAAGGACTTGGAAGACATTCAAAAGATAATCAACGAAACAACAGTAAGGGCGGTGATAATAGCCACGTTACCAGAAAATCTTATCGCTGCAGGAAAAAATAGTGTTTATTCGTGTGACCCAGTGTTGTTTTCCTCTACAGTGCCAAAGTCAATGTGCATGTCATCCTTTGAAGAGATTTTACTGAAAGCCTTGCTGGGGCTTGAGAGGGTTAACATGACCATTGTGTGTTTTATCAATTAACGCAGTGCGCTTTTAACACATTTTATCTGCTTTTTTGTGACAGGAATGGCTGGATACGACTGAGAAGAAGCAGGCTGAGATGAAACCACACGAGAATCCTGTTATGGTGGTGAAGGATATCGAGGCGAAGCAAGGCAAATTGGACCGTGAGCTACTTTACTTGCTGAACAAAGTCAAGTATTACGTGCCAAAACCAAAAGTCAATGAAACAGGTGTGAATCACGTGTCTGATACTGCCTTGATTGCGTTAGTATCACGGGCTGCTGATTAACTGATTGATTGATCGATCGATTGATTGATTGATTCCCTAACTGATTGGTTTCTTTTACAATAGCTTCTAACACTACAAAATCAGGAGCTGACGCCAAAAAAGAGAGACAAGAGAAAAGCAGCACGAAAGAAGGCAAAAGCGAAGAGAAAAAGCAGGGTACGAAAGAGAAGGACGAGGAAAAACGCGAAGATAGCGCGAAGGAAGAGGAAGAAAAGAAAAAGGAACAGAAAGAAGGAAAAGTGGAAAAACCCGAGGAAAGTAAAGAAAAGCAGGATGAGAGTGATGAAAAAGACTCTGAAAAAGAGGAACCATTACCTTTACCGAGCCCAGAGGAGTCATCCTCAAACGAGTCTGCGGGTGATTCTAGTAAACCAACGGACACTTCACAAGAAAAAGAACAATCGTCAGATAGCAGTGATTCCAAGAAACAAGCTAATGACGAATTATGATAGGATTTCAATTGAGTCGACTCAGCTAGACTGTAAAATATTTTTCAACTTTTTAACATTTGAAAGAATAACTTATTGAAAAAAGATTCACTGTTCCCTCCCATATTTAGATTACAAAAACCCATTAGCTGACCATCTCTGCCATTCGTGACCTTGATGTCAGTGTGTTGTCAGTTGCCCAGTTCCAGAGGTTTGCCTGTTATTTCCTAGTTATGGTTTGAAGTAGGCTCGACCCACCCCACTCTTTCGGGACCTTGTAGCGCAGAGATAAAAAAATTCAACATTCCGATCTTGGATATGTCATTTTTTTATTGGCTGAAGCAAGATGTCACAGGACAGCGTTCGGTTCGGTTTGTTTCGGGAATAAACCCTATTTCCTGACTCAGGTTTGGTACAGAAATGAAATCAGTCAAATATAAAACTCGGTGAAAGTACAAATAAATACATTCATTAAATTTTCACGAGCTAAACGGTATTGGTTCCGTGCCCAAGAAACTGTCTGCCGCCATGAAAAGCGGTAGTATGTGTATCAATGCGCAGGAGTGTTTAGAAAGAGGAAGCGCGTGTGTCTCACAGACACTGAGCAAGTCGATTTGGCTGTAATACACTAATTTGGGATTGAAATAGAACTAATTAAAACCAGTCTTCTCTACGAGAAGATCGAACGCTTCTTTGTTGGTACAATCCAGGAAGGGAAAAAGGTAACCGCGACAAGCCTGACAAACAGAATTGAAGTGCTGTCCTTGAACACTCCTGAAAGCCCTCTTTCCCATCGCCCTGTAGTGCGTTACTAAAAATAAAGAGTTTTGAAATGGCGTTGCTATAAACAGTAAATTTATTATCGCTTCAGTAAAAAATGTATTATCCCTTAGATGACCTTGCATGTGTTTCCGCCTCCTACCAACCCTTGACGCCGACTCATTTTTTTTTTCCGGCGTTCTGATAAAAAAAAAAATTAAGAAACTAAAGCAAACTCGTAATTGCTCATCCTCCCCAATGTCTGTACAGTTCTGAGTTTCATCCTTTCTCTGAATTCTCCGTCTGGGCCACGTTCCAAGACATATTTCGGTTCCTAGGAGGCTTACTTTCCCAGCATGAGTTTTGGCAGCAGCTTAAACTGTTCATGGTTGCACTGCATGGCTGAACATTCCCTACCCCATTGCATTCTCAGATAACAAAAGCACTGTTCCCTTTCGTTGAGATACCTAAGGCTCCGCCCCTTCTCCCCTTCCACTCCTGCGAGATCAAGTCACAGACTCACAGTAGCACTTAAAAGCTGGTTTTGATCGTATTTTGATTGATGCTTGGGAATATGGTTGGAGTGTTGTTACCTCCTGTTAACCGAACGCTTCTCTCTAAACTCAACTTGTTTTTCAACCATAAACATTAACAAGGCATACGCGTTCCTTGTAAGACGAACCTCTACAAATAGTGGACGGAAACTCGCTTTGAAACTGAATGATTTCCGGCTGTCAATATCTCTACCCACTCCCTCCCCGTCTCTTCCTTGCGGCCCCGTCGCCCGGGCGTAGAATACACGTTGGACCAATCAAAACAAAGAACAGAAGATCTCCCTCTTGGCTTTAGAAAGCAAGGGAGAATTTCATAGTCTTAATGTTTTCGCTGAGAGAGTTTGCGAGACTAACCCCTAAATTCATGCTTTTCTAATTCAGATAAGTTTTACTTAAGCTTGAGGCTTTTTTACCGAATTGCCATGGTTTAAAAAGGTAGAGAATTTGTCTTTTTGCGTGAAATCTACCTTCAAAGTTTGATCAAAGACGCTAGTTCTCCACACGTTGCAATCTTTGTTTTCTTCTTGTCGATTTCGTGGCTGAAGAGAATTCGAAAGGATGAATTTGAACATGAATTTATTTACGTTTTTAGTATGACCACTGTTGAAAACACTCAAAGTTTAGAGAAAACAACCGATGTCCCAAAAGAATCGAATACCAATGGTCGATCGACTTCAGCTGAATTCAACAACATTCAAGATGGCGGCCATGTAGAGTCTTCAATTCCTACCTCTTTCCTTCAACCAAACTCTGTTGGAGCCCTTGTCCCGTCGGTAACGGCTGCCCAAGTTGGTGAGTGCAATAATTTTTCGTTGTTGATGATATGTAGAATAAAAAGAGTTTAAGCAGGTCTCTGTCGTCCAGTCTTTCAAGAAATATCATAGACACAGTATGGTATCGTAACTTCGTTTGGAGAGCTTATAGCTTAATTACCTTGCTGATGTACGATCAAGACCAAAACAGCTGAGTTCATAAAAGTATATTCTAATATGAAACATCTGGAAAGGTTTAACAGCTGAAAAGTCGGTTTTCCCTTTGATTATAATACAGCACTTATCTGGTTAACCAAAACAAACATTTTAAATGTTCCCTTTGAATTCATCAATTAGCCATTAAAAAGACGAAGTGCCATATTGCTTTCAAAGACTTAACAGCGACTCAATCAATTCTGAGCAAGATACGCCATCAGCCAGATTTGAGTTTCCCATCTTTGTTAAGTGAAGCTAAGAGTGCCAGACTAACTGGAAATATTTTGCTAAAATATATAGGCTTAAACCCCTAACCTTCAACTTCTATCAACAACAACAACAACAGCAATACTTCCATTACACAATTGTAGTAACTTAACACATAGAATATACAATTACAATTTGAACAAAATATGTATTACACGGAAGGAAAATATACCTAGCAGCCAGATAACCGCAAGGTTTTCAAGCTAGATATATAGCCCATGTATGGGAGTATTCCCCCCCCCCCTCCCCGGCTAGCAGCTAGTTCTTTGAAAGTAGTTTCAAAAGTACAGGATGTCACTCACAATAACTAGACTTACACAAGATCATATGACATGCATATACACACCATAAAAAAGAAAGTACATCAATGACAAGAGAAGAGAATTAAGAAAACAGTTATCGTAGTGCATGGCCATATGATTGAAATAAAATAATTTCAGTTAAATAAGGTAATTAAGTACTGATACAGAAACGTTTATTGAAAGCTGGAAAACTTGTAAAGGTAGACACAATGTCTGGCCATCAAACTGTATTTTTAGGATGCCAAAGTTACTACATATTATTGTGCTGGAGGTTTTCTTGTAATCTTGTTAAAATATCCCTTTTTGTTTCTACTAAAGTGGTGGCAAAGGATTTTCCTGCTCTTCAGAACACAACCAAACCCATCCCTCCTAGTGTGTTTTCATACAGATTTGCATCTCCAACAAGCAATCAGACGCCTTACTATGTTTCATCAGATATTGTACTAAGGTATGTTTTATTCCATCTGCTTGTCTTTGTAGACCTCTTCATCTTTATTTGTGGTATATGATTCTCAGTTCCATTGCTTATCTCATCCCTGTAAGTTTCTTTTTAGGGACAATGAAATGTAATATTTAAGCTAAAAAACCAGTATGGGACGTCTCATTGGTTGTTGTCTGTGTATGGCTGAGGAGGAGAACACAGGTCTTCCTTGGCAATAATTACAGATTCCTACACATCTGATTCCTTGTGGAAAATTCTGTTGAAGGTTAATTTAAACCTTTTTTAATTCAATTTCTTGGCAGTGGTGGAATTGCTCAGCAGACAAGAAGGAGGATTGTACATAATGAAGGTACATGTTTTCTAGATCTCCATAATAATTATTTAAACATTTACTTTGCCTCTTGTAATCCAACAAGTCTGGAAATAAAATGAAAATAAAATTGGACTTTGGGTTGAATTACATTCTCTTAGAATTCTACTTGTTTCTATGTTGGTGGTTAAATTCATCTTCTTTTAGGAGTTCTGTGTTACTTGCAATCATTTGTTTTCAAAGTCATGTCAACCCAATGGATATTTTGAGAGTGATGATTCCTTGGAAATTGCTTTTTAGAGACTGATGAATTGAAAATTTGAAGATTAGGCCACCCTCATTATTTGAATATTCCCTCTAACTCAAGCTGAAGTATGACTGACTCGTCTTGACATATTGTGTAACTTGTGGTTGTTCTTTTTTTCAGTGGAGAGAAGGCGAAAAGACAAAATTAACAACTGGATATGGAAGTTAGCTCAAGTTGTGCCTCAGTGTAGATGGGGAAAGCAGGTAGTGTTTACTTTGTTTTGAGAAAATAGACGATGATCAAATCATCCTTGTATGCTCCAGTAAATATTGTTATAAAATGTTCATTGTAGTTCTAAGTGAGGCCCCACCTCCAATGGGCGACAAGTAGGAGAAAACCCTGGGAATTAGGTTGCCACACCTTAACTCTTGAGTAGAGTTGGAAAATTTAAAAAGGAATCACATGAATTACTACAGTAGTTCTGTTGTTACTGGGTGACCTGTATGCATCAGGACTGTCAGAATATTTTAAGAACCGTGACAGACTTGATGAATTACCTATGAAGTCACGGAACCATATCCCTACAGGAACAGGAGACCCTTGACATTGTTTTTCATGGATAATTTTCCCTAGAGGGAGAAAATAACATTATTCCCTGCTCCCTTTAATCTTTAATCAGATTTGTGAGAATCAGATGTGTCAATGTGAGAACTATACTAGAGGGTAAATTTACTTTAACAAGAATAAAAAGGTGTCATTTTTTCAGAGTTTGAGAGTGGAGCTGGTAGTTATCCAGGAGGAAAGCAGCAGACTTGTGCTGTTTAGTACTGTATCTTGAAGGATGCATGTGTGTGTATTAGCTTTTGATATTTTTATATTTCTTTTTTCAGAGTAAAAACATCGTTCTTGAAAAGACAGTGGAGTACATAAATCAAGTCAATGATCAGTTGAAGGAGATGACTGATTTACAGCAGAGAGAACAAAAACTTGGTAGGTGTAGTTTGAAAAGTTTTCATTTTGAACCTATACATGTGCAATGAATTTTTTTGGATATTGTAACTTTACGCATATATTTCACTGAACAATATGCATTTAACCTATCTATCCATCCCTATGGAACATTTTGCAGTTAAATCTTAAATACAGCATAAATTTGGAAGGGAGTAAATCCTTGAGGTTGCCATTTCAATAGTAGCAGATTATTATAATTATAACACCTGCAGGTAAAAGGATGCTCAAGAACATCTGTAAAAATCATTACAGTGACAAATACTTTCTTTTATTTTCACTCGCAGCACAAGAGGTTCAGCAGCTAAAAAGTCGACTTGGCAATGTCACAAAAGAGAATAAAGTGTTAAAAGATATATTAAAGAAACACAGCATAGCTATTCCCAGAAAGATTATTGCAATGCAGGACTCAAATTCCGTAATAGCTACTCCTGAGAAAGTAAATGTTCCTGTTGCTATAACAGCTGTCAGCACAAGTAATAAGGCAACACCAGGTTTGGTAACTTTGACGACATCAAAACCTATGGAGTTGGAAAGTCAAGGGACAGTTGGCATATCTCCTACTGTTGTTACCACAGTTACACAGGTGCCAATCACTTCAGCATCTGTTGCTGGTCCTGTTCTAAGGGATTCATCAAAGAAAGAAACAATAGCTTACGTAGCCCCATTTATCATTGCAAATAACCTGGTTACCTTAACAACAAGTAAAACTTCTGTTGTGACATCTGTCACGCCTTCATTTGTTCCGGTTGTAGCCCCAGTGGTTCAAAATGCTGTGAGTGACACTGGTCAACAGGGGTTAAATCAGCTCCAAAGAACTGTCAGTGACTCTACCAAGTTATGCATTCCTCATCAAGGAATTTATACTCAGCATGCAAATAACTTGGTTAACTCCTCTGCACAGCAACCTGTACAAACTGCTAGTGACCCTGTTAGCTCTTCACAATTAGTCACAACATCTCATACAGGTTTCTCGCAACACAGTGTTGCTGCAATTATGAAAGTGGCTTTGCAGCCTGGAGTGTCAGCTTCTCCGCTTAGTGTGGTAAATGCTGCTCCACTTGCTACACCTGCCATGGGAAATAACACAACAGCCATTTTAAATGTACAAAATGCAGTGGTCAATTCTCCTGTTGCTGTTTCAAGCACAAGTGTGCCTGCAGTTTTGGTGTCATCTCCTTCAACTTTGCCAGTATTAAGCAGTCTTATGAATCGAGTCCCAGGAACTGAGAATGCTGCAGTTTCACAAAGTGGCAGCTTACCAACGTTTTATCAGACAGCAGCTCCAAACCACTCTATGCCTGTTGCAATGGCTACTCAGAATAATGGCAGTATGTCACAACAGAAAGCATCAAATGCTGCAATCAAGAATCTGGGAGGAAACAAAAACATTACATCTACATCTTTTAGTAAGGCTCAGGGGAAGTCAAGCGCTAGAACTCAAAATGCAAAGAGCAGCTCACAAAACAAAGCTCTACCTGAAAATAGAACAAGCTCGGGCACAAACAAACGGGCAGCAGCACATTTACCTACAACTAGTGATGCCATCATGGCAAAGAGAACAAACACAGTTTGCAATCCTCAGGAGACACCAGGAAATACGAGTATTTGTCAGCCTCAGGATGAAATAATGACCCTTCAAACATTCAACGTGACTGCTTTGATCCCAGGTATTGCCACTCAGGGTTCATCGCCAAATAATGATATGGTTTCAAATAGGGATGATTGGAACAAACCAGCTACTCAAGTCTCCACTATGGTAGCAAGTCAAACTGTGCAGGCGCCGCGTTTGTCGCATAGCATTGCATCATTAGCAGGTCTATCACAAAGTATAGGACAGCCACAACCATCATCAGAACCGCAGCAACATCAGCAAATTTCTCAGCTTGGTTCTGGAAATCTGAGTTTCTCTGCCGAATCTTTACTTGCTTCAAATGATGTTTTCTTGCCAAACATTCCTCATATAACTACAAATTCAGTTTCAGACAATAACACCAGCCAACAAAACTCTTTAACAGTGGTTCCAGTCTCTTCACTGCACAGCTCACCCAGTGATCAAGGTCACACCCAGAGCTTTTCCAACTACTCCGCAGAAGCACTTATCGGAGGAAGTGAAATTATGGGGGAATCAGTTATTGCTCAAGAAAATCAAACACAACCATCCAGGACGACTTATTCTGACTTTTCTGCTGAATCACTTATTGGTTCTAATGACTTAAATTCAAGTTTGTCTTATGCTATTGACAATCTGATCTCATCACGCTCTGATGCAAACTACAATAGCACTGCTATGGTGTCAGTGAATCCAAACCTGCTTCATTCAGTGAAGTCTAACATTAGCCAAGACATGGTTACTAACCCTTTAAGAGCGCTTGCAGCCTTACCAGAACTTGTAGAACAAAAATCCTCTATTCCTAGTAGTCAGCCAACATTGCTTTATAGTGGGACAATGTCAAACAGCACATATGGACTGTCACCTTCAAATTGTGCACCCACACCATTACCATTACAATGCAATTCAACTAGCAGGCAAAGAGACAGTACAATGCCTCACCAAAGAGTGGCCCAAACTGGGAATTCATCAAACAGCTCTGTTTCCTCTACAAGCTTTTTAAAACATTCTGTAGACAGTATCACATCATCATTTTATGCTGTCAGTACTGCAGGTTCAAGTTTCTCTGCAGGATCAGTTACAAACGCTGGCATTTCATTTCAGACGCAAGGCTCCTTTGGTGTTGAGCCATTATCTGGTGGTCAGCTTTCCTTTGGATCACTAGCAAATCCTTTTTCACCAACAAGACCTCTTTTCAACCATAGTTCAACAATGGGAAGTTTTGTGTGAAGACCAAAGAAAGCATTTTGTACCTTTTGAATTATTTGAATTAGGGGAAGTCTGTAGCATCTCTCAGTACTTGATTGGTAACATCATATTGATGGTAGCAGCTGCTAATTTTCCTTTACTTCAACACCAAAAATTGTAAAGTGTTTATTGTTGTCATTTACTTGTTTGTGGTTTGAACCCAGGATTCATGCCAGTTAAGTGTTAAATGAAGTTTTCACTGTGCTCATTCAAAATATTTTTGAACCTGGCAAATTTGTCTGCTCATTGGGCTTAGTGAAAACTGAAGGGCATATTGATTAGTATCAAACAAGAATCAAAGTTCATCTTAACCCTGGGTTAGTTGAACAATATTTTGTTCAAGTAGCTGAATGCACTGATTCTGTTGATTGGCTGCTGTGTACAGTTGACCTGTGTTTCTTACGTGAACACTTTTATTTAAGTTCCTGGACACCATAAAATAGCTGTGAATAAATTCATATAGTTTTTAGTTATTTGCTGTTAGTAGTGATTAGTTCTTCACTATCATTACCTCTTTCTTCCCTAAAATTACACAGACAATATTTTAGTGAAAATCTCATGAATAATAATTATTTATACTTAAGTTTGTTACAATGTGAACTTTTAAATTATGATTGGTCATGACCCACAAAACTGCAATCTGTAATTAAGGTCTTGGGGCATAACTAACTTGTTAAGATACACGTTTGGTCAGACAATATTTTAGTGAAAATCTCATGAATAATAATTATTTATACTTAAGTTTGTTACAATGTGAACTTTTAAATTATGATTGGTCATGACCCACAAAACTGCAATCTGTAATTATTAAGGTCTTGGGGCATAACTAACTTGTTAAGATACACGTTTGGTCTTATTGTTCTTTTATCAAACTCCATCTGTACATTTTGAGAGCATAGAAGATACAAAATGAATTTTGAGACCACAGCCCACCTTTATATATTTTAATAATAAATATTTCAAAATGTTTTCCCCCAGTCTAAAATTAAACTTTAGGAAATAAATTCAAAACAACAGATGTGAGGCAATAGACCTTTTTACCGATACGGCGGCCATCTTGAATTCTATTGTTTTGACTGAGAAATTATGGGCTGCCGAGGGGGCAATTGCTGGAAAATTTATCGTATACACAGCTTTCAGGATAAATTTTTACTGCTTGTCTCTCATATTCCAAAACAAATAATTTATTACAGGTGTTACATCTTTCTGTCACGGTATTTGGCAGTGGTTTCTATGGTTAGCGAAAAATTATTGTTAAAAGTTATGACGCCACAGTATTCTTTATAATTATTTCTCATCTGCCCCCTGGGTATCCCATAATTTCCTCGGAATTCAAGATGGCCACCGTATCGGTAAAAAGGTCTATTTAGAAATTGACAGTTTTGGTCTCGATTATTTTCTTGTTTCTTAAGCTTATAATTATATCAGATTGAGGATGGTGAAAAAATAATATCTATATTTCAAGCAGACTTGAGCTTTCAGGTCTTAAACAGACCCTTCATCAGACTGTTGTTGATCATTCATCTGGCATTTTATTTGCTACAATACAATGTAACCTCTTCTAGGTGGGGTGGAGGGAGAAGGTTGAGAAACAAAGAAAAAGGGGAAAAGCTTGTCCCCACTCCATCCCCCCACCTATACTAGCAAAGACTTGATTCTCATGTTACAATAGTGCATGGCCTGTTTCTTTTTGCCAAAATGAAAACTGCAAAGAGCTCTGAGACTTTTAGTACCAAAGAATTGACTCTGCAGTATAATTTGGTGAAAAAGACCACAAACCACCCTAAAAAATTCTGAGGACTGCCCTTGTGAAAAAAATGTCACTCTGGGAAACATATAATTATTTTGTAGCCTGTTATTAGCTGGGCCCTTGCCAGGAAGAGGGCTTTATGATTGGGCCATTCATGGGGTAACATTTCTGTGATTTAGTTTAACTTTTATTTACAGTCTTTCCCGGAAAACCATGAACACCAGAAATATCTATGGAATGTTATTGTGTTTCAAGTAAAAAGCCAATCATGTGTGAGAAAACTAAACCACAAACAGTAACGGTAATTTGGTTGTGGTTTCATGTTGCTTCTGATTGGTCGCGAAACAATGAACATTCCAGAAATTTTTTCTGGCGTTCACGGTGTTACGGGAAAGACTGTAACAGACTAACTACACTCTTGATTTCCGATCATTTTGAAGAAATGTTCACCTCTGTAATACAAAAGTGAAACATCTTGTACAAACACAAAAACAAATCAATTCCTTCCATAAGAACGATAATCACAAAAGCAACTGCATCACAAGTTACCAATTCACAAAGTGGCAAACCAGAAATAATTTCATCCCACACAATCATTTTGTTATCCACCATTAAATAGACAAAGATTAGGCATAACTTGAGTTTAAAAAAAATGTTTTTACTATAATACAGTTGCAATTCCTTTCTTTGATAATATTCATCTACATAAATTATTTATCTAATACACAGCTAATACTGTAAACAATGTTATGTGTTGATTACTGCAATCACAACACTTGCAAAAGGACATGACCTTGATTTCACCATTTCTAATACTATGTGCTTTAATAAACCTTAAAATAACACCACTCTCTGTACAACTTTCTACAATAAGAAAAAGAACTGTTCATTTGGTTGCAGAATTCAGTTGACAAATGGGAAACATCCTCAATGTTTTTTTTTTATGTTATGTATCACAAGTAAAAATTTAGTACTTGGGGGATGAGAAACAGTTGGCTAAACACAAATGGCTCAAAAGTTGTTTTAAGTCCATCAAAACTTTAAGACTGTGTCTATTGACTGAAGAAAACAGGGGACCAAATGCCACAACCAATCAGGGATCAGAAAATTAGTGCATTTCTATACCAGGTAGCTAGGTAAACCTGCCTAGTGTTTCATTTGATTTCTGTAGCATATATTCTGCATTCCTTCATTTACACAACATAACTAGAAATGACCACAACATTAATGGACTAACAAAGTAAAATGTTATGCACTTATGTCTGGGGCACTTAACAAACTTTCCAAAGGAAAAAACAGAAAGGCGAAAAAAAAAACAACAACAACAATACTGAACCATGTGGGTTCCACACTCTTGTTTTTAACACAGTGTTAACACTCAGTGACCCAAACTCAACAACAAGATGATGGTTGAATGGCCTAACAATATTACCGGTATGCCAAGATAATTTCTAGCCTTTCTTTGGAAATTCAAGTAGGAGCTAAGGCGTTAGTGGAGTGATCTAATGACTTGACTAAACGTTTTTTATATTATAGTACAGAGAACGCACGAAAAGCACTATGCTGTCTGTTAGTTTGAAGAAATGGTGTACATTATTACAGTCCTTATGAATGCTTTGATTACATGAAGCAGTTCACAATTTAATCTCTCCTTGTGTAGTGGGTACTCCAGTCACCAATTCAATTCCATGCTGCTGTAACTGTGCTCGCAGTAATGCATTTTCTTGTCGGAGCTCTTCAACTTGTTGTCGTAAAAGCTCAGCATCTATGTTCTGCCTTTCAGTGTCTTTGATTGTTTCAACCATTCGTGCATTGTGCAATTTCAGCTCATTTATATAATCCACTGTTTTTGACAAAATTCCTCCTTTACTCTGTGAAAGAAATATTGTACCCTTATTGTTAATACAAATATACAATTCAGACTACAATAAATATTATTAAGTACAGACTAATAATTTGCCTGTACCTCCTCAGTACTTTCTTAGAATTATTCTATGAAAGCTGTCAACTTAAGCCATTTAGGGCTGCTAAAAGTTAAAATTCATTGATGGCAAGTCCCAACAAGACAGATCATGTGCTCAAGAACAACATTATATTATGATAACTATTGATGTGCAGCTACAAGCAATGTGTGTAAAATACAGCAACGAAGAAAGTAAGCTATTTTAATGTCTGGGATTTGCTGTATAATAAACCTATAAGGTATAACTCATCACTTCTATTGAGAATGTGGGCTGAACAATCCCTTACTTTTCAACCAAGATCTGTCAAAATATCCAACAATGTAATAGGGGTAGGAATGAGGGTGTGGCATCATATCTAATGGATGTTATTTATGATCATCAAAAGAAATGTAGTTGAATTTAGTTCATGATTGAGCCTTCCCATGAGAAATTAACCATGACTTTAGCTTAAAGTCATAAAAAAGCAGAGTTGCTTACTATATTCTGTGTTCCACCGACCTGCCCAGCTTTGGATTGCTCCTGACAGCATTCAGGCACTACCTTGGCCAGTTTGTTGATCCATGTATTAATCTTGTCTCTACGGCGACGTTCAACTATAGAAATGTTAAAACCACACTCAAAAACAATACATATGTGAAGAACCAGCTGGAATCACCCAGGACAGTGTTACAAAATTAGTGAGCAGGTTCTCAGACAACTGAAAGGAGGCAAAGGGTGAAAGTCTGTTTTTCACAGCCGTTTGCTTTTTAACCCTCATTTAACTCAAGGATGTCTTATAGAACTTGTCCCACAATGATTATCTTGCAATAAAGCAACCAAGATTATCCTATCACTATTGATCTGTACATGTAAATAGGGCTATACAACTTATAAATTATTATTATCCTACATATGGGGCAAAATATCAAGAACTTAAACATACGAAAATTAATGACTCGCCATGTTAACAATAAAACTGTTTTGTTTCAACACTGAAGAACATTTCAAAGCTGCTGTTGCCAACACTCTACTACACACACACAGAAGCAATGTGAGTCATGAGCTCTTGCATGATTAACATGCTGGAACACAACCTACCCTTGTGCCATCTTGTAAAAGGAGTATGGTATTGAGCATTTTTTAATATGAAATACACCGATTTCAGATTTTTTAGGTTGTGAAATTACTGATTGTATACCTTTTGAATACATACATGAAACCTTAAAGTGTAATCAGATGAAAGTTATTGAAAGCACTGTATTTTAGTGCTGGCCACAAAGCTTCAACATCTGGTACCAGTTTTGCAGGTAGGGATCAAATCACAAATCAAATGAAAGTTCCTGATCACTATATTTCTGTTTTTATGTGATATATTCTGCAACCAAGAGACAAACATCACTGAGTTGTATTTCTTCAACTTCGTTTGAGTATCTTTCTGTTTCAAGTCGAAATCAAACCGAGTTACTAGCTGAGTTGTAAAACTAACTGAGAATCATTTGGAAAGCCAAGCTTACCCTCATTGTGAGTTGCCCTTCTTTTCTCGTCGCGAGCAGTTCGTGGCGTATCAAGTTTTCTGTTCAAAGAAACAGAATTACCTAAAACATACACAATCTCCATCTCTTTATTCCTGTCTTCACAGCACAGAATGGCAAGAACAACGAAACTATCTTTCGATTTCAAGTGATCAGTTTATGATCAAGATCATAATGACCATCACATGATTGAGCGATATCATGTGACAGAGCGAACCATCATGTGCAAGAACACATGACTCGAGGAGGTGAATTCAAAAACAATTTCCAACCAAACCGCGAATTTTGATGTAACCCACAAGCGTGTTAACGCTACTATCAACGTCGATATATGTGATCCATGAAAGGTTGTCGCTCCCGAAAAAGCAGCTTTCGTAAGCTAAGGAATTCTTTACACCTCGATAACATGAATAACTTCAACAATCATGAATCGAATCATGTTACATGTAGAGACGCAGTGGTTTGAAAGGTATTGTTGCGTTAAGATTGATTATCAAGAGAGCGAAGTAAAAAAAGACGGAAACAAAGCTTTGATCAAAACGAAAGACTAAAGAAAAAAAAAGGTTGCAATATGACAAAATGACTTGGTAAATTTTTAGCAAATGATTTCCTTTACATCACGACAAGAAAAAAAAATTAAAAATCGCAAGACTTTTTCTTATAAATAAAAGATTATTCGCGGAATACTAGCAAGTTAAAACCACCCAGCTTTCTCTTTCGTCATTTAGGATAAGAAATGCACACAAAAAACATTTAATCATTGTTATGACCAAAAACTTACGTTGGTATTTTGTGAGTGATCGCCGGGGCAATGTTTCGCTGATTTCCGCCAGGCATCACATCTTGAGGCGACATCATAACATAAAATCCACCTACAAAACGCAAAACAAGACATCTTTTACCCTTCAACAACAAAAAGTATTTCGCAGAATTCGAAGCGCTCTCGCCGTAGTCATACAAAAACGAACCTGCGGCCGTTCCCACGGTCGTAATGGTCTGCGCTTCAGCCATTGTAATGGGCATTTGTGATGGAGATGACGGCTGCTGTAGCGATACGGGAATATTTCTCACAGTGTATGCGCTTGTGGCGTCTAATCCCTCTGTACCACCGGCCTGAACAACCGTCGCTGTAGCCGCCGCATCGGCTGGCTGAAAGTATGTGAATCTAGCTCCGTCTGTGGCGGCGTCTGTTTCGACCGTATGTGTCGGGGAAGAACCATTACTGAACGGGCTTTGGATAACAGTTTGTACTTGAGGCGCGAAGGCTGCACCAGCAGCATCTACCCTTTCGCCATTAGGATCGGCAGCTTGGACTTGAACAACTCGAATTTGTTGGGTGCCACCGCTGAATCCAGTCGCCTGTACGCCATTTGCGTCGGGCCTATACTGAAACTGAAGGGTACCTGGGTCTCCGAAAGCTGCGCTCGCTTGTTGTCCGACAAGGGCAGCTGCAGTTTGTTCGTCAGAAACAGTAGAAACTGTTACCGTGACGGTTTCTGGCTCCGGAACCTGCGTTGGATCAGGGCCTTTTGGATCCTGTAGTGGTGAATTTTTCTCTGGGTCCAAAGACCCGTCGAGCATGTCCAGAGTTGGAGAACTGGAGTGCGGAGTCGTGGTCATGGGGTCAAACAAGCTGGTCATGTGAACAAGAAGAGAGAAACGACAAAACTGACCACGAGGACAACGAACATCACATGATAAGTACGTCACTTCGCTTCCCCACATCGCCCTTCTTTGTTGCCACTAGCAACTGTCTTTCAAACCCGTAAGGGCAGGTCAACCACGTGTGCAAGCATGTGACATCGCACGTGATTCTAGTCTCGCCATCAATTTCCCGGAAAAGGGTGGAGTGGGTTCCATGTTTTCTGCCCCAAAATACTGAGTTATTGGAGTTATTGTTATTTCTCAGAAGCTCGAGCGCATTATTTGTGCCTTATTTCCTGGGATACGGGGTTAGGAATCTGATTGTTTTCCAATTGAGTGGTCCTGTAATGGAGGTGAATATTTTCATACCCAAAGTGTGTGACATAAAAATAATTCGAGAGATAGACTGCAATAATCTGGTGTGAATATATTTCAGGAAGTAAACATATGTAAGCAATATTAAGCTACAAAGGCTGGCATATAACAAAAATTATGCGTCCCAATCAGGAAACGCACAATGGAAAAGCAAATATAAATCCAGATGAAAGACTGAGAAGACGGGCTGATGGGTGTACCACCTCATAAGGCTTCAGCTGCAAACGACTTCAAAAAAATCATACATTTTGATACCATTTTGGTTAGGCTTAGGGCCTCGAGTCCCTGCGTCTCCAAAAACTTCTTTCGTATTCAAGGTCTCATGCCTCACTGGGCCCCAGCCTTCATGCTAAGATTTCTTTCTTGACCGAGGTTTAGTGGCATAACTGCGGATCAATGCAACACAATTTTTCGGTGCAATCTATCCCCGTTTTGTTCCTAACCGGTTAAACTATTTCAGCATTTCGGTACTAAATTTCGAAAACATTGTTTTGGTGAACTCCTCGAAATACACTTTTATCCCATGTATTCCAGAAATATTAGCTACTTCTGATGGACGCCACAATTAGAATTATGCCTGAAGTAAGATTCCCTATAGGATTGCGCGCTGAGTTAATGTTGTTTTAACAGCTGACAGTAAGGCTGGGCGCCGGACCAAACCAGCTGACATTTTACCGACTACAACTGAGTGATGTTTAGTGGCGATTCCCCTAACTGAACGCCAAAGATCACATCAACAACAACAATATGTGAGAACCGATTGCTTTCGAAATTGTAGTCGTACGTTTCTCAATATTTTTTTTGCCTGTAACCGCTTCAAAGATGTGAAAGAAAAACTGGCAGAGGAAATCGATAAGTCTACAATGTGCAACTCAAAAAAACTTACCAAGGAATTTGTATCACACGAGACAGCACTGCACACCTAATATGCGAGTTTCGAAAATAACGGTGATTTCGTGTTGGTCGTGTGATCATATAAAAAGGAGAGAGTGATTATTCGGCAAGATGGAGCGAAACTCTCAGCTGACTCTCATGGTTGCCAAACACTTTTGGACTCTTTGAAGCACATGACCATAAGATGTAAAATGCGAAACGGCTCATAACTGAGAATTTTTTTTACACACTCCTGAGTGTAGGGTCGCGCCATCTAATTTCACGTTTTAGCGACATAGTCTCAACATTTCTTGTTCAATCGCAAAGACCCATGACCAAACTTTGGCTCTCGTGCACAAAGCTAAGTAAAGGCTGGTTTTCACTAGCGCAAAAGCACAAGCATAAACATAAGCAGAAGCGCTCGCATAAAAACATAAGAACGGCGAACCCACTTATTTGTGTTATGCTGTTTTCACCAGACATAAGCATAAGCATAAGCATAAGCACAAGAAGAACGGAACTGTTCGTTTTTCTCGTGCTTACGCTTATGCTTATGTCGAGCGCGTAGCTGGTGAAAACAGCATAACATAAATAAGTGGGTTCCGGTTCTTCTTATGTTTCTGTTCATGCTTACGTCGCTGCTGTTTTCATTTGCACTTTTCTTATGCTTATGCTTGTGCTTATGCGCCAGTGAAAACCAGCCTTAAGAGCTATTTTCTATTGAAAAAACAAGGATACTAAGCGCGTTTTGATTGGTCAAAAACCTAAGTATGGTTTATTGTACCGGTAAACTCTCACAGGCACCGCGCAGGGAGAGGAGTCGGGGAAGGGGGGGGGGGGCAGGGCGTCCTCCCTTACTTTGGTGGAAAAAATAACAGATTTACGAAAATACACTACCAAAAATAAAAAGTACTTTCACGGAATTAAAGTGGTCGGCTAAATGATTTTTGACTGTTCCTTTAACCATTTTTAGGGTCAGCCCCCTCCCCTTAAGAGGAGGGTGCGGCCCCCGCACTTTAAACACTGCTCCGCGGGCCGTGCCTCATGAAACTCGCGCTTGTTACTAGTTACCAATATTTTATCAAAGCGATAGACCACATTTTCTATGGGTATTCAGGTGCAATAAACCCACGCGGGTCGTTAGGAGACACTAGAAAAGCTAATAAATCACGAGCCGTAAGCAAGTGATTTAGGAGCTTAGTAGTCCAGTCCCTCAGCTGAAAACTTCTTATAAATTCTTACTTCATACATTAGGCACCCTTACAGTCATGAGGTTTCACTGACGAAAGGTCCTGTTAACCCTTGATACCTTGATATGAGCATGCATTTTCTCCAAACTGCTCAAAATATTTTTCTTTTTGCTACAGTTGGGAGAACCTAGTTTTAAAATCGTGACCATTTTCTTTATTCTCGTGACCGGTATGTTTGAACCGTGTCGGGGCTTCGAGGGATTCCAAGAGAGATTCTTTCTTGAGGCTGGTTCTCACTCGCGCATAAGCACAAGCGCTCGCATAAAAACATAGGAAGAACGAACCCACTTATGTCTTATGCTAATGTCGAACACGTTGCTTGTGAAGACAGCATAAGACAAATAAGTGGGTTCGTTCTTCTCCTGTTTCTGCTTATGCTGATGTCGCTGCTGTTTTCATTTGCACTTTTGCTTATGCTTATGCTTATGCGCTAGTGAAAACCAGCCTTTAAGCTAAAGCACATAATTTTCTCAGCAAGCGAGCACGTGAGTGCCTTAAGGGGGGGGGGGGGTCTTCTGTAATTTAGTTGAAGTTCACAGACAAATACCGAGAAAAGACCTCTAGCTTATATAATAAATAATAATAACAAATATTTATTGATACCGCGCAAATTTAAGGTAAGTTTTCAAATGCGCCAGGTGATTATTATCCTGCTCCTCTAATTATTATCCCTGTGAACCCTAAGATCAAAATTCAAATTCTTTTTTGTGGTCTCCACACATTTCCTACAGAAGTAAGGGGAGAAGTTATTAAAATCGCTGTGGCTATATGCCCGGCAGCCGGGAAGGGTCTCAAAAAAAAACTCGGCAGTCAGAACCGTCCCCGTGAGTAGGGCAGATCACGTTACGAAAATTTTCCAAGTGTCGCAATAAGGCAATCTTATTCTGAGCCCAGGCAAGCCAAACTGGTCAGCTGCGAAGCCACTCTCCTTTTACCCATCGCATGGCAAATCCGAACAAAGATAGGACACTTTCGAAAGGCTAGTTCAAAGCATTTCCTTTAAATCTATAAAAATGTCTGATTGACGGGCATTTAGTTTTTATGAGACCTTTCCCGGCTGCCGGGAAAAAAAGAAAAAGATGTGGAAGCAAAAAAACCCAAACATAATGGTCGAGTCTCGTTAAAATGTTATCAAAGACGCTCTTCTTGTCTTGAGTAAAGTGAGGAGTGGTAAAATTGCGACAAGCCATCGTGGGCGATTATATGGGAGGGCAAATCGGGGTTTCATAATGAAAAGATTTATGTGTACCAATTGAGAATATGACGGAAAACGCCAGAATATATAAAAGAATAGGACTTAAATGTGAAATATATTCACTAATGTCTATTTCCTCTTTGCTCTCTTCGTTTTGGTCTCTGTTCTGAAGTCATGTCTGTTAAAATAAAAGCAATAGCCATTAATGCCCTCGAGAAGTTACCCTGGCTCCAGAGGCCGGTTTAAAAATGAATATCCATGACAACCAACACAGATGGCGAGAGACGGGCGAGGTTATTTTTTCTTCTCGGCGCTTCGCGGCTCGTGAATGCGGCTTCGTCGCGAAATTTCCCACCTCCAAGCGAAAAAAAACAAACAAACTTCTGGCACCCAGGGTAATGAGAAGCAAGTAAATTTGAGAACTTAGGCAATCTTTCACTGGCAATGATTAGGCTTGCAGTACAAGAGAAATACGCGAGCACAAGCAGGGGCGTAGCCTGGGGAGGCTTCCAGGGGTTCCGGAACCCCACCCCCTCTCCTATTTTTAACAGTGATTTTATCCCAGCAAGAGTGTAATGGACTCTCGATTTCTGAAATTCTTCGTTTTGTTCTATGCTTACAATAAGTACAGTGAACGTCATTGTGGTATCTATTTGTACGTACGTAATGTAAGGATTTTTAACCAACCGTTTTCGTTGAAACTAATTTGGACCCCCCCCCCCCCCCCCCTCTCTCTCCTAGAAATCCTGGCTACGCCCCTGCAAGCATAAAGATTTGAGATATTGCTGGTCTTGCGCTTTTTCGTGAAAATGCTGCGAGATACGACAAATTGTGTAAAACGTTGTATGTAACTCGCCTTGCAACAGTCTCGTTATCGTTGCATAACACTTTACAGCACCGTCTTTCAAATAGAAACCTTTACCTTGATTGCCATCGAGGACCATGATTCCAAACTCTACCAAATGAAGGAAGCCTGCAAAACACATTTTCTTAGTATCTGTCAGCTGATCTGCCCATTACAAACGCTACAAATACGCGTTAAAGGCCCAATAAAGACCAAGCCAACTCGCATGACTCGAAAATCTTCATAGACTCCGTACAAAAGCAAAAGATTTTTTAAACTCAAATGGTGAACAGCAACCTAACTGTCCTTTTAACATGACTGGTTTATCAAATATATTCAGGTCTTTAAAATAAATGCGATGACGACTTTTCAATGAGCGTTGTGTTGCACGTTTGTCATGAATGAAGTACAAGTTGTCTTCCGACTTACCAGTCATCACTTGTCTCTTTATTTCTGTCAAAATTTGCACCAACTCTTTGAGGATTTTTGTTGTTAAGTTTCTTCAATCGTTCAGCTACATAAAAAACAAAGGTAGCTGAAAACATTTTATTGAATAAATTGACTGAGTTGAAATACCATGTACAATTGAACAGTGCAGCTGGAACTTGGCAACCCTAAGATCAAAATTTAAATTCTCCTTTGTTGCCCTAACAGGAGGAGGAGGAGAAGGGAGATGTTGTTCAAATATGAAGCAAATTCTTGTTTTGAACCAGTCCTTACAGTGCAACTACTCTGACCAAGGCCACCCAATAAATTTTTTTACAAATTGGCCAATAATGTTTGAGTGATCAAACAACAGAATAGCCACAATTTGAATTTTGTTGTGCTTCGATAGTGGATAAATTTGTCATACATAATTAATTTTGTCAACATCCATTGTTCCGATGTGAGATTCTCATTGGCTAGTTTGCAGGAAATTTTCCTGGGTAGCCTTGGTTGAAGTAGTGGCGCTGTAATTCTCATGACTACTCTGTTTCACAAAGCATTCAAATTATAAGGAGAAATTTGATGCTGATCACTCTTAGGGCTTAAAGGGTTAACTCACCATGTTTCTTGAAAGCATCATAAGACGGACCAATCAGAGCATTTTTAGCTGCAGCACCATTATCATTGTCATCATCATCATCTTGTAGCCAGGGTGGTGTGACACCTAAAAACATTAGTCACAGTTAAATATCAGTCTGATGAATCTTTATTGGAACTGAGATTAGCTGTCGTCTGTGAGAGCCACAGCTGGACCACAGCTGAGTGTTGCCAAAAACATTCCTGGATGTGTGTGTGTGTGTTTTTTAAAACTAAATTCAAGCTTCACTCGAAACAAAATAATATTATTCTGTACTATAAAAAATGCTGTGTTTACTTTAAAACAAACAAATAATTTAATTATCTTTCCATGAAAGTCACAGACTACAGCTATTTTCAAGTTACTGACCTGTGTGGACATTTCCTTCACCCTTCTTTAACTCCTAACAAAGAAATAACATATGCATAACAAAAACTGATCCCCATAAAAAAGAATGTTGGCTGTGCCTGAGCAAAAACAGTCAGCCCCCATTCTTCTCAACTCTATCTCCAGGACCCTTGACTCTTCTCCACAGTTTAACCTGCCTTAAGAAGAGTTTAATATATAGGTAAAGGTAAAGGTAAAGGTACACCTTATTTAACGTCGGAAGTTCCTTTACTCTCTAGAGAGTATTCTCCCAGGAAGCTGACGGTGTGCTCATTTTACCCCCCTCTTTCCATCAGTGCTCAGTTTTAAGGGTATTTTAAGCTACTTTTGGCTACACGGAAAGGAAAGAAGTCAAAACAAGGATGTGAGGTCCGGGGATTGAACTCAGGACCTTATACACCAAGGCCGCGCACTAACCAACTGTGCCACCCTTGCTCCTAATACCTCCTCCTCCCAGGTATTTAAGTGGAGTGCCTGTAAACTAGCTTGGATAGTTAAGTGCACTTCCACTATAAACACAGTATTTGTTTTTTATTTTATTTTATTTTATTTATTCTGCACTAAAAACACACAAAACAATTACTGGAATTCCAATGCAAGTTAGATTTTCTCCATACACCTCAGCAGTCTGAAGAGTGGCAACTATGGTATCACTTGCAGAAGCAGAACCTGAATGAAAGAACAAAGCTAAGCAGTGAAATGGCCAACAGTCAGCAATTGCAAACGTTATTCAGTTGAGAATTTCACTGCAAAGTTTCCAACTGCTTTAATAAATACTACAGTGGTCTTGAATAGTTAACTCACTGAGATGATTCAAGAGGGTCCCCTATACTTTTTTCGTGAAATGTGATTGGGACTATTTTTTTCTCATGAAACGTGATTTAGGTTTATTTGTTCATTCGTGATTCGTGATTGCCGATATTGATTTTATTGTGAACGTGAACGAATCTTGGGAATTATCCGTGACGCGTGAACAGTCTCAATATTTTTATGTGAATGCATTTTCCAAAGTGGTATAGGGGACCCTCATTCAAGTTGGCTGGTACTACTTCGATTTATGACAGAAAAAGAAACAGGAGACTCACCATTTTTAGAGGCACTGTCAACTGAATCCATGGTCCATGGAAACCACTGAGTTGAGCCTGGTCTGAAAGCAGAGACATCATCCATAAGCTTGCATCAATCAACAAAGTACATAGGGGTTTAGCATTTTGACAGCTGATTAACACCAATCCAGGATTAAAATGTTAAACGCTTTAACAATTTATTTGAAAGACAACAAGTTACACAATAAGGGCATGCATGCAGCAATAAAAATGATTGCTTTATTAAATATATTTCATTAAAACATGCAATTAACTTAACCTATCAAGCTTGACTATTAAAACAATATTAATTAATTTATTACCTGTATTTCACAATTCCACCTCCCCACACCCTTTGTCCTTCATGCCTGTGTTCAAAGAAAAAAATTCTTAAGTCTCACTGAGATATTTTCAAAAAATTATGGCATCTAGCTATTCAATTTATTTTTTGAAAACATCAAACACACTAAAAACATTCTACATAATACAAAGTTTAAAGTTTGTTGATGATACACATTTCCCAAAGCTCAGAAATTTTAAAGATTTTTTCTTTATTAAGGCAATATTTCTCATCACTGAAAGGTGAATTTCTATCAATAAAATAACAAATTGTTTATGAGCAAATTTCTCATTTTAAGTTAATCTAACCCTTTTATTATTTAAATACAAACCATCCTGTAGGATTCTGAAGGACTCCTTGTTCATTCTGCACAGTCTTGTAAACAATTTCTGGTGCAACTTGCACATCTGGTGGCTGTTGTGTTATATATTCAGGAAGTAATAACAATAGCAAATACAATACTAGTAACATCATACAAGAGCTTGAAACTTCGTACAAGAGAGACCAGATGGAAAATTGCTTGATAATTCATTGATAGTTCTCACGACTGTAGGTGTTTGGTGCAAATACTAAACAAATTTTTCATATCCAACAATAATTGTAATCCCAAAATGTAGAGCAGTGTGTAGATCAACTAATGTATAGCATAAAAAGAAATTAGTTGACAAATTCTTAATACAAATTAAATGATAATGGCAAATTAATGATTGCTCGCTTCCCTTGGCATGTTTTGCAACAGGTAAAGGTGGAGTTGTCTATCAAAATAAACATAGTTTTGGCCCAACAGACAACAGTCTTCCCAGCATTTGAACAGAATGAGCCCAGATACTGGTAATTTGTAGAATGAATTTCTGTCATAAACTATATAGGCAGTTCTAATGATCTATCATGGGGAGGGTATGCATGCCCTCTGAATCACTGAATATAAAATGCAATTCTATTTATGTCACAGTCAGCTTGAGGATACTTTTACCCTCCTTCAAGAGCTGGAACAAAACCGACCTGCTGGCTGATCTGGGCTTGGGTAGCTTCATTCCGTCTTATCTGGGAAATTTCCTTCAAAAGGAAATCAAATCAAAGAAACAATACTCTGATGTTAATAAAATAATAATGTGGATTATATATATGAAACAAATAGAAAGTTCTGTCTGACAAGCGCTTAGGCGCAAAACTCAGAGTCACAGAGAATCGATGCATCATCTTTAGTCCTTCAACTTACGTAGACTTAGCTCTGCTACCACAGCATTGAGCACTTTATGCCAAGGTAGACTCTACCTCCACATTTATGAAACAAATAATATATGAACTGTGGATGTGAAATCAAATGAAGACTGATCATCACAGTTGTGAATACAATTTTTGCAATTGCATAAAGAAGCCTGAAAAAAAAATACAGGACTTCAACAGGGTTTAAACCCATGACTTTGCAATACTACTGGTGCGATGCTCTAACCAACTGAGCTAAGAAGCCATTGACATTGGGAGCAATGTTTTAGAGCATCAGATAGATTCAGTTGTACGTGTTAACAAACAGTATACATTACGACAGGATTGGAGGTCAGGTTTCTAAATTTGCACCACCCCATAAGATCGGAACCCTTATCCAAACCATTTTCTCCAAAATAATGTTTCCATCAAGTAGTTTTCCATTGCCCACCTCTTTCTTGCCAACTAAAGGTGGCAGCTTTAAAATTCAATTTGATTTGATCAAGAAAATATGGTAGATGTCTGCTCATAGTCTGTATACCTTTTGCCTTTTCAGCTCCTGTTGACACTCAAATTCCTGTAGTTTCTTGTCAACCTCTTCTTTATACCTGTAGGCACAAAAAAAAAAAATTAAAACTGATAGCTGATTGTAGTAGTTTGCTCAAAAATATTATCAAAGTTCATATTCAAACATCTGTTAACCAGAAATCAGTCCCTAGCACATTGGCAATGTTTTTTTAATTACATTCTCAAGTTGCTGAGTGTTAACTTGATATGCTTGAGTTCATTTCATCTGGCCTCTACCCCTTCAGTACTTGCAGCCAGCACTCCAACATTCCATTGGCTTTAAATCTAAAGCTTTCTTAAAATCTGAATCTGAATTCTTCAGTAAAGAAAGTCAAACCTGCTAAATGCTTCATTGTCAACAAGGAATTTGCCCTTCAGGCTTTTATCTGCTCCATTTTCCCGAAAGAACTTGTGAAGATTTTTTCTGTGACTCTCACTAGTAATAAAAGTTTCAAAAATAAGGAAAATGAAAAAATGATAATTTAGACCTCAAGGAAAATTCGTAGGGGGAATAGATTTTGTTCTTCTCAAGGTTTCAAATTAAGTGTTTCAAATCCTGATCTGATAAAGGGACTTGAAAATGTCATTTTGTTAGGAAAGGAAGTTTATCATAAACAAAATCCTATTGAGTGTGACAAGAAAATATCCATACCCCTCCCACAGAAGATTTTTGGTTTACACTCTTCCAAAATTTTTGGTCTACACTGAATCCTGAAATTCGCAGTAAGGAATGTAACCCATGTATAACATCATGTTTAAATGTCTTAATGAGGAATTAGCCTTAGCTAAATTTTTCAAATAATTCCATCCAAGTCATTCACTGCAAAAAAACCCTTGAAAATGGTTTCAGCACACAAATATACCAATTGTTAATAAAAATGGACCATTATTTCAAGGTTTCCTATCACACAAATACAGATTTTAATTGTTCAAAGAAATGCTTAAATCCGTGACCGTGCCCCTTTAAAAGCCTATTGCTTTTGCCAGCCCCCTCCCCCTTGGAACTTCCATTGACCTTCCATTTGGGAGGTATGGGTATTTATTATTGGTGGAAATCAACTCAAATTAATAATTCTGGAGTCGTTGATAGAACTCATGGGAGATGAAAAGGAAAAAGAAGTACAGACCCAAAATGTTCATTGGAGTTTTTATAATAAAACATTACATGACTGCTTGGAGATACAGAGTTTCTCTTCAAGTGTTGAAAAAATATCTTTTTAACACAAGAAGAAAAATTTCTTATCTCCAAATGGTCATATCCTCCATGTATGTAGCAGGGTTGGTGCAGTGGTGAGAGCAGTCGCTTTCCACCAATGTCTCCTGGGTTTGACTCCAGGACTAGGTGTCATAAGTGGGCTGAGTTTATTGGTTCTCTACTCAGCTCTGAGAGGTTTTTCTCTGGGTACTCCGGTTTTCACCTCTCCTCAAAAACCAACAATTGATTTCATCATTTCAGCTAGAAAGGTTTTAACGTAACAAATAAAATAATGAATTCAAGGATCTTAAAATATTGTACCTAGCAAAGTGTTCAAATACTCCCCCATACTTGATAGTGACATCTCTATCAGTTACATGCTTTTTAACATTTTCACTGCAGAAGTGACACCAAAACCTGGATCCAGGCTCCAGCTCACCATCTTCAACAGAGGGTTTCTTGAGAAATCTGTTTATTTCATCCACCTAACAAACAACATAAGTTCATCCTATGTTCTCATCACTCGTTTGTATTCTGTAAAGAGATTTGAACAGTGTCTTCAACCATTCCCTAATCCTAAGCCTAACCATCTTCTCTAAAAAAAAATTAACCGGTTTAAAATGATCAAACCAGTTTAAAAATTTAAACTGGATTAAAAACTTTTTGAACCAGAAAAAAAATTGAACTACAACATATACATAGGTATATGTGTACATAAGTGCGTAGAAAACTACATCCCAGGGGCAGGCTACTGCAGATTTCAAGTGACACAAAGGGAAATTTGGGAAGGATCTTTTTGAGTGGTTTGAGTATTCAAACCAATCTGAAGATTCATAGTAGTACCCTGGGGGAAGTGCTAGTGTATCCTGGCCATGTAGTTCTGCAAAAGTACAATCCTTCCTGTAAATTTTTAAGCCTCAGGGATTGGGCATTAGTTGGGATTAATTGTTGACCGACCGGTTGGCTCAGTGATATCTCAGCACCGGACTGCTGTGTGGGAGGTCGGGGGTTCAAGCCCTGGCCGGACCAACACTCAGGGACTTTAAATGACTGAGGAGAAAGTGCGACCCCTGTAATGACATCTGCAAATGGTTAGACTTTCTAGTCTTCTCGGATAAGGATGATAAAACTAGAGGTCCCGTCTCACAGTACTGGTGTGGGACGTTAAAGAACCCACACACTGATCGGAAAGAGTAGGAGACATAGTCCCCGGTGTGATGGTCTATAACTTATTCTGTTCTGGGGGCACCTGTGTTGATCCTACTATTCATTCAAACAAGATTTAAACTGCGTGGCTGCAATTTGCACCTAAAAGCCATCTGGCAAAGTCCCCCAAAAAGTGTTGTAAAGCGCTTTGAGCCCTTTGGATAAAAGCGCTATATAAATCCTCATCATTATCATTATCACTGGTCCATGGATGTTTTTGGGTTTTGATTTTTGCCCCTATACAATCATCCCCATCATTTCATATCCAGAGCACCCACTGTGGGACCTACCTACAGGTAAAATTGAACCATTCATTACTATGATGGAGTTTTTAACATTTTTTTGACAGAAGATTGATCAGAAGGCTAAAACCCGGCTCAAAAATGTAAAAATGTAAAACAAAAATCCAATCGTCTTACAAAGTCCAAAAGAATTCCCAAAACTATTTTATGCGATAGTGAAATTCATGGCGAAAATATGCGAATCGTTTGCCAGTATTATATATTCATTGCTTGATGTACTCAGTAAAATTACTAACAGGTCATCCAGGCTAAGCAGCTAAACTACAGAATACAGGGCCACTTATTTACATACTATTGAATAACAATGGTGCCCATTGTGATATGCTTCGTTCTACAAAAGCCTCCGACACATGTAAATGAGGTGGACCAAAGTGGCCCTGTATTCTGTAGTTGCTCCGGCTAAGCTCCTTCGTAAGGTACAGGGTACCCCGGCTACAAACAAACGAATGTGTGAACACGTTTATATTAATCCGTGCCTTTAAGTTACCCGACCTTTTTTCCAAATTTTATGAGGACCTTGCCAAGCAGCGTTTTATGCTTCCTTGAATATATGTGCTTCCTTCCTTGATCGTGATTTAAACGACAGAGAGAACAAAACAAAAAATCTTTCACTTCGTCTGTTGACTCCGCCATCTTGGAAATCTGACATTAAACAGTTCCCATCAACACTTGCATTCTTGTGTTGTCAGCCGCTGGTCAGAATTACCGCAGACACCGGAAACACGGAAAGAGACACTGGCAGACTGGCAGACAAACGTTTTCAACATGGCGGGTGGTGGTTTTGCACGTGGCATATTTTCAATGGAACACCTGTTGCAATATTTGTATTTCTCGGGGTTTTCTTCCAACAACACGTCACTTGCACACAATGGGAACTAAGCTGGGTAGGCTAGAAGCACCCGTGGCAGCAGATTTGCCTTTGGTTACTGGCGAAAGACCAAAATGATCTGACTGATCTCCTTAATTAAAACAATGGTTATTGACGTTTCCCTGTCATCGATCACCGAAAATGTCATCACGGTAATTACTGTTTTGGGCACAACAACGATAGCTGAAACTAAACAATACATCTCATGATTATTTTATGAGGAGTGTTGGTAGCCTAAGGAGAAACAGATAAGCTTATGATGAATGTCAATGAGGGCGACTACATTTCCATCAAGCAGCGGTGAATGAGTTGAGTTTGATGACTTCGCTTGTTATTGAATAAGAGCTTTGTGGCGCTAATAGGGTTAACTTGAAGCCTTAATACGATTTTAAGCTCACTTTTCTTAGCGTGGAGTTGCTTCCCAACAATAATACTACTAGTCCTTGATTACCGCCGCTCTTGTCTCGTTTGAATAATAATGAAGCTCTACAACTAATATGGCAGGGAGAACAGCATGTTTCGTGTGCAAATCGACTTTGGAATCGTACGAAAACGTGGTGAGCTCGTGGTCCGCTCAAAACGTTAATCCTCCTTCAATTGCAAATGGATTTAAACCTGAGCCCTGTCTTTGTCATCACGACTGTTTTATTTGCTCTGTGTGTAGCTCGCTTCTCGAGGAGAAGTCACAGGCATACAGCGTTTCAAGTGATAAGAGACTGTTTTGCTCAAAACACTACCACTGCCAGAATACGGAAGATAGCTTGCTTACTGAAGTTTTGAACAACTTTAAAGCGAGAAGCCTTGATTTAAAAGCAGCACTGAAGAGTAATGATGGTACAGAAAGCACTTTTGAAAATGATGTGGAGATCTCCGGGTGCAATTGCATTTGCAATAAACCAAAGTATGTGGCAAGGGTGACTGGTTATTGGATTGAATGTACTTCAAAGGATTGTGCGAAGAGACAGGCTTTTGCTAAAGCTTATGAACGTCGCTTCAAAAGCTGTTATGATCTTGGCTCATCTAGAGTTGGGGGACATGTCAATTCTGTAGCACCAGAAGAATTTTATAGGGAATATTTTTATGGGGTTAAACATTGGAGTTACTGTGCCAAGGAAGATGATGTTGGTGTCATCCTTTTTACTTTAAAACCCGAGTCAAGCCCACTATCTAAAGGCTATTATAGGTGAGTGAATTTGCAGATTAATTTTCACGTGCTAAAATATAGTTATTCAGTTCATTTCAGTGATGCTTTTCTGTAAAAATACACGTAGAAGTAAATATTTGTACTGAGCATTTGTATTTTGTTTTCAGGTGAATTTCTGTTTTAATTGGAGAAAACAAATTTAATTTGGTTGACAAGATCGGAAAGATAAAACCTACCGATTTGCTGTCAATCTCATCTTCTTTTTACAGCTTAACTGCAGATATACCCTGCCACTTATTTGCATGTAAATAGTGTGTATTGTTATCTGTCTCGTTCTTCAAACGATGCCGCCCTTTTTACAAACCAGAAAACAGCTGCAATTTGATCAAAATTAATGTGGTGTCTGTGGTTGGAAATTATATTTATTGTTAATAAGTACATTTTTCACAGGTGGTACATATTTCACAAAATTGTGGACATTTTTTTCTGTCCAAAAACATTTATTTCCAAGTGTATGAATTGATATACAAATATATTAACTTTCTTGATAATATTGAAGAGAATCTTTTGTGGTAGACAATGAGTCTGGAACATTTTGTAAAATTGCCATTAATGGCCATGAATATTTTGTCTTGGGCCACAAATTAGATATTCTTTACCACTGGTTTAATTAATGTTATCACTGACCACGGTTCACTCGAAGAGAAAATCACAGACCCTTATCTTACGCATTCTTTGAAATGAATAAAAACATGTTTCCCTATGGTAACAAGTGTCAGGCTGTTGTCTCAAGCAGAATTTTCAAAGTACCCACAGAAGTGGGAAAAATATTGTTGAAAATGTTGTTTTCATAAAGATAATTTAGTCATTTTTAACCAATATATTAGTTTTGAGAGTGAAAACAGAGTATATACAACAACGTGTGATAACAAAGAATATCCATGCCCCTCAGGGAGGGTTTTTTTGGTTTGCACCCCCATCTCTCTGTTAGCTCCATACTTTTCTTTAAAAACTTGTCCTTTTGCTACCCCACTCCCCCTTGGAATTTCCATTGACCCTCTGAGGGGAATTATGTTTAGAGTCAAAGAAAGAATTATTGTCATATTGATATGCCAGTTAAGAATATTATATAAACATTTATTTAAAGCACCCTGTCTAGTATACAGTAACATTCTTTGGAATCTTAGACTTTTCAGTTGAAACACATGTAATATTATGATTACGTGGCATTAACCAATCACCCTTCTACTGGATAATATTGTTAATACTGAAGATCTTAAATTGTGTAGCAACATGTTTAATTATTTAACTACCACTTTAAGATTAGCTTCACAGTACTTTACTTTTCGAAGGGGACATTTGGGCCTATGAATACCACAACACAGCACAAAAAATTAACAAATGCTGCATCACCACAAGAAAATTAGTTTACAAAATGCCAACACATGATTTACATGGTCTAAATTGCCTTTTGAAAAAGGGAAAAACATCCATAAGTGTTATTGAGCAAGACAATCAGTGTTGTAATAACAAGGGTAAAGCTAATTGAGGTCACTGCAATACCACAAGGTGATATTTTATTCACTGAAATACTGCACCAAAAAACTTAGCAAATATGTACTGCAAACCCCAAGTTCCCCCTCCTTTTCACTTTTGCATCAAAAGTAGTTTTTGTTATTCACTTTATTGTAGAACTTAAGATAACCTGAACTGCTCTCACAAACTTGTATACTGAACAAGTTCAAAACTCAGACATGGTTCTATCTTATGACCCATTTTAATCTCTCATTATTCCACTTTTCTGTGTTGTGGGAGCCCTTACTGAAAGTTTAACGTCAGAAGTGACTGTAACAATGATTCTGATGAATGGAATGCTTAGGAATTTGTTTTAACAGCTGCACAAACTGAACATAGCTGGACTCTCTAAACCTGAGGTCTGATACACATGATTTTACAGTCTGTATTTATTATTTTTGCAGGATTATGGTACGCTCGTCAAACTACCTAATCTTTGGACTTCTCTCTTTATCACATCAGCACTGTGGTATTCCAAGCCGAGATGAAGTGGTTCAATTTTTAAGCCAACAAGTTGGTATCACATCCCCAGTCAAGCTTATTACAACCCCATCAGCACCAGCAGAACTTCTAAAGATGGACAGTGTAAGTAAAATGTGAATAGTGTCAAACATTACAATGTGTGACATCATTTACATTTTAATTTGTTAACAAATTTTGTTTAACAAGTTACGTAAACATTAATCCTGTGTCTAGTGAGACCTCATGATAATCCAGTGAATGAAATCAGACTGGCACTTGAATTTGTGTGGACATTCTGGTCTGTCTACCTGCTGAAGCTACAAACCACTTGGCTAGAGACAAGCAACTTAAACCAAAATGCATTGCTTAGCTTCAACCAAGTCTGTGTCATTGTGGGTCATGATCATTTTACCATTAGAGTGCCTTCAGTTAGAGTAGTTTGGTAATCAATGGGGGAAGGTGAGTGGTAAATCTTGTTCTGTAGAATTGTGATATAGATGGGCCAGGATGTTACTGGATGTGCCAGGATATCCCTGGGTAGGATAGATAATTGGCAGTGGACATCTATCCTAATTACAGAGTAATTATTACTCTAAATTATTATCATATCATTTATTAACTATATACACCCATGTAGAGAAGCTAGAAAAAGGCAATTTTGGTTACATTTTGAAGGTCATAATGACAAAGAGCAAGATTGAAATCTATATACAATACACAAATGTGTCATCTTGCAGGCATTTATCAAGCAAGCATATAAATTTGGTGTGGTCTACATGAAGGAAAATCAGCAAACTGAGGAAGAGTTGTTTGGCAACAAGACTCATAGCAGCGCATTTGACGACTTTCTTGATCTGCTGGGGCAAAGGGTCAGACTACGAGGTTTTGATAAATATCGGGCTGGTCTGGATGGCAACAATGACTTGACTGGAACACACTCTGTTTACACCAAGTTTGCTGATAAGGAGATAATGTTCCATGTGTCCACACTCCTTCCATTTGAAGAGTGTGACTCACAGAAGGTAATAATATTGTGGATGGCTAAGTGGGTTTGTTGTTAAAGTATGAAAAAATGTTTTTTTTCCCTTACCATAAATTTCTCCTCCTGGGTGAAGCAAGAAATTGTAGTGTTAAGAAAAATCACATTTTTTAACATTTTTTAGCTGTGCATTACAATGTGTTAGGTAATCGAACTTAACCATTTACATAATATTCATTTACAATAAAATCTCTGATGATTGTTCAAATTTTATTTTCAGCTTCAAAGAAAGAGGCACATTGGTAATGACATTGTCTGTATTGTCTTTATGGAAGCAACGAACACAAAGTTTGTTCCTGACTGTATCAAGTCAAATTTCCTTCATAGCTTCATTGTAGTACAAGTTGAAGTGTGTAGCAATCCTCATCTTTACACGGTGAGTTGTCTATTGCTCTTTTTGTTAACGTATATTTCTCATTCACGAAAGTTTTTTAAATAATGGTGTAAATCCTTAACCTGACCTAGAATTTCTGGCAGTAAATTTGTCAACATATGGTAACACCATTAAACCAGCGCAGTCCTCAAAACCTACAAATCTGGAGATGTGACTAAAACATCTAGAGACTTGCAAAAAGCAAACTCTTCAGGGCTGTGCTCTAGCGGCGCCCAGTCGCCCCTGGCGACTAACTTTTGCCATTGGGCGACCAGGAAATATTAGTTTTGCACCAAACTTATATGCTGGGTGCCCTGGATTTCAAGGGTTTAGAGGTTTGGGTGCCCAACTACTTTTCTTGGAGCACAGCCTTGTTCTTATTTATTTTCAATTTTCAATTTTCAATTTTTTTCGATTCTGTCAACCCTTGACTTCCCTTATCATCACTCTTTTGTATGGCAGACCATAGCTTCAAAGCATTTCATTTCTTTTTGTTTTACTTATTGTCTTCATAATTTCTTGTTTTGATGTCATCTTTTAACAGGTTTCAGTGGTTTCAAGAGATGATGTCCTGTTTTATGATCCACCTTTGTACGAGAAGCATGTATTTGAGAGGGTAAACTTATAAGTTGCTCTTTTCTTGGTATTTTCAGATGGATATTAAGTGTTGATGGGTTTTTTTGTTAATATTTATAATTTGTAGTTTCTTTGCTTTGTTGTCAGAATGAGGTATTCAGAAACTGGATTCTCAAGAAGTTGATCCAAGGTGAACAAGCCTGTCACAGAGGACCCAGCTTTGCCAAATTGCATGTGAGCATATTTTGAAATTTGCGTTTTGCTCCAGAGACAAGTGACTTGGGGAGAAGGGTTGACACAGTGGTGAGACCACTCAACTTAATCCATCAATGTGGTTCTGGTTTGATTCCTGGTTTTTGTGTCATGTGGGTTGAGCTTGTTGTTGGTTCTCTACTCTGCCGCAAGAGGTTTTTCTCTAGCTACTCAGATTTTCCTCTCTCCTCAAAAACCAACATTTCCAAATTCCAGTTCAATCTGAATGCAGGACCTACCTGAAAACCACTTCAGTGAGTGGAGCGTCTTGGCTTAATATCATGATTTATTTATTGTATTCTTGTGAAAACCCAACTAAGTGCTCCTGCTTGTAGAGTAGATTAATTGTGAATAATTAATGTCATCTTTGTACAGGCTCGCACCAGGACATTGATCATGAGAGGGCTTTTCAAGTCCATACAAACAAATTCATGTCCCTTAGAGGGTAGAAGCACCTCTCCAAGTTTTTCATCAAGTGCATTTCATGAGCATCATATATCTGTGGGCAGAGTGTCCAGAGATTTCTGCTCAGAGGGCAATGAAGGACATGAAACAAGAGATATGGTGGCATTCCTGGTCGGTAAGGCATTTGTAATCTGTATGTGACACTTGCATTGTTTTTCTGATGAGATGAGTTCAGTATTGCATGGTATACAAGAAATCATTAAGCTTAATAGATAAATATTCATGTAAGTCATGAGAAATCTGTTCTGTGTAAACAATGTTGGGTATTTTGTAGTCACAGTCATAATCATAGGCATAGTCATATGGTTATTGTCATAGGTATAGATCCCTGCAGAAATGTGATGTTAATTTACTTAACTTTGCATCATGTCAATTATTTTTTAAGGGGATATAGAAAAGAAGTGTTTCATTGGTGTAAAGTCAGTCCTAATGGCTAAAAGCAAGTAAGGGTGATTAAAATGTCTTGTTTGCTTTCCTTTCTCAGGTCAAATATTTCATTGCTTTCATTTCTACCATCATCATCTTAACGTAGCCACAACTGGCATACTATCAGCACACACCACCACTCCACAATATTTACCACCATTGTCATCTTCATCATGAGCATCACCATGATCATAACTAGTGCTGCCACAACAATCATCGTTATTATCACTATGACCACTAACACCACCCTCCATCGCTACCATCCTCATCTTGTTTATTGTGTCATGCCTTTGTCGTCACCTTGTGGTCTCATTATTTATAACAGGGTATTTCACAAGATCCTTTCTCAAGATGTCTCTCATGTTAACACAAAACCACCCTCCACATGTGCCAAGGCAAATTCATCATCAGCCTACCCTGTGTTAAGACGAACTGTGTCATGGCGTTCTGGCCATATGGTGCACACAGGGCTACGTAGTGGTAAAGTGAACATAGAGAAAATGCGTCGCTGCAAGTCTTTGAATGAAGCTGATGATCCTTATGTGACTTTGGAATCCTTCTCAGATTTTCAAACCAAAGTTGACAGTGAAAATCCAGCATCATCATCACAGCTACTGTGCCAAGAGGTAAAGTATTATAACATTTATTATAATTTGTGGTTTGCTTAACATTAGGGACAGAATCAGTTGAAAACCATATGTAGAAGGTCTAATTGTTTGAGTTTTGGGTGCCAAATTCAGATCCTAATTATTGTATTGGAAAATACATTGGACATATCTTGCCCCTAGCTGTCACTTAATATCCCCCCAACCTCGTCCCCAGGCTCTCTCTCCTCTGCCTCCCTTGTCATTGGGAGAAAGACGACAAGGGAGGCAGAGGAGAGAGAGCCTGGGAACGAGGTTGACATCCCATATGCTAGTATGATTGCGCACTATTAACCATCAAAATCAATGAAGTTTTGAAGTTTTGGTGAACTGTAGAAGAGAATCATCAGTAAGTAAATAAAAACAGAATTTGTGGGTGAACAGGGGCAGCAATGGGACAGGTAAAAGGATGAAAAGTCAATATAGTGCTGTAAGAGATTGGCATTTTGAACAAGAAGTGTCAGCAAACCACAGTATCAAATTTGAGTTGTTGAACTGTTCTCAGGTAATACTTGTGAACCAGTTTGAAAGCGATGTGTTTGGGATGTTATTGGAATTCATACATGCTGGATCGTGCGACCTCGTACCTAGTCTATTACCGGGGCTTATCTCAGCTGCCCAGTACTATGAAGTGGAAGAGTTACTTCATGTCTGTATTGAAAGAATGAAGCAAGTAAGTGCACTGTAAGTTTTGCTCTACCAATTCTACATGAATATTTTATTGTTGTGTCAAGCTATTTTTACATGAGAACAATGTATATGAAATAAATCATATATGAACTGCGGTGATGAAATCAAGTGAAGGATGATCCTCGCAATTGTGACGCAATTTTGTGCAATTGCGTAAAGAAGCCTGAAAAAAATTCAGGACGTCAACGGGGTTTGAACCCGTGACCTCGCGATACTGGTGCGATGCTCTAACCAACTGAGCTATGAAGCCACTGACGTTGGGAGCAGGTCAATTGTAGGTTCGTATGTTCCTGTGAAAGAGATGAGGGAGACTGATGTATATGAAATGAATCATATATGAACTGCGGCTGCGAAATAAATCATATATGAACTGGCTTCATAGCTCAGTTGGTTAGAGCACCGCACCGGTATCGCGAGGTCACGGGTTCAAACCCCATTGAAGTCCTGATTTTTTTTTTTTTTTCAGGCTTCTTTACGCAATTGCATAAAATTGCGTTACAACTGCGAGGATCATCCTTCACTTGACTATTTTTATATGTTGGTTGGATTGTTATTTTGTTGTATTTTCCACAGAACAAATTAGTGGCAGATGCGGTCACAAATGATCCAACAAGTTCATCTCTGCGAACAGGCGTGTCACCAGAATGCATTACTACTGACACTCAGTGCTAGCTTGTACTCACGTGACTGGGCAAGAAACTGAAGGAGGGCAAGAAATGTTGATTTTCTTTTTTTGGTTGTCGGACAACATGACACGTGCGTGCATTTATCGCAACTCAGGAAAAAGTCTACATTAATTATTTCACATAGCGACGACTCAGTGTTAGATAGGTGGGGAAGATGTTGTAACAAGAAATTTAAGGGAATGTATCTTTAAAAATTTTCAAAGAGAAGGCTAAATCCCGTGCCAGAGAACAACGATCGAAAACCCTGCAAGTTTTATCCCGTGCTCTTAAATTAGTTTTTATGGAAGTGAATCTCGATTAAGATTTCGTATTCGTTTTCACAAAGTCTACAGACAACAGAAGGCGGTGACACTTTTTTAAAGCTTCTAAAAAGTTGATTATAAAACTGTAAAAATGTAAATTCTATGTTTGTAATGAAAGTGCACTTAGCTAATCAGCTAGTTTACAGGCACTCTACTTAAATACCTTGAAACAAATAATTCAAATAAATATAACATGAAAAGCTGATCGAGGACTTGAACCAAGGACTACCCAGAACAGCTAGTGGCTTGTGGCTTAAACTTTATTACAATAAAAAACAATAGGCGATATTCGTATTCTCGGTATTGAACTGGATCTAGCATGAAGTGGAGGCTCTTGTGGGGGAATACATTTACATATGAAAAGTTCCCCCGCGAGAGCCTCCACTTCATGCTAGATCCAGTTCAATACCGAGAATACGAATATGGCCTATTGGTTTTTAGTTTATTCAACTCGTGTCCTAAAACAGTAGTTGTGCTGTGTCATTCCCCAACGAGTGGTAACAAGAATAAAATTATTTTGTTACGTAGTTAAAACAACTGCAAGGCTTTTTTTTTTTGTCATGGAAACAGAAAGAGCTGACTGTGGACTCTTCTATGGTCTGTCAAACGTAGCGTTGAGCATGAACTGAAGTCAAAGATGCGTGGTCACCGTAGAAGGAAGATGAACAAACAAGTAACTCGAAACTCCCAGTGGTCTTTTCGTCAAAAATGTTAACATTGCGCTTGACCCAAGATTAAACAAATGCGCGGTCGGTGAACGGTAATCAGCGGTAACCTTTGCCTTTCTTTGTTTTGCATTGTAGCCTTGTCAAAGTAAAGAACCCGTCATGCGCCCGTTATTTGGCAGTGCGCGCGGGGCCGCGGGCGAGTAGCGTGACCTCTGCCTTTCTTTGTTTTGCCTTGTAGCCTTGTCAAAGTAAGGAACCCGTCATGCGCCCGTTATTTGGCAGTGCGCGCGAGGGTGCGGGCGAGTAGCGTGACTGTTGTTTTAACGAGGTGTTGACGTCCTTCGTGCCAAAAACTGCCAAATTGAATCTTTTGTATTATACATTGGTTTTTGGCTTTTCTTTAGCTCATGACGTCATTCGCGCGTCCACACTTTAACCACAAACCTAGGACAAACAAGGTATGTTCAAGTTCACACTGCAACCAGGTGGACAATCAGACATGGTTTGATGCTACTCTGGTTTGAAAATTGATGAATGTAACTTAAAAAGTTAGGCTAGGACAAACAAAATGCTATGTTACAAAGGTAGAACACGTCGATATCGTCTCCACACGGAATGTGCGTGCTGTACGACCAGTACATACACTTTGCTCAGGTGAGTGAGATAAGTCCGGCTGGCGGAAGAAATGTTTTGCAATTAGTTTTAGATTCCGCAATCAATACAATTCGGTTCCGTGCAAATCGCTTGTAAACCTGTACAAAAATCGCGCGAAAGTAACAACAAGTCAACCTCGTCCCCAGGGCTATCCGCGCTTAACACTCGCGATGCATTCTGGGATATTTTCGAGGCATGCGTACACAGCAAATTATTCAATCGACAACAAAATAAAGAAACTCGAGGAACTGGAAACGCTATGTTAGATCTTTTTACAATATTTTCTAAAGGAGGTATTGTTCTCTGGTGTTTTCAGGGAACATGCCAGTCGTTTACTCTCCCTGTCAATGAACTCATACGCAGTGTTATCTTACAGGTGAGTATTTTTGTTAAAAAGTTCTTCTCATTTATATTACCGGTGTGTTTGATTCTTCCTTGCCACGATTGCTCTTGCCTGAAGTTCTTAATTATTTTTACAGTATTTGATTTTTGTAGTTTTTACTCTTGATACACAGGAGCGTGGAGGAAACAATTCCTTCACTCATGGCTCGCTCACTTTGAAATATAAACTCGACAACGAGTTTGAATTGGTGTTCGTGGTAAGCTTAAGTTTCTTAAAATCTAAGCTTATGTTCTTTTATTTAACAGTGAAAATGACAAATATTTATTTTAATTTACCCTCGGACAAACTACAGAATACAGAGCTACTCATTTACATACCATTGCCTAACAGTAGTGCCCATTGTAAAATCACAGTTAGCCCAAGCTGTAAGGTTTGTGTTGACCTTTGTAATGTAAACACCAGCGTAATGATGAAAGTATAAGGCTTTGTATTGGCGTAAAAACGTATTAAATTTGAAGGGAAAATTAGAAACGTTTTTCATTATAAACTTCCCACCTTGACTCCTTTGTGGTACTCTTTGTAAGAGTTTTCTCTTCTCATAAAATGTTGAATGTCACAGAGCCCAGTCAATTGCATTAGACTTTGTACCAGGACAAGTTGACAATGATATCCGGACATTAATTTTAATTTCCTTATTGCTGTTGTCATGATGGTTTTACTACAATGAGTTCATACCATTTAAAGAGGCCGTGCATCATTCTTACATGTTTGTAGTGCTAATGATCAACAAAGCAATTTAGGAAAATGTTTTATCCAAAGTGGTACATATGCACTGTAATAATAATTATATTGTTCTTCCCCTGCCAAAGAAGAACCTTTCTTATTTTCTCAGATATCTATTTACATACCATTACTCTACACAATACACTCAAGGAAGATTTGAATATTGATTACTTTAATGTTATGTAATTAACTAAAACAAAGCCAAATTCTTCACAAACAAACACACTGGAACAAAAATGTTTAAACTGAATGTAAACAACTAAGAGAAAAATGGAAAATTTCATGACACTCATCCACTATGAACTTTTTTTTCCACATTTCCCTTTAACTTAACTTAACTTCCCTTTAACTGGTAACTTTATGGAATTGTCAACATTTTGCTTTGGTAGGTTGCATTCCAGAAAACATTACAACTATCATACATAGACAAACTCCTGAATGACATCCAGTTGGAGTTTAGAGACAAATACAAAGATGAGCTTGAAGCAGGGATTATGAGAAATTATGAATTCAATGAGGACTTCAACAGGATACTAAGTGAAGTAGAATTAAGAAGTAAATTAGAATCCCAAGCACCTACAAGGATGAGAACCTTTGAAGAATCAAAGAAGTCGCAAAAGACAGTGGCTTCACTCAAGATTGACAAGAATGAGAAAAACAAAGAAAGTAGCAAGAATTCAAAGAAAGGTGGAGCAAAAAACAAGAAACAGGATGTGATTAATGAGGGTATTTATCAGTTTGAGATTTTTAAGGTTGGGGGAGCAGTCGCTCAAGACATACAGTACAGTACCAGTAATATTGTATCAAACAATAATTGTTGTTATTAGGATGAGCATTTCATCAGATATCCAAACAGTGCAATTTTAATTAACGTTTCAGATACTTGATAAAAGCACTCTGATGTAGTTACTTCTCAAAAATCAAATAATAATAGTAATAATAATTTATTACTTATTCGCTGCAAATTAGCATGGGAATATGATTAAATGTGCCTTACAACAATAAAAAGCTTTACAATTCAAAATCCATTCAATTCTAAATTCTTTACAATTTTCAAATCAAATCAAATCAAATTGGAGAAAGGGGAAACTGGAGTACCCAGAGAAAAACTTCTCAGAGAAGAGTCAAGAACCAATAAACTCAGCCCACTTATGATGGTCAGTCTGGGAATTGAACACGTTGGTGGAAGGCGAGCGCTCTCACTACTGTGCCAACCATGCTTATAAGAATAAAATATTATTTTTGGGTAACCAGGGTCATGTATCAAAACTTAAATTTATACACATTTAAAATCAGAATTCAATCTACACTGTGCAATCATTAAATAGAGCTTTAAATAGAGCGTGACCAACGGCCATATTAGTTTAATGAAACAAAGTATGTATTTGCATAAATATAGACTGGTGACTTACTTTTGCCTTTGGACCACAAAGAAATCTTAGTTTTTGTACCAAACTTATAATTGTGATGGGCACCCCAGATTTCAAGGGTTTAGTGATTTTGGGCAACCAACTACTTTTCTTATAGCACAACTTTGATAGAGTTCAATTCCCATAAGGTTAGCCTTGTACACCACTATGACTGCCGGTCCTTTAGTATGTGAACATGACTGCGATCGATTTACATTCTGCGTTGTAACTTTCTGCATTTGACTGGAATCTAAAAAAATTGATTTGAGTCATCATACACATTAAAAAGTTGACAGTTTTCAAATATATTGTAATTATTTTTGAATGAAAAGAAATTTCAAAGCTGTCTTTAATAAACTAGAGAAATTCCTGAGCTTGTTCTGAAATGTCACCAGCAATGCTCAAAACAGATGATTTTAACACTTGATTTTATCATTTTTCACAGCTCACAACAGTGTACAGAATATTTATAACATATTCATTTTGGGTAAAAACAGGTGAATCAAAACCATCCAATGAGAAGCCCTCTGCTGTGGATACAAAAGATGGCTTGACAAATGAAGAAATAAGAATGAACATTGAAAAGATGAAGTCTAAGAGAGCTGCACCTAAAGCACAGAAGACTCCATCAAGCAGGTTTGTGAACCTTGTTTGTGGGATACTGGTTTTTAAACAATATGGTACTTAAAGAGTTTACAGTCTTTGCTACAACTAGTAGCTCCTGAATGTTGCCTCAGTTGAGTTTTCCATTGTCAATAACTTGTGATATGTTGATTCTACCCTTAAGTTTAAGGAAGAAGAAATACTCTTGTGGATGAGTGTTGTCCTGAGAAGGTCTGTTTGAAATGACATTAACTGACAATTTGACAACCTGAGAGGAAGATGTGTTTAGAGTCAAGGGCATTTTTGCATGGCTGAACGGGATTCCTGGGCTTGCCGGGTTTAAGGATTGGTGGCGGGGATTTGCCAGCTAAAAGGAATACCCTCTTGGAGGTAGCAAACTGCAGTAGAGGCACCTTGGTATCCCAGGCATTCATGTAATGTAAACAGTGACTTCATCAACCTTTGTTTACAGCAAAGGTTCCCCAGTAGCAAAGAAGAAGGGGAAAGAGGCAAGGAAATGGGATAATGCTGGGACAGCACAGGAAGGAAAGAGTTTGGATTACAGTAGTACAAATGGCAATCAGACAAATGGGTATGATGAAGAGGAAGACCTTGAAAGCCTGGTGAGAGGTTCAACAGTTCAGTGGTACTGAATAATTCAGTACCATTATTATTAATGATTATTAGAACTACAGTTTTGGTACCAACAGTTTATTTAAACTGTTTAGCTAATTTGGTTGTTTGATGCTATACTTTTAGGATTAGTAATTTCCAAGGTGTCTTATTTGGTGAAATACACTGTATGAAGATGTATAAATGTGAAATTTTATTTACAGTCCAACCTCTATTAAGCAGCCACCCTCAGGACTTTGAAAAGTCGCCACTCAGCAGAGGTACAATATAAATTGGATAGGACTGGCAGTAAACATGATTTCATTGACTCTATATAGCAAATAATTGCTTTTAAGAAGTGAACATATACGAAGATAAATCCAAAATTCATTGTAACAAAACATCAAGTGCATTTCCAGCCCATGCATAGTTCTATCTCTAGCACAGAGGGCATGTAGTTTAAATGTACAGTATTTCTTCAGGTTGATAATATACAGAAAAAATGCAAAACATTGTTGACAAGTTTCTTAGGCCTCTTTGCATCAACAGTTAGTATGTGAAAACAATTAGCTCAAGATATTTCATGGACAGTTTATTTAAAATAATCCATCAATGCTGTTTGCTATTTTGGGGCACGGAGTTGTAATGATGAGATTTCCTACAGCTAAGGCAAGATCTTGGTACCCATTAAACTGGGCAACGTGACGGAATTGGTTAGTTATGTGCAAGGCTTCGGCAAGGCTCTTGATTGATGGCTCTTCTAATTCCTTGTCGTAGTTGTCATCAATTGAGGTGTCTTCCGAAATGAATTAAACGTCCAGATCATCATCTAGTAACTCACTTCTGACCTCCTCCCTCCAGTTTGGGTTAAATGGATTGATCAGGCCGGTGCGGATTGCGCTATCATCACCACAGGAAATATTCTCTTCCACAGAGCATTTAGTGTGTATCCAATCCATTATAGTTTTCAGGTTGGCAAGTTCCTCTCCTTCAAAGGGGTCGTCCACAATCGGTTCATCATGTGGATACAAACCAGTCTTCTGAAAGCACTTTGTGATAGTGCTTTGGTGAACATTGTCCTAGGGTTGTCTCCCCCAATCAATGGCCATAAGAATGTTGATGGATTTGACAATTTTGGACGCATTTTTCTCACCACCAACTTGAGAGCAAATGTACCGCAACATTCACTTTCTGTAAAGGACCTTCCAATTGGCTATTATACTGGCATTGAGTGCCTGTGATTTGGAAGTGGTGTTTTTTGGCAAAAACTGAATGGTGATGTTTGAAAACCGTCCAGACAGAGTTTGCAGATGACAGGGAGCATTATCCATATACAGAAAGATATGTCCGTCATTACACTTCAATTGGCGATTCAACTTCGACAAAATTGTTGTCACGATCTCTGTATTCATCCAAGCTTTACCATTGGCGAAATAGGAGCAGTTGTATGGCTGGCTTGGCGTCTTTAAGTTCTGAAAGCATCTCAGACTAACATACGTGCCAATAACAACAGGATCTTCCTTCTCCCCTTCTGCATTTAGAAAAAATGCTTATGTTAGTCATTGCTTCCCTTTTTTCCCTCCTGCGCACCATCTATCCTTGGTGTTTAGGGTTTTTTCAGGGAGGCAACACCAAAAGCAACCCATCTCATCCATGTTCCAAACATCACACACGTTCCACCCAGTTGTAATTTCCCTTGCATGCTTGTTCCAGCTTTCCATTGTCTCCTTACTTACGTCACCTGCTTCCCCAGCAACCGTTTTCTGCGATTAACGTTTCCTCTTCTTGAAGCATAGAACTGGAAACCGGGATGTTAGAGTTTCTGCACATTGTATACCAGTCCCACACATCTGAGCTTGATTTGGAGTTCTGTTGCTGACATACATCTATAACTTGTTTCCTGGCCGCAAATTTGACAAAATAATGTGTTTAGAACAAGAGCTACAAGCAGTAGCCATCATTGTGAGCTATTGCTACACAATGACAGGGCAAATCAATTGCAACCGTATTACAGGTGAATTATTTCATTAGAGGGTACCATGAATATCAAGAAATTTGAACTCAAGTGACAGCCACTTAACACCGTTGATCACAACACTGTAGCAATTGTCTGCTAAAGAGAAGGTGGGAGGTCTAGGAGGAAATGCATCCACAAGAATGAGTTCAATGGCAAAACAGTTCTTGGACATGTTCCCAAGATCATGGTCCTGTGGCTTACAAAATTTCTCAAGAGGCCAACAAACAAAGGAAGGTCTGTTGTGAAAGGCAAGCACGTAAACAGAGGGGCCAGCTATGGTTTAGAAATTTCATACGAGTACTGCTTCACAGGAGACGAGTTCTCAATTCAATGGTTGAAATCAAAACTTGAGGAGCAAGGATTTTTGTAGATTTCCAGTACAGTAGTAATAAGGTTTTCCTGTGCAGATTTTGGTTGTAACAAAACAGTTGGTCAGCTCTATCTATTGTTAACTATTGTTATGTTTGTATAGTGCTGGATATGAAAAGTTTGCACATGTACGTGGCTTCGGACATGTTATAGTGCAGATTAAATTGCAGTTCTCGTTTTCTTGTTGTTATCAGTTATCACCCTATATCATCTGTCACCATTTCACGTGGAAAGATAATTTGCTGGCCTGTTAATGGAGGTATAAAACCATATTAAATAATACACTTGCAACAGCAAAAAGATAGCCGCGGCCGCTTACTAGAGGTGGCCATTGAATAAAGGTATCATATACAGCAGTTTACTGACAAATAAATCGGGACTTTGGAAACTGGCCACTTAATAGGTGGCCGCTCAGTAGAGGTCGGACTGTAAAATTATCTGATGAGTCATCAATGTTGCCTTGCAGCGTCCTATAGTTGGCACAATGCAGGGTGAGCTGAAGCCAATGGATTCTGAGTCTGAGGAGGAAGTTGCAGAAGAGATTGCTGCAGAATCCACTGCTGAACAAGGGTAGGTGGAGTTTGTTTTATGCTGTACGTCTGCTATCTTGAACACTGTTTAGATCTTGACTAACCTCTTCATTTCTCCAACAATGCTTTCCTTGAGTGTTGTATGCAGTGGTTTGGTGCTTGTTTCTTTGATCAGGTTTTTGCAGAAAAATAACAGGTGGTGGCCTTAGTTGTCGAGTCTTGATTTAACCAGTTACTGCCTTAAATAAAACACATGCATTTTTGTTATTAGAACTAAGTCTTCTGGCTTTGGAGGAGGCTTATTCTCCTTCTTCAAAGGCTTGGCTGGACAGAAGACACTCACCCTTGACGACATCAATCCTGTGTTGGACAAGATGAAGGAACACCTTGTTGGTAATAAGCTCAACTAGTTTGTAGGAAGTAAAGCTTATCCTTTATTAAATTGCCAAAAATGATGTTCTTGTTGTTGTTTTCTTATGTAAACTCGATCTTTTCTTGCTGGTTTGTTCACAGCCAAAAATGTTGCAGCTGACATATCAGAGAAGTTGTGTGATTCTGTAGCTACCAAGCTTGAAGGAAAAGTTCTGGGGACCTTCAGTGGTAAGGCAAGTTTTTCTGCTTTACTTCATATTATGAATACAACTTTTCACATCATCCTCTCTACCACAGGTGTCACTTCAACTGTAAAAGCAAGTTTGGAGGAGTCTTTGGTGCAGATTTTATCCCCACGTCGAAGGGTTGATATTCTGCGTGATGCAATGGATGCTAAGAAGCATGGGAAACCGTATTCTATCACTTTTTGTGGAGTAAATGGTGTTGGAAAATCAACAAATTTAGCAAAGGTAATTGAGGCAGTTGTACATTCACTACTAGAAATCCTTTCTGTTGGTGGTTCGAAACAAACAGTGGAACTCCATTTATATGACAAGTAGTCTATCAGACTTCTCTTTGTTTTTACAATTTTTGTCATCAGATTTGCTTCTGGCTGCTTGACAATGGTTTCCGTGTAATGATTGCAGCCTGTGATACATTCCGTGCTGGAGCTGTGGAACAGCTGAGAACTCACGTGAGGCATCTGAATGCCCTTCATCCCCCTGCTGGTGGGAGTGGGCCTCCATCTGTGCTGTTGTATGAGAAGGGTTATGGTAAAGATGCTGCTGCCATTGCTATGGATGCCATCAATTTTGGTGAGCTTATTTTCTTTGTAGAAATAGCAATTAAATGGTTTGTTATGTGGTGATACTGTCAGTGATCTTTGATTTGTCTCTTTGGTTATACATGTATGTAGTATGTCATGAGAGAGTGTTTGATTACCTTTAGGGGCTTACAACATGTGGTGAAGTTGAAAATGGGATGAAAGTCTTATTACTGTTCACAGAAAAATTAAGTGATTGATGTTGTTGTATCCAGCAAGGGAGCAGCGTATTGATGTTGTGCTGGTTGACACTGCTGGCAGAATGCAGGATAATGAGCCGTTGATGAGAGCCCTCTCTAAGGTCAGTTGGGTGCCATCCTTCTCTGGTATACAAAACTTAACAATTAAACACACAACTTATTTTTGTGTTTTTCACCAGCCAATTGATGAAGACTGTACGAGTAATAAAACGTGGAACTCAGCCGTTAATTCTAAAGTGAATTTTTAGTGTTCGAGCTATCACTTTTAACAAAATGCAGGAATCACAGGTTAACTTCCTTGAACGAAAACTCGGGAAGGTGACTTTTAACTTAAGATGGTTTCTGGTAATGTTCAAAGTACACCGTACCATATTTCATGTTGATTTATTTTCCGTTTCATCACATCATGGTATCACAGGAGAAACAGACTGAAAATAGTTTCTTCTCGTTTTGCTTTGTGTGTGTTCTTTCTTTTTAACCTAAATGCACTTATAAATTACCTAAGAAACGTCTACAATTTGTAATTTCATAGTTGTATTTTTTTAGGTGCCTGTCGCCCGAATAAGCCCTAATGGTTTCTATATGGGTATCCTCGGCTTATGTTTTCTCTTTTCTCGATAATTTTATATCTCTTGTAATTAAATTTATATTTCTCTTGTAACTTTAATAACAGAGTGGCCAAAATAAATTGAACTGAACTGAACTGAATTGAACATGTACAGTTGTTAACTACAATTGCATAGGTAACTGACTACATATTCCACTGGATTACGTTAACTCCAAGCTCTATCGTGTTTCCCAGAAATGATCAATACCCCACTTTTGGGAGGTGCTTTTGCGGCGACGCCTATTTCCCTCGCGTAAACGGTGGTTGCCATGATTAACGGTCGATGCCTTCATTGGCAATCAAGCCTTTAGTAGGGCAGATGTAATTGAGTTATTCATGTGTAATAAGGCAATTTGTAACTTTTTAAATCGTCTTAGAAAGGACGACCTTTAGGCCTTAGTTAAATTGCGTTAATATTTCGGGATAGGGCGAGGGTGACCTGTTATAGATGTATCAGTTATGAAAGCTCGTTAACTATGGTATATACTAAAACTTTTTGGGATCTGTGGTCGATCAGTGGGGTAGTGTAGTGGTTAGGGAAAGATTATAGCAGGCGAAGGGTCCAGGTTCAATTCTGGATTGGAAATTTCTATTTTTTTAATAAGGAAGACTCTCTACCAGTTGAGAAATTTTGTAAGTTTCTTAAAACTGGCAACGACCGTTTACGAAACGGACAGTTGCTACGGCGACCTTCCTACCCCTTTGAAAAGGAGGGGTCTTGAAAGCGGTAATTTTTTCTTTGTTATGGTACTTGTAACAAGGGGTTAAGCATTGATCTACTCTGTATTCTCAGTTGATCAAGCTGAACTCCCCCGACCTGGTACTATTTGTTGGGGAAGCTCTGGTAGGGAATGAGGCTGTAGATCAGTTGAAGAAGTTCAACCAGGCTCTGGCCGATTATTCCATGACTGAAAACCCACGACTGATTGACGGTATCCTGCTCACCAAGTTTGACACCATTGATGATAAGGTATTCGACTTAATTTAATGTATTTGAAGTTCCGAGCTCGTAGATAGGAGGTGGATGGGTTAAGGGGATACAGGGAGTCTCCCAAATGGGTCACTCTTTATATTATTTTCAATTTCATGTTTTTTTGTTCAGAATTTGGCCTCACGAGCTCTCAAAAATGTTCGTTTTCAAAGTACCATCCTATGCAGAATTCAAGTTAGTGTGCTTGTTTTGGCTGCAGCTTAGCAGAGAATTTCCATTGTATTCTATAGGTTGGTGCAGCAATCTCCATGACATATACCACTGGCCAGCCGATTGTGTTCGTGGGCACAGGGCAGACGTACAGTGATCTGAAAAGTCTCAATGTCAAGGCTGTTGTTAATGCTCTGCTGAGGGCCTGAGAATAAGTCGTACACTCAAATTACGACAGGAGTGCAAATTTCTCGTGGTTGCAATTTACAACTAAAATTTTATTACTTGTTAACATATTCCCCTGCAGCTTTTTGCGGTCGTTTCTTTGGAAAATTGTCGTCCAAGAGTCTTGAACACAACAAATACAAACTGAAGCAGTACTGCAGTGACGGGTGTAATATTCAGGAGTTAAATAACTGAAAGGATTTCCGAGGATTTCTCAACTGGAAAGAGGAAAGGCACTTCACTTGTAGACGTTGTCTATTATTGTAATGATGGGATGTGAATCACTGTGATGGAAATGTTTTATTATCATTATTATTATTTCAAAACTACCCAACAGAGGTATCTCGAACAAACTTAAAACCAAGAGAAAAAAATTGCGCAACTTCTTCGCGGCTTCAAAGGTTTAACTCACTTACCATTACACGAGAATAAATTGAATTGAAATTGGCTTTGCGTGTTTTTGTTAAGAACTATCCATTGAGAGTGTTGCTTACCGCATTTCACCACTTGTTGAGGAACAAGCGTCAGGTTGAATGTGGTTTTGAAGAGGGCTGTTTGAGGTGACATTGGCTGACGTCTTGACAGTCTGATATTTATTTTGCTTATTTATATTCAGTGGGTCTGTAATTTACAGTTATGTGTTTGTCTTTGGTACCCTCAAACCTTTGCGCTCCTTTGTTTTCTTGGTCATCAACTATGTGTAAACTTAGCAACCCTTCACGCATGCTACACAACCTCGTTCCCAGGGTTGTCTTTAAAAGTGGCGGTATGCGCCCTGTGCACGAAATTGCCGCAACAGGCTCAAAAGTTCGTGTCTTCACCAGCCTTCCCCTGCAAATCCAACTGACTCCTAGTAAAGGCAGTGTTTCAAGAAAAACGCTGGGCTACATAGCCACTACTGCAAATTCTGGATTTGTTGGGCTCAGCAACGTTTTCTGGTTTTGATTGCGGCGCAACGTCAACCTTCCGAGCAGCCGGTTCAGCGGTGTTCTGTGTTCCGGTTATGTACAATAACAAGGCCATCGCCATCTCCAAGCAGCGCATTGATGTCTGAAATGCGAACCACGGCCACGCGTTGACGTCATCCGCGTCAGAGAAAACACCGTAGACACTTGCCATGGCGTAAACCTGTACAGCGCCCATGCTGAAGCCACCGACAACCGCGCCTAAGCAACTCTTTAAGATTGAAAACTTTTGTTGTCCCCTGACGTGCATTTTGGACGCTTTTTTCCTTATCAGACCTAACTTCTTCCAGATTAAAGTAGAAATGAAAACGTAAAAACAAGCAATACTGAAATATAAGGTGGTGTTGATGATCTGACAGGCGAAAAGCAGAATTTTGCTGGAGGGGATGAGGGAGACGACTACTTCCGAGGTGAAAACGAAGGTGAAGTAAGGAACTGTGATGAAAGCAATGTTCCGACTCGTATACCAATTCTGAAATCTTCCTTTCATCACAAGAGCGTTTCTCAACACCAGAAAGATGAGCATGAATGCGGTTATCAAGCAAGGCTGGCCAATCCCCCAGATTAAATTGAGCACTGTAATGTGGATGTACTGTTTGGAGTTGTAAGCATCTACACACAGGAATACACACCTTGAAAACCCAAACAAAACTATCTGACTAAGGACCACAAGAGAAATTTTCTTTTGTCGAGCAGCTGCGTTTGATTTGAGCACTTTAACGAAAGCCACGAGAGCGCAAAACCCGATGAGGCCGTAACAAACTCCGAGTCCGTATTGATGCAAATCCCATGCAATACCCCATGTATCTATGGCCAGGCTCCACTCGGGTTGTGGTTCGGCTCTTGAATCGGCTTTTCCCCAGTTAATCGATTCATGTTTGCGGCTAGCGAACTTGGGTTCGGTCGCTACTGCTTGTTTTGTAGTTTCCGGTTCTGAAGTCATCTGGAAGAAGACGAAGCTACCTGTTTATATTTCACAGTGTCGTGAAGTAGTTCTCAGTTTTGATGCTAGGTTAATATCCTTGAAGCTGCTTTGGACTTGCTGCTTGACACAGTTATTTTCTGTTTACAGAACTGAAAGACTCGCCGGTAGATAAAATAACAAAAGGGCCGTTATCAGAAACTGAATTTCTAACGTTGTCAAATGGCAGTCTTAGCTGTCGTCGTGACTTCAAAGATTCATTTACTGTCGGCGAAACCTCGAAGTTGTTATCCTTGGTTTTTGTACTTTATGATTGGATAAGTTTACTTCTCTCAGGAAAAAAATCTCACCTATAAAGTGATGAAATTCCTCAAATCTCAGAGTTTTCTTAGCATGCCTATTGAGTTTTCCTTGATTCTCTACGAACCAACTGTATCTTATTCCGAAGACGAAGATGTATGCATTCCCAGTACGGAAGCTTTAACTAAGGACTAAGTAAACTTGTTAGCCAATTTATCCACATGATTAAGGCTTCTTATCACGCCAAGCAGCTGCTATCAACTGTTTATTCAATTAGGTGTAACATGATTAATTTCTTTCCCCTCAAATCCATTGCCACTGGTCGTTTTATTGGTTGTTGAAGTATTAAATATTAAACTGACTTTTCTCAAAGTAAATCGCTTGCCGTCATTTCTTTCCCTAAACAAACGAATTTCAGTATTAGACGCTATTGATATCTTCTCTGCAACGTTCGGAAACGAAGTAATCGTTTCATTTATCATTTATGCGCTAACACTACTTGAGGTCTTAAGGTAATTAACTCATTCCTCATAATTCCTCTTTTCAACTGATTTCTTTAAATCTCGCGTCGTTGCTTTCCAGTGTGATATTGAATGAATCTTTTTTTTTCCTATTCAGTTTTGATCCATCCCCCATTCATTATTCATTGTCGAATTTGAACCCGAATTTGAACGTGAAAAAGTTTAAAGATGTCACTGTTACATGCAAAACTGTTGTAAAACGGGCGGTGTTGTTTGTGTAACTGACTTCCGTGAGCTGAGCAGTGAGGTAACAAGGCAGTTTCTTGGGCTTTCGTATTATTTCTTTTGCTCCTCTAAGCTGTTCATTGATTAATTAGAAGCATTAAGACACCTGTCAATTGAGCAAAAGAGTGTAGTTGTTATAGGGCTTCCTTTGTTTCAAAAATAATTGGAATTCGGCTAGCTGTCAATTCAGTTTCGGAACTCTAACGATATGAAAAACTAGTAGAGTGTGTTCACAGTTTAATTGTGTGAAATTGATATTATAGGTTTTCTTGTTTTCAAACCAACCAGTTTCAGAAGTTTCCTTGTGATCTTACAGCAGTTGCCTCTACAATACAACGACTTATAAGATAACGCCAAACAATAGATGACGTCTCTTGGTTTACCGAGTGACTAAATATTGCTTGAGCTTCAATTACATAAAATACTAACAAATGTTAAAAGGGAGATTCAGTTATAATCTGTCTGAAAACCAGCCCTGGGTGAGAAGCAAGGGTGTCATCTATTAAACAAGGGGCTAAAATGAGCCTTAACTCGGGCCTTCAAAAATAGTGGTGCTTATTGGGGTTATTAAGTCAAATGCGCGATACATTCACTGGCATTCGTGATAGGAAGACTAAAAAGCAAACAGCCCATAACTGGCGGCTCGGGTAAATACTTGCACAACAGCCGGGCTACATCTCATTTTATGCAATCGCGTTTATTTTCCCATCTAGTTATTGGTGTAGTGCTTAACAGAAAAACCTACGAAAAATTAGTGTCGGAAGGATATCGTAAACTACCTGTTTTTGTTATCATTACTCAAGTTGTTCATTTATTCATTGTTTGTTTAATGGACGTAGCATTGGCTTTCCCTGGATTGACTCCCGGGACACCCACGGGGAGCACGCGGGGAATGGTACAGTTTTGGCAATTTTTTGGACGCGCAGGGTGGGGATATTAGTTTAGTTTGGAAACGAACGCGTCAGACCCTATAGATGCACCCCCGGGATTTGGTCGACATTGGTCAGCGGTACTTTCTTTTGAAAATCCCGGATGAACGGCTTGTCTCCATTTGTATTCCATTTCTTGAATCTGTTGCACGGTTGATTTTCATCATGCCGTTGTACAAAGCCTGGAATGTTTTACAAAGGAAAAGAAAGTTTTTCATTCTCAGGTTTGTGATAACGTGTGATAAGCAAGGGCTACTGCGTCACATTTGGTCCCATGGACGCTGCGTCAAGGTAAGTGCAAGGACAGCAAAAAAATAGATATATCTGTTATTACTGCAAAATGTAAATGAGGGTATTCTTGCTCCTTAGACCCTCAGGAGGGGGGATTCGGTCTGAATTTTATGCCTTATACCCGAGGATTTAGTAGGTTTTGCTTGAACTTGAAAACAAATCCCCTGGGTGTCCCGGGGTCAACCCCAGGGAAAGCCAATGATAAGTGCAAAATTATTACAGTTATTACCTAAATTTTCTTTTGAGGTTTCTTTTGCTCAGACTTAGAGCGAAATGACCTTGTCATTGAGAACTCCGATTGAGTAAATCTTAAAACGGTTCCCGGACTACTTCATTACCAACTGGTATCTATTGCTGCCTACAGCTTCCTACTGACTAGAAAACAAAGGTTCGTTATTTTAATACACGTTGAGAAAGCTTCATCTCATATGGCGAACGCAGATAGTCATCTGAAAGAACAAAGTGTAAAATTCTCCATAGAGTAACTTGAAAATGACCGTGGAGCGGTCGAAACGTCGTTGTTATTTTTTATCGCTCGTTTTTATAACCAAATGTTTCAGTAAGAACTTGTTACTTCGTATAGAGTAAGTTGTTGCGAAAAAAGCCGAAACTTCCTGTGAAAAGGAATGTAAAATAACTTAGTAAAGTCACCGTTTTCATCTCCTGAGTCAGTGCTGGCACCAAAACCGTCACCATTCAAAAGGAAGCTACAACGCAATAATTTCATGTGATGCATTTAGTTGTACAAACATGTCCCAAGTTTGCATTTGTGGTTGAAATGCTAGAGTATGACCATTTAAATGAAGGCCACTGGGCAGCTCTTTGGACAGGTAGGGACAGGTTGAATATCTAGTCTCTTTTAAACGTTAAGGATATTCTTTCCTACAGGTAGATGTTATTCACAACTCTCCAGCTCAATCTGTTTCACAGGTGTTTGTTCTGACACAGTACTCGTTGGTGCTATTCCTCCCTGTTTCGCCTCCACGCTCCTTTCGTTGACAGCGTAACACAACACAAGCACCATGTAAATCTCCACAATTCTGAACATTGTTTGAAATACCCACCATGGCCAGGCAGGAACACTTCGTGCTTCAGAAAAAACGCCATACACGCTTGCCATTGCGTAAAACTGCATGGCGAAAATTGCAATGCCGCCAAATACGGCAGCAATGCAAGTTCGGAAAATTGTGCGCGTTCTTTCTCCGCGGTGACGTGCTGCCTCTGATGTCCAGGTGTTGTTCATGGCCGTCGATAGCTTCTTCCATAAAAGAATAGATATCAGAGAATAGAACACGGTGAGTGAGAAGCCGTATACAATGTACAAAACCTGACATGCAAAAGCAAGACCTTTGAAAGCAGGAGCAAAAGACAGTGTGAGTTCTGCGCCAAAGGCGAAAAGAAAATACGGCAGTGTTGCAATGGCAATGTTCCTGGTGTTATACCATTTCTGGAATTTTTGCTTTAGAGTCAAAGCGTTCCTCATTACAATGAAGACCAGCGTATAAGCAGCTATGATGCAAGGCTGTCCAACACCCCATAGAACATTCACAAAGGCAACAGGAGTGATCTTTCTCCAATGATAAGCATCGATGCAAAGACAGAGGCTTCTTGTTAAGCAAAATATTCCCAGAAGGCTTAAAACAACCATAGGGACTTTATGGCCTTGTCCGCCATTGTGAGACCTTCTAAATCGCGTGTTCAACCACACTAAGGTAAGGAAGAAAATTACAGCGTAAATTGTGCCCAGACCATACTGGTGAAACTCCCAAGCCGCTCCCCATTCTTCGGTTGCTTTTGACCACTCCGGAAGGGGTTCGCCTATCGTTTCGGCGGTCGGGTAACGATTAGATGAATCGGGTTCGGTTTCGGGAACTGACTTGTTGACGTGTCTTTCTGGTTCCGGTTCAGAGGTCATTCTTGGTCGTTTTCATTAAATATACAGCTATATAATATGTAGCTCTCTTGTTGATGTTGATTAAATCACTCGCAATGTTTCTTTTGTTGTCACCTTCTTGGAATTTCCACTGTTTGAAATCTTTGTTCTTTTGTTGTGACGTCCAGCCAGAACAACAGGAAACCCTTGCTTTCTAAAGTCAAGAATTCAAAAGTAGTTTGCTATTAAAAGCTCAAGAGTTTTAATACAATGAAGCTGATTTTTAGACTTCCCTTCAGTCCAGAGGATTTAACTTTCGAATGTTCGGAATTAGATATTGTTCCTCGAACTTGCAAGTGTGTGTTTCCCTTTATGTAAACGTGCTAAAGTGCTAAGCTGTCTCCAAGGCAAAAATTCTCTCCTTTAGTCAAGATCGTCTTCGATGTTTCTTGGCAAACAATTAACTGTTTTGCTTCGAATGCTGATCTGTGTTGATGAAAGATAAAGTAAGTTAGAGACTTCATTGGTGATTTCCACTAACAGCAGTTTTTAAATGGAGTTTAAGTCCTGTTTATTATGGGGTGTAGTAATAAATTCTGAGTCTGGGTGGTTTAATAACAACTGATGGTTTGTTTGGTCATGTCAAGTTTATCCCAGATTGTCTTTGAATTCTCCATTCAGTCTTCGATTCATTTTATTGACTCAAGTCTATATTTGTTTATTTGTTGCTGTAAGAAATATTCCAAATTCAAACTGGATTGGATGTCTGCTATTATTAAGGCTGCAGTAAAAAACAAATATAGAAGCAATTGGCTTCATTTTTGTTTCAACAATGGAGCTCCTGTGAAGACAGGTGAATTTGAAGTTAATTTTGAGGACTGAATTTGAGGCCATTTTTTATTTTTAATCTTTAAAATGCCAGCTCCTTACAAAGCAAATTCCTCATCCACTTTCTAACCGCAAATCGTTCTGCTAAATATTCGGCTTTTCGAAAAAAAAAAGCTCACATTTATTTTCTGAAAAATTGTTTTGTTGCTAAACAGGGGCGTTTTAAAGTGATATTGTTCCTCAGCTGCAGATTATTATAAACATAAATGGAATGGAAAAATAATTGGTGACGTTTTCTTGAATTAAAACTATCTCATTAGGTTGATTATCCCACAATTCTACAACTGATTGGCAGAAGCCATCTTTCATTAAAAAGACGTTGCATCTGTTTTTCTGTTTAAAAACTATTTTTAAATATGACGTTTGTCAGTGTATGCGAGTTGAAAACTATAAGATTTCACTTCTTCTTTTTTATCTCTCACCTTGACTCTTACTTCGGAACGGAATCAAAGGTTTGGTTTTCGAGTGTCAGATTGTTGCCAGTAATTAGAGGTTTGGTAAAACCAAAAGGGACTTGTAGTCAGTCATTTGCATCCTGCTGTTTAGTTTTTTCCTCGATTGGTGGGTGTTTAATTATTTTAAATTCACGACTCGAATACTTTGGACACAAGGATATGGTAAGGCGCAAAAAACGTCAAGCAGCAACGGTTTACAACCAACGTGACCACCGAGATATTTTTCCCTAGATTTGAATTTCCAGTTCTTAGCGGGATCAGAAGCAATATCTTCCGAACTTTGTGTGGATTGGAAGAGTTATGTAAATAGAGTAATTCGAAAGAACATCAGTATTTTGTAGGTAATACAAGAAGGAAACGGGAGTGTCGCGGTAATGTCGCCCTTTTTCTGTAATATTGGTTCAGCTTTCTGTTAAGTCAACATCATCAGAGTTAATTTTATTTGAAAATACTCAATACCAATGGCCTATTTCATGGCCTATTTTAGGCCTAACGCTCGCTGTACTTGTAAAGTAGAACTCTTATCCTTTTGCCCGTTATTGTTGTAACGACGTAAATCATCCCACCCACACCACCCTAGTCCAAAAGAACATTACCTCAGAGGCCTTCCCTAAACGCCGCAAATAAAGACAAAGAAATTGTTGTCTTATGAACCAGGGGAAGGTATTGAGAGGTTTCGTTTATGGGCATGGTTACACAGAAAAATATAAAGCATTTCTGTTCTTATCTTCAACTATGTACATGGTTACGCATGGTTATTTGGTATTTCTGTCGTATATATCTTCAACTAATAATAATAATGCGTGTGCCTCGCTGTCTCTCCCCAATCCTTCCATATTCTTTGTTGATCAGTCAAACTCTTTCCCGAAACTTACTAAATAGCCCAAACTCTAAGAAGAAATGTTTTTGTCTAAATTTGTTTAGTAGGGTAACTTCCAATTACATTTGCAAGAGGGAACATGCGTATTGTCTCTCCCTTCTCTTCGGAGGTTTACATTTCTACATTTCTGATCGTCGGCCATTCCCTAAAACTAGCGACGCCGTAAATATACAAAGTACCCCGTAACATTGACTGGAAGATAATATCCTCTGCGTTTGAAACATGATTTTTCTCTTTAATCAAGAGTAACTCACTATATTCGTAAACACTTCTAGACGAGCGTTGCTATCGTCATTCCACACTGACTTTGAGAGAGTATAGCGTTCGATATTGATTTATCGATCGCACCGAGAACTAAAATATATCTTCTTTTCAATCGCGAAAAATACAAGAAGACTACATCATAAGAAGAAGTTGTAATTTACCTCTTGGAGGCCTGTATATGTTTTTGTTTTCTTGTACTCCAACGAAATAACACAGCGTCTTACTGGGTATGCGTCACTGACAAGCCTACCGTTGTTGAATACCAGGAAGATATCATTTGTGACTGCGGCGACAATCAATGAAAGATATTTAGGCTCTTCCATTTTCTGTATTGGCCACGTTAATTTTATTTTCCTTTCTTAAAACAAATCATTAATTAATGGCAAAGATATCGTACAATGTTTCGTTTCAGTAGTTGTCCAAAGATTTGCTATTGTGTAAGTACATCGTGCAATCTTCGACTACATTTTTTAAACTTTATATTTTATTCTCTCGGTCTGTTGGCTGAACCAATAAAAAACATAAAATATTGAATTAACAATACATTACTCAGAGAAGACATCCGGTTGTTTTTTTTTTGTTTTGTTTTTTTTGCAATGTGTTGTGAATTTAAAAAGTGACAAAGCTGTCATGGTAAATTTTCGCAGTATGGACTACTTCTAGACGAAAAATACACGTTTCGCCGCTGTCCGTGCCTTTGCATGACTAAGGTGAAGTGTTTTCCGAGTTTTCAATATCAGTAAAATAATTGATATTTGTGGCGTTTTGGTGTGATTGAATTGCGTTCAGTGTGAAGATGGTTTCATCCACCCATTAACATCGTCACCTTTGGAATAGGTTTACTTTTTTTATGGTTAGGTAACGTGTGTGTGAATAAATACTAACGGACATCCAAATGGCTGAAGTTCTTGGCAATTTATTGGAACCAAATCGACAGCTTTCCTTCCTTCGCTCTGGGATCCGACCTGAGTGTGATGATTCGAACTTTTGATTGATTTGTTGGTCCCGATTAACGTTTTAAATTTAAAGATATCTAAACAGTTACAGGTTGTTACATGCCCTTAATTAGTATACTATAGTATACACTGTAGTATAGTGGCTTCAAATAACTAATGTATACATTTAGTCTGTGTACCTGTTTTCAAGTCCGTGCGACAGTTTAAACGTATCAGAACTTGAGAGTGCGGCACTTCGTCTCTCCTCGACGAAAGGTTCGCAGACTCTATACTCATGACACCTAAGAAGACCAACGTCCAAAGAATCCACATTGATCACAACCAATATTGAAATAATTTTTACAGCAACTGTAATTTAAGGAGACAAATAGCTTGCAGCTGCTACTAAACCACACTGTTATTGATATCAACAATGTCTGGACGGAAAACTGCTTGCATAATGTAATAACTGTAAGGTATACTATGTCGAGCGCGTAAGGTTCTTCCAAAAGATTCTTTTGTAATGCATTATAATACTATAGTCCTGCCGTTGTCCAATTATTGTTCGTCTGTCTTGGACAGTTGTGGTGGTGAGATCGATTTAATTATTTCAAAGTCAGCCGACTCACTGGCTTGGAACGAAAACCGAGTTAATACGAATGTCACTGGAAACTGACTGGGACGAGTTTCAGACAAGAGTTAAGGGTGACAATTATTCATCTTCCAAAGAACTGAAAAAATAAACAATCAAAGCAAAAAGATGTCAGCCGAAAACGAACAGAGATGCCACAATGCCAAGTGTTTAACCATCAAGTTTAGGATGAAAAGAAGTCGCATTTTCAAAATCAACAACAGGTGTTGGCTATCGGTAGCCAAAAAATAATTTTAAAACGGCACAATTCAGTGCACGAAACGAGCAACTGAAAAATGTTTGCGGATGAAGAAAGAAAGCAACACAAGCATAAAGATGTAGGTGGTATTTTTAACAAGGTACTCTAATTGAATGGGAAAAAATATAACATTTTTTAAAGCCCGGAACGGTACATGCACTGGTCTTTACACAGATAGCAATGATTCTGACAAGAACAACAGGAAATAAGTTTTATACCGTTGTAAGGAGAGAATTCAGCGCCATCGTAGTATTCGAAAAAAATTCCGATAGCGTATTTGCATCAGTTATTGCGGCGAGTAATTATAATGCGGAATGGAAATTAAATCGGAATTGAAGTTAAAGCGCTAGTAAAATATTGTATTTTTTAAATATATTGTACTTCAATGGCACAGCTCCCTTAAGTTTAGTGGTAGAGAGTCCGAGGTGGTAATTGGAGGGTCAGTAGGTTCATTTATCGTTTGTAAATTTCGAATTTTTTCTTCGAGTATGTGTGTGTCACTAACAGAAACAATTTCCATACCTTACGCAATTTTACTCGCTAAGAATTAAAATACATCTGGGGATATCAATTTTGAAACGCGCGCAATCGTCGCCTTTAGGTTCCTGTGGATATTGTGTCTGCCTAAAGGCCTCTGGTTTGTCATCCACCATTATCTTAGAGAAAAGAAAACTCCACGTACCGGGTGTTGAAACATGTCGCTATTTCCGTGATCACTAAAGCGTATTCTTTCGACAGCGCATCTCAACGTCGCAAAGTACACTTAAGTGTTATGAGATTGCAGTGTGACGCATCAAAACAACAGCGAACAGGGATGAAGTAGACCGTTTCTTTGTTGAAACCTTGTTTGTCTTCTTCTTCAAATGCCTACCATTAACACCGGCACCCAAAACCTAATGAATAATAATTATGCTAATTGTTCAGGTCAATAATACTTTTTTTTCTGTATTGAGCAGTAGCCACTTAGAGCCTCTCGCAGCTTTTAATAGTTTAAGGGCAATTTGAACAAAGAATGTTGTTGGTTCATTAGCAGCTTTTTCTATCATCCACCTTTCGCGTCCGGATCTGAGTTATTACAACTTTGGTTTTCCTTGGCAGATATAGTGAACACAGAATTGCCTTGTGTTGCCGTGTAATCCGGGCGTGTAATAAAGACATACTATGGAAATTTAAGCGCTATTTATTTTCAATGCATTCATCACATTTTATGGGTTCGGTTTAAAACCAATTGAGAATTATTAATCACAACTGAATAAGAAGACGGGAATGAAAATTGATCCGAACAAGTGCTTCACAGAATTGTCGAAAACGTGAAAACGACTCCGCAGCATCAGCATTTTTTAGGGTTTTAGTCCTTTGCGTTACACTGTTCAGATTCCTCCCAGCTTCCGTCATGCATGCTGGGTTTGGCTAAAGAGCACCATACACAGAACTAAAGGAAAGAACAGCTTACTGCACCAAGTTAAGCGAGTTATCACAACCTCAGTTGTCTGCGTTGATATAAACAGTATAAACAAAAGATGAGAGAGTGGCCTCAAGCTTCGCGTGAGACTGAGGCAGTGTGCAAATTCTTTCATAAGTATGGTCAAAAATTTAAACGTTCGTGATAACCTTCTTGTACAACATAATAAATTCATGTTTCCCAACTTTCGCTATATTTATTCGGCACCGAAGAAATATTGTTAATCGCATTCAGTGCTGAAAGGATGGAAATTCCGAAACTTTTTTGTGACTGAAGTACTTCCGGCATACAGCTACATGCCGATATGGTAAAAACAAGTAGCGCCATTCATTTTTGGCTGTTTATTCAATCTACTATGTGTGCAGTTTTTAGTATCGCTCTTGGAAATTATGAACGACTTCAGGAACGGTCGCCTTAATGTATGTCTGCAGATTACGCTAAAACGTTTCGATTAAAAAAGTCCTTGTGAAGCTTACTTTAAAATGAGTCAGTTCCTTGTGTCCCAGCTGAATTGAAGATATTTGATGTCCACGGCAATGTGTTCGATAGCTGACCATAACATCGCAGTAGACTGAAATGTCACAGTCATGCACCCCAAGAATGAAGAGTTCATACTTATGCTGTAGTTACGTTACATTTGAGGGTTATGCTGTGTTGAGGGACGTTTTTACCTATTTTCACCTCAGTAATTGTATGCGCAAGCAACAGCTGATACTTCTTGGTAAGCGAGACTACATGACAGTTACATCCGCTGCAGATAACCTGGAACCATATTTCACTTCCAACAGTGCTGAGGTCGCCTCAACTACGTTTCTTTTTCTACTGTGACAGCTTAAGACAATTCGGAAGGAGCTTTTGAGGAAGCAGTCTATAAATTATAATGATGATAATGATGGTGGTGATGATGATAATGGCGAAAATAGGTAGTATATACTTAAGTAGTTTCCAAAAAGGTGCCTATCGAAATTTGCAGTGTTTTGACCAAAATCAGGCCAAAACGCGATATGTTCAATTCCCACCGGCGGGCCCTTCAACCGCACCGAAGCAACCGAAGTCACCCAGCTGTTGAGACGGAGGCCAGAAACAGAGAACATTTTCCCGGGACATTTGCACTCCATTTCCACTACCTGAAACAAGGCTTTTTATTGTAGGGGTGGTGAATGGTAAAATCCGAGACTTGCCGAGACTCCGACGCCCTTGTTTGAAAATCCGAGACCGAGACCAAACAAGCGACACTTCGAGACCGAAATAAATGCACTATAAACGAGACTTTTCGCAAAGGCTATCGAGATTTCTAGATCGGATTCGAGGTCCAAGATTTTCGAGGTACCATGCAGTTCGGGCACGTTTTAACAAATCCACTCAGATATTTGGTTGGATCAATTCTCATCTTTAAATTTTCGAAAAATGATGATGGCTCTTAATTCTTCCCCATATATATATAATTATTTAACTTTTCAAAACGTTTTATCTTGAGTTCTTATCTGTTGTGCTGTAACAAATGGCGGGAGGCCATGAGCTCTTTCCTGAATACTGTGGTGATCTAATATGTCAAGACTATAGTATACTGAGATTAGAATCGAAATGCCTAAAAAATTAGGGAAAAAGCGGTTCTTTGAGAGCCAATTCACTGTTGTTTAATATTACGCATCGTCGGGCGCGGAGGACTTTACAGATACGCTTGGGATGAGAGGAAAGGTAATGTGTTACGATTTTACGCCGAAAGAAAAACTGATTTTCAGAAGGTTTCGATACGTGCACGTAACAATTTTTGGATGAAGAAGTGAATTTCTGGAATATAGTAAACAAGTTGTTTCCCTCGGTAGGCAATTCTATTTCCGCCGTGAATAAAATATTGGTGTGTACGAGTGTGAAAATGATTCGACGTTATTGAAATTTTGTAACTGATGTTTCACGAGCAGTTCAATCCTCCTTATTTGTAAGCTCTATCTAAAACCCGGTGGGACCTCTGCATAATAACAATAGCTGTTGGATTTCGGGGGCGTGTTGTTGCTGTGAATAGCAAGCTCGGAAAATGATGTTTGTTATTTTAATACCTTATTCAATAGCCACGGCGAAAAGCGGAGTAATTCTAACAAAGCTGTCCATCTAAAATTGCCAGAGGCAACACTTCCGAGTTCTGATAGCTATCAGATCACGGACAAATTTCATAAGCCGGCTTATTTCATCTGGGCAGCTGTGAGTCCAGTTAAAATATAGTGAATGATCATAAGGATTATCGGAGCACTTCATCACCATTGATCACTACCCCACCATGGAACACTTTAGCGTGTGCAGCTGAATAGGAAATGACCTATCTCTTTTTATCTCCGCAGGGCTGAAATATTTCGCAAAAACATATAGAATAGAATTTTTTGTGGTTTTTGCCAGATCACATACAAAAAAGGGGAGGAAAACGCAACGCTTTGAAAATGTAAATTTTTATTGTTTGTAATACGATCGGTGGCGGTACAACCTTCGATGTCATTTATTGTCCTGCGATTAATTTCGGGAGCCTTAAAAACAAAACCCACGCAAAATAGAAAAAAAACGAACAATATAAGATGGAAGTCGCGAGAAATGCTGTTCCACTAACTATCATTGTTAAGCTTTCTTCTATTTTGGTTAAATCTTTACTCTTATAATATTTTCTAGTTAATCAACTCGAGTCTTGTTGACTGATCAACGAGTACACAAAAGCCCTGAAGCATTTAAAACTTCGAAACCATTTTTCCCATTGCAACCACACTTTTTGTTGTCTGAACTTGCAGGAAATACTGAGAAGAAAGCACAAACATTTACCGGTTTCTATCGCCGAAGCCTCCCTCTGTATTCAGTTTTTGTTGTGTAAATTGTTTGTAGAAGAGCAATATTTTCTTTCATATAAATAAAATATCTCATTAAAAGAAGTCTATACTGAATCTATAAATAGCTAAGTTAGCGGAAGTTTCTTTCTTTTCTATCAGTTATCAAAGGTACGTGTCAAATTGATTTTCGTCAGTTGTGCGTATTATTTCTTTGGATAAGGAAGCTCTCATACGCGTCGTTAAAAAAACTGACATTGTCGGCCTTTTGTGAGTCTACGTTGTTTGTTGCAAACACACTTGTTCTTGCAGCTCTCGAAAGAATGGCTTCTAAACGCAATTTGAGTACTTTGGCGAATGTTGAACCCGAATCTGAATCAAAAGCGGAAACTTCTTGGCTCGTGCAACAAGCTTTGGGCGAGCCCTTGCCGGAGTGGCAGACAGCAATTCCTACGTGGGGATTCGCCTGGAAATTTTATCAGTACGGCTTCGGTGCTGCGTTTGGAATTCTATCGCTTTTGATTGTAATCTTCCTTCTAAGAATCCTAAAGCTTAACAGAGCCACAAGGCCAAAGAAAGCGACGCTAACTGTTCTCATATTGTTGTTTTTGTTCGGTTTGTCCCGATGCTTGTACTTATGCGTCGATGCATACAACACAAAGTGGATTTTTCCTAAGGCGTTTTCAAACATTTTGTGGAGCCTTGGTAACCCTTGCATAATTACTGCTTACACACTCATTTTCTTGGTACTAAGGAATATCTTTTTCATGAAGGAGAGATTCCAAAGGTGGTACACTATTAGAAACATTGCTTTAATGACAGTTCCGTATTTTGTTCTGATTTTCGTCGCGGAGTTGGTAGCCTTCTACTTGCCAAGGTTTCAAGGCTTAACTTTCACTTGTCAGATCATTTACGCTCTTCTCAGTTTGATGTTATCAGTCTTCTATTCATTCATTGCGTATCTGCTTTGGAAAAACAAAAAAGGAAAAAATATTCACAGAGGAAAAGAAAACAGTCAACATTTGGCTTGGACCAAAAGCAACAAAAAAAGCTTACGTAATCGGAGAACTTTGTCTGTACTTAAAACATGTATCGCCGCTGTTATCGGCGGACTGATTATTTGTGCTCTTCAGATTTACTCCATGAGCAGTGTGTACGGAGTTCTTTCAAGTGCGAGGCATGTCAAAGCCTGGCCATGGCTAATTTTTAACTATGCCATGAGAGTTTTGGAACTGTTTTTATCCCTCGTGTTGTATGTGGCCTCCACAACAGGAGCGAGAAGAGCTTCAGGTGGCCTTCAAACGTCTTTCTCTGTCAGTTTAGAGTGTGTGGAAGACAAGCAAGGCACCAGGTGTCGAAGAGTTACCCGAATCATGTCTTTAACATGTGCGCCGCCAAACGCAGTTGCTGATGCTGTGTCTTCAAAAGGGTCAACTGCAATATGATGAACTTAATACTGGAGAAAGTCGACTGCAAAAATTCCTTGCTATGAATTGAGGCTTTCTATAACTTAGTCAGTGATTTGAAAAGTTGAGAGTTCCATAATAGTTTTCCGCAAAAGTTTGCGCGTAAATCACTGCAAGCTACAGAACACGTACTGGCGAAAAAAAAATTCAAGCAACCAGAATTACCATATAGTGGAGTTTTCTTTGCTCGAAAGGTCCTCTGTTAAAAAAATGTTACACTGAAACACTTGTAGATATTTGTATGCGATTTCAAGTGTCATAGTCATATAGATTCGTGGCTCACCTCAATAGTTGAACAACGTATTGATGAAAAAAATCAAACAAGTAGAAATGATTGGAGAGTTTCCTTTCCCCTGCAATGTCGCCGATAATAAGGTACAATGCAACAGAATAAGTTACTTGCAATAGCAAACACTGATCGTGGACCTGAATGGCTAGGAAAGTGTTCTGCCGTATTTGCTAAGCCACATGCTCCCTCTGAAAATTATTTCCGAAACAACAGGAAATATTGGGATGTTCCGGGAGATTAGCTCACAACTGGTTCTCTTATAATCCAACATGTATAAAACGATTGTTATTTAATTATAGGCTGCAAGCATCCCTCTTGACCAGGAAGGAAGAAATTTGCGAATTAATTCACGGGTGGTATCGCAAGAAATCCTCAATAAACAGGATAAGAACTAGGATTTGTGTTTTCTGTATCGGGTAATATTCATTTCCAATCGTAGTTCGGAGCCTCTATCTATTTTTTATCAATTAAATATTAAATCTGGAATGTGCCCTGCGGGCTTGGTAACTGTCAAACAGAAAAATTAAAATCACTTCTATAGATATGACCCCGGCTTAATGAAAACTGTCAAGCAGTCTTACATAATTTTACGCGGACCTCATACACCAAACCACGAACTGTATTCATAGTTTCTACTCAGTGCTGCATCTCTTGCTGCAGAGCCGGGATCTGAACCGCGCAACGTAAGAGTTTCAAACGTAGCCCAACTCTAGACTCCTGTACATGAGAATGCCCGTCTAAACACGCCGATAGATTGAGAGTGATGTGTGCGCATTTAAAAAGTACGTTTTCAAGGAGACTGTATTTTGACGTGACAGAAATAAAATCATTGTCGTTATCATCGTCATTCTAATTAACAATTTAAATCCCTGGTTAAAACACTAAATCATTTAGATCAAAATCGAGGTCTTCGGATTTCCAATAGAACACAAGGTCTGAAACGGATTTCGAAGTGCATTTTGATAATTGAAATCCGTCACCCATATGAATTTCGATTAACAAAATCTGCAGCGAAATCGACAATTTTCAGTTCTTGTGTTCAACTGGAAATCCGAAGATCTAGGTCCAAATCCAGATTTCCCAATCGAAAGCATCCATAGTTTAAAACTGTCTTGTTTTACCCGACTTTATTTTGAAGGTACTATTATTTAATACAAAAAAGGAGGTTTTATCAGGGAGAACACAGGGGAGGGGTCGAGGAGGTTCCCCCCTCTACTTTTTGTGGAAAAAAAATTAATTAAAAAACAAAAAAAAAGAAGTACTTTAACGGCATAATAGTGGTCGGGAACAGCTGTCAGACCTTGCGAAAAAACATAGAAATTTATAATTGTTTCGTTTGATTTGATCTAATTTTGATGGAAAAAGTATAGCTGTGTATAGTCCTGTATAGCCCTGTATAGCCCTGTATAGCCTTGTATAGCCCTGTATAGCTGTGTATAGTCCTGTATAGCCCTGTATAGCCTTGTATAGCCCTGTATGGCCGTGTATAGTCCGGTATAGCCCTGTATAGCTGTGTATGTATGGGTTATTGACCAAGCGAGAGGTCAAGATGGCTGGATATTGGCCAAGTTCTTTTTTTTTTTTTGCGTGTTTATGGACCCGAGACAAAGTCGAGGTCCATAAACTCGCAAAAAAAGAACGAGGCCAATATCCAGCCATCTTGACCGAACAAGCTTGGTCAATAAAGGATTTATTATATGGGATAAGCCGGCTTCAGAGAAATTTTTCTTGCGGGACAAAGCGCGTAATCCCGAGCGGGCAAGATCGCTCCATCTTGCCCGCTCGGGTAGCCAATCACAGCACGGGATTTGGTTCATCTTGCCCGCTCACGGAGCTACCCATATAATAAAGCAGTGTATAGCCTTGTATAGCCATGATAGTCTTCTAGTACCTTTTATAGCTGTGTATACCCTTGTGTAATAAACATATATACCTTGATGCATATATGGCATTCTCACATGCAGTATATACCATGGTACATTTAATGTATACGGTACAATAAATGTCCCCATACATGACGTACCTACCAACTTTTTGTAGCCGCTTGAGTCGCACGTGGGTTATCTGAACCAAAATGGCGGCTGGCGGAGCTGAAGAACACTTCGCAAAAAAATTAGCAAATAACGAGAAAAGAATCCGAGATAAAGCCGTCAATAAACTGAGAGCTTGGATAAGAAGCCGACCAAAGGAGGGTCCAGGTACAGTTTCATGAAATAAAATATATATACTTCTCACAGCTTCTCTATCACGTTGGTATTGTTGTACTTGTGGAGTACTTCACAAAAATAACAATTACGGAGCTTAAATCCATGAAATTTTGAGCATTTTGAAATAAATATTGATGCTGGAATGCACCAGAAACATAATTTTATAAAGTTGGTTTGGGTTGCCATTAGAAACGGTCATTCATCGGTGAATGTTGTTTCTGTTGAAAGGTTTTGATGAGTTGGATTTGTTGAAAATCTGGAAGGGCCTGTTCTACTGCATGTGGATGTCAGATAAGCCACTTATTCAGGTATTCAACATTTTACTTCAAGGCAGGGTAATGCAAGCAACCTAAATGATTTTGATAATCATACAGTACAGTGTCTGTTGTACTTTCTTACATAATTTGTGGCCTCAGCACATTTCAGCAAGGGCCTGAACAATGAATGACATCAATGACCGATGATGATTGGTATTACTTGATCAATAATATTATTTTTAGTGGCTTTAAGTTACCAGAGCACATGTTTAGTATTTGCTCATTCTGTATTATATTCCTTTAGCCACATTTCCAAACTGGTACACTTTGTTATCAACTCTGAGTTTTAGCTATTTCATGCTGATTAGGCCAAACAGCTGCCCATAGCTGCTAACATTGGAACTCATTATAAGTGAGGCTATAGCTGCTAACCTCTGCCGGTGGAAGTTATATCTTTTGTGCTATTTTGCATTTTTTATTCAGGATGGACTTTTAAGGTGAAAAAAAACACCAACTCAGGATTTACAGTGTTATTGTTATTTTGTTAATAGGAAGAACTGGCCTTAAACATCTCTCAACTTGTTCTCAGTTTTAGGAATGAACAATCAGGTATTGTAAAAAACAAGTTTGTAAACAGTAATATATACAGTATTTAATGCTTAACCCTAACCCTAACCTAAAACCAACCATATTAATATTTTTGTAGGCTGAAGCAACACTGTTCATACATAATAAATTTTGGGTATAAATTGTTTCATTTGCTCTCAGCTGTGTTATTCATCAAGACATTTTTCAAAACAATACAAAGAGAATGGCATGGAATAGACAGACTTAGATTGGATAAGTTTTACTTGGTAAGTCATGCTTCATCTTAAAATTGTTTTTAATTCTGAGTCGTAAAATATTTGTTTCTCTATGTACAGGTAGCTCAAGCTCTAGATAAGAATTTTTGCGATGAACTTGACATTTTCCTTGCTGCATCTGGAGGATGTTGTGTGACAATGGTTTGAATTATGATGGTTTGTATGAGAAACCAAGGGGTTTAATTTGAAGTGGCAGAATTTGGGAGTATTTCACAATATATTCAACACAACCTGTTGTAGTGTTGTATTACTTTGAGCTGATCTGATGCAATTTTGGTAAGTTATATCCTTTTCTGTGTCTCCACTACTAAGAGGCTGAACACTCTTTTGAGAAAAAAACAGTATCTTCAAATGTCTGGCATATACCCCTGCATCTTTCATGAGAATAGTAAAGTAAAGCTTCGAAGCAACAGCATATTTGAGTTGGAGCATGTTTAGAGACAATTTGCTCATCTAATCTTTTACTCTGTGAAGGAACTGGGCCAGTAGGGGTAGGGATATTTTCTTTGGATTCATTCGCTTTGGAAGATGAACACTCTCCAAAGAGTGTTTAGCCCTTTAGTAGTAGAGAACCAGAAAAGGATAACTCACCGAAATTGCATTAGATTGTCTCAAGAAGTGGGCAGACGCGAAGGAATTAGGGTTAGGGTTAAGCATTAAATATAATTATATTATTGTTTACAAACTTTTTTTTCACAATACACTGATTGCTGATTCCTAAAACTGAGAACAAGTTGAGAGATAAAATGTTTGAGGCCAGTTCTTCCTATTAACAAAATAACAATGGAAATCCTGAGTTGACGTTTTTTTCCACCTTTAAGTGCATCACGAATAAAAATGCAAAATAGCACAAAAGATATAGCATAAACATCATCCAAATAAGTGTTCAGCCTTGTCCTTTCTCTTAGTAGTGGAGACAGATCAATCCAAGAGGCAGGCAGACTTGAACAAATACAACAATACAACAGGTTATGTTCATTTTATTGTGAAATACTCATAATTTTTGCCATTTAAATAGCAGAAATTATACAACCCTTTATAATTCAAACTGTTGTAACACAACAGCGGTTGAGCCACCTGTGCTCCATGTAGGGTGGGTTACATCACAAAATCAATGCTGAAAGAAAATACGGTCACTTGAGTTAAATGTACGTAGTATTAACTGTATTGACTATTAACTATATTGATATTTAAGTGTGTGGTGTAATAAGGTGCTCTTCTTTTGCAGCTGATTCGTTTCTTTGTGAAAGAAACTTTTAACTTTCTCAAGAAGAATGGCTGGGAAGACAGGTATACAGTGTTACACCAGTTTATTTTCATTTCTCTTATTTTGCTGTGCATTTTAGCAAATTTTAATTTTTGTTCTTGTGCATTTTGTCTAGTATATGCTTGTTTATTGCTCTGTTATTGTGAAAAGATCATTTTGATTTTTATTTGATGTGATCTGAACGTATAGTATTCAAGTCAGGGAAATTATTAATGTGAATAGTATTGTTGCAGTGCTGCTCAAAAGTAAGTTGACCGTCTTGACTTGAAACTCAATCCTCGATCCTCAAACTTACTGAGAATCAAGTATCAAGAATGACAACTCAAGGCCCAAGTATCAAGTTTTGAGACACTCGAAGAATTTTTTGAGGATCTTCCTGAAAAATTTGCAGATTTTGTCCAAAAAATGTGATCACAGCCAATATGGAAATAATTGCCATGATATACATGTATGTGCTCTGTGTTTACGTTGTTTAAGACACTATTGCCAACATCATGCTGCAGAGGCTTTAAGTGTCAAATGAAGACAGTTTAATCAAAGCCCAATTATGCTGTAGGCAACATGAGAAGGAGAAGGAGATTACCCATGTCTACTGACCACTCAAAAATCTTCCATGATTCCTGGACTCTGAAACTTATCTGGAACACTAAACATAAAAATTCATTCTGTTTTTACTTTCTAGGCTAGTCGCAGAGGTGAAACACCTTTTCCAGGAAGAGCCTTTAAATCCATCCAGTCATAGGGTTTGTACACTTGTCTACTTTTCCTTTAGAGTAGGAACTTTGGCCCACTTTTGTTTTTTAGCCCACTTGTTTACTACATGTATGCGAATCCAAAAACCATGAACACCATTTTGACATTTTCCATTGTGCATCAACCAGTCACAAGTGAATTGAAACCAAAAAGTAATCACTGTTACTGTTTTGCAGTTTAGTTTACTTGTATGTTTGGTGGTTACAACCAAACAGTTTTCAGTAATTTCGGTAGTCAGTGAAGAAAGAATTGTGGTTAAAACCAAATACTTTTCCATGATTTTGATGGTCAGTAAAAAAACAGTGGTGGTTAAAACCAAACACTTTTAAGTAATTTGGGTGGTTAGTGAGAAAATTACATGTATGGTGGTTAAAACTAAGCAGCTTTAAGTGATTTCGGTGGTTATTTAATAAAAGTATGGTTAAAACTGCACAGTTTCCAGTTATTACTGTGGTTTAGTGAAAATAGTATGCTTTTGGTGGTTTCGTTGGTCCATGAAAAATTGTATGGTGGTGAAAATCAAACAGATTTTGGTGATTTTGTTGGTTAGTGAAAAAAATTATGGTGGTTAAAATGAAACAGTTTTCACAGGGAGCCCAAGCACTTTATAGTACAATTACAGTAAAAAAAGAAAAGATTTACGTAGCTGTGTCTTTCTTTGGGCATTTTGGAAGGGATGCATCATCGCGAAGACGATTTCTCCATTCAATTTCAAAACACAATTTGCTTCAGCCGTATCAGGAACTGGAGATGACACTTGTGTCTCGTGTCTACCTTAGATTTAAGTGAAAATTGACAAGGATGAAACTCTTTCAAGAGCAATTTTCTCTGAAGGCTATATTCTCTTACTGTTGAAGAAAGGCAACTAAAAATTCTGCCAACATATTAACATAAGATTGAATGAAATACTCATGTTCAATTTTCTTCTTCAGGATATCATTTTTACCATTAAAATCTCATTGATTTTTGAAGGCAGTTTTCGTTATATCAAGTACTTCACTTGACTTGACCGGAAGTCACTATAAAGTGTTCGACATCTCTTTTGTCAAGGCAGTCCTGCTGTACTTGTGATAAGTTCTTTTGTTATTTTTGACAGCTCACGAGTTGAAAATAAAAACCAGAACACACCACGCACTATAACAGTCTGTTGAGATCAAAAGTTTTCTTTTAAGGAGATTGAAATTAACAGGAGATTCGGACACAAGATCACATTAAAATTTACAGAGGGACATTTGGGATCTTTAAAGAACTGAAAGAGGGAAAATGTGACGTGAATGTAAAATGTGCATCTTACAACGTTCATAATTACACTGTAATTCTCAAACTTATTAATAATTCATCAAGTTAAAACAAAGGAAATCACAACTGTGAAGGGGGTTTGGATACCTGGTCTTAATTAGCATAGATTTTGACGATTTTACTTCTCAGTTAATTCCTTAGTATTTGTTTTAATTGAGAAGATATATATCAAACACTCGAGACAGTGTTTCATCGGCCATCCAAACACCTCGAATTCCATCAAAAATACTCCGCTGTGCATCAACTCTCTTCTGGGTGTTTGGATCTCCCGATGAAACACTGTCTCGAGTGTTTGATATATTATGTGTAACATTTGTGTTATACAGGCTATAAATTGTCACATGTCTTGCATGGCCAATTGCTCGAGTATTGTGAATTTTTTGATAATAAGAAATCAAACCACAAGTTGTCAGCTTCTATCATGCAGGTCTTTTGATTCCAATCAAAAGAGAGCATTCACCCTAATTCAGGATGAGCAGGATGCTTTTTGATACCAGAAAGCGGGCTCGTGTTACCTCATGTATTCCACGTGTGTGCTGGTCAGGTCAACTGGAGTCACAGTTTGTATGAAAGCTCTCGGAGTTTCACTCATCTCGACTGTTAAAATTAAAGTTGGTAACCCAAAACTCACTCCAGGTGACAGTTAGTGAGCGGTTAATGTTGTCTCCAGTTTCTGACGTGCCTGAAGTGATTGTGTTTTGAAATCTTATTTGCACTGATGCAGCTTCCAAAACACCCAAAGACAGAAACAGACATGTATGTAAATCTTTTCTTCTTTATTGTAATCGAAGCAGTAACCAATGAAGCTTTTAAATGGCTATAAAGCACCCGGGCTCCCTGTGCAGATTTTAGTAATTTTGGTGGTTATTGAAAAAAGTACATGTATGGTGGTTAAAACCGCATGGTGATTTTGGTGGTGATTGAAAGAATGTATGACGGCTAAAACCAAACAGTTTTCAGTCATTTCAGTGGTTAATGAAAAATGTATGGTGGTTAAGACCAAACAAATTCCAGTGATTTGGATGGTTAGTGAAAGAAGTATGGTGGCCAAAACCAAACACTTTCCAGTGATTTTGGTGGTTAGTAAAAACATTTTGCAAGGTGTTGTACAAAATTAAAAAGTGGTGTTTGCATGTAGAGTTGTTTCAGTGGTTAGTTACAAAGTATAGTGGTTAAAAACAAAACGTTTTGTTGGTTTTAGTGGTCAGTGAAAACAAATGTTTTTGGTTAAAACCAAACAGATTTTCTTGATTTTAGTGGTTACCTCTGTTCAGCAGCCAGTCCCATAAGCAGCTGCTATCCATTTCTCAGAGGGTGGCCGCTTAAAAGGGCTTGAACTGTAGTCTTTTTAACACAAATGACTTCCTGGCAAACACAATACTGCAGATTGATGGATTGTTAAGTTCTCTTCACTGCATTTTGTGATTACTTTGTACCAGATTTAGTGCCAGTAAGATTTATAATTAAGATTAACTCTCAGAAAACTTGATTAGTTTGAGATCTCCTCTAATTCAGTGCTTGAATCAAAAGTCATGACTTAGGTTATATTACTTATATTATTAAGTCTCAATGGTGCATTATCAAACAAATTATTTATGGAAACCAGTCTTGATTTTGCCAGTATTGTATTTTTTTGTTTAATTTGTAACCTTGGTTCTGCAGGTTCCTGATGGAATAAGACTTCACTTGGTGTCTGTATACTTACCTGAACTTGGAAGTGTAGCCAATGGTCAGGTACGAAGACTTAACAAAGTTACCAGTATGTGGGGGAGAACAGATTTATGCATAATTATGAACTTGAACCATTAAAGGCTAAAGAACTCACTTCCACCGTGGGTTGGTAGCAGACAGACTGGTATTCATGTTACTTCTGTGACTATTAGTTTTATTTTGTTAGTAAAATTTTGCTGCCCTTCTTTTTTCATCTTCAAAACAGACAGAAAATCAAAAAATTCTCAAGGCTGTATTGCCTTACTGAATATGAACCTATGAAGGCAACCATCCAGTGAAATCTTAGCCAGATAAATGGTCAAAGTGCAGAAACATTAAAAACAAGGAATCCAACTACCATGCACCTGAAATTTCCATTTTTTTTTATTCAGGTTAACTGTGATACATTACTTCAGCTTTTGGATCCTTTGCTTCTGCTTGCAGCCCACTCCAAAAAGTAAGGTTTTTATTTATGAATCTGTCTATGCTGAATAGCATGTTTGCTATTTACTTTCATAATGGTGTTTTTCTTTTTGTTGTTGTTGTTGTTGTTGCAGTAAAATGGTAACCAATGCAGTGAAGAAATGTTTCTTTGAGCATCTTGTTCAGAATGCTTTAGAGGACTCTGACGAAATACAGAATACTGTCATTGCTAAGGTAAAAATTAATCAGTTAATTTGAAATTGAAAGAATGACAAATAAGAGCTTTAAGATTATGCACATGTTAGTTACATTAACATAACACAAAGTTTTATTATTGTCTTCCAAGATTGACTTTGCTGTGGTTGCTGACAGATTGTTTACTTTAGCAAGTGACAGAAATATCCTGGGTCGGAACAGAAACCAATTATTTCAATGGGTTAAAAGGTAAGCTGTGTTGTATGTGCCTGCTGAGGGAACCAGTTCTAATTATTTGTCAGTCTGAACATCAATAAATCAATCAACCATCATTGCATTTGTTTGGTGAATGTAAATAGAGTTTACATTTTTAGTTCAAGTTATAATTTTTTTGTTGACTTTAATGTTATTGCTAACATATTTCCTTTGCATCCTGTTATATTACAGGCTTAGAAACCATTCAAAAGGTATGTAAGCTCAATGGTGTCTTGTTGTTAAAAGCACAAATTTGACCAAAAAACGACACAAATGTATGAGTTTGTGTAACAAATTTCATGTTGTTTTACATGTTTCTTTCTTTTTTTTTTTTTTTGTCCAGTGTTTCAACCTTTCAGTTTTTATGAAGTTAAAGTGCTGGGTCAAGTTGCTCTAAGCATGGTTAGTGCTAACTGAGGTTAAATACCATGACAACCTATAGGTTTTAATACCACTTAACCAGTGGTTAATGCTAACCAGCTTTGAGCAACTCACACCTGACGTGCGTCTCTTGAAACCCCCGAAATTTTTTCAGACTTGTTTCAAGTGCCATAATTTCCTATGTATCTTAAAAACAAAGACGTTTCCAAGCAGGAAATTTTGGCAACAAATTTGCCCTTTCGTATATCTTGAAATTGTGGTAAAAGACCAACCTTTTAAAATAAGTGGATCTCAGAGTTAGAATGTTTTTTTGGGGCCCAAAAAGGTTTTCTGGAGTTTTGAGAAATGGGTTCCTGGTCATTTATTACAAGTTTCTTTCTATCTGTATCATTCAGAAAAGCATGGAGATGGTTGTTCTTTACAACAGGAGGAACATGTGAATGGTATCAGTAAAAGTACAGAAAGTGCAAACTCCATTGCAAATGAGGATGTAAGTGAAAAAGAAAATCAGTCAAGTGAAAGAAAAACTAAGAGGAAAAACAAGAAACAGTCAAATATGAACTCTGAACAGGAAAACAGTTTATGTGGTGATCATGAGTTGCCAGGGGAGCTGAGTAAGAGAAAAAGAAAATTGAAGGAACCAGATGAGTTTGGTGATAGTGCCTTGTGTTTGGGTAATAAAGGTGGTGAGACTGAGCCAAAAAAGAAGAAAAAGAAATCAAAATTGGAATCCAGTAGAACTGACAAAACCCCAACAAGCAAAAAACAAAGAAAATTAGACAACCAAGATGATGCTGAAGAATCAAACCTTGTAAATAAACATCATGGGAGTGAGAAGGAAATATTGTCTTCAGAAACTGTACAGCAACCAAATAAGTCATGTAGAGACAAGAGCATAAAAAAACACAGTACAGCTGTAAATGGCAATGGATTAGGATCACCAGAAAAAGCTAGTCTCACATCAAACACAGTAGAGAAAAAGGTTTTTCAAAAAGCTGCAAGTGACATCAGCGAACCATTTGCACAGTTCAAGAAGAGCTCAACACCCCCTGCATTTGTCAGAAAGTGTTTACCTAAAACACCAAAGTCAGAACCACAAAGGCGAAAAGCAAATGAAGTACAGTCTGTACAGGTTGGTTACTTTGATGAGGTGTTTTAATGAGGCTCTTCACTGTTTATCAGGGTTTTATTGGAACAAGTGGAAGCATGAACTTGAAGCTTACAACCTGACAATTACCACCAAACTCAAACTTTTTTAACTTTCCAATGAACTGAACTGAACTGATTTTCGCAGAACAACCAACAATAAGAACAAGAACAAGAACAAGAACCAGACCTGCTGAAACTAACCCTACTTATATAGGTTCTAAGCTGTGATCTAGAATGTTCCATATTTTGGACTACTTTTAGCAACTTGTCCATTACATTGATCATGTCTATTTTTAACATACTGGAACTCTCTAGTGACTCAGCTACTTCTTTCATATGCATCATTCATTCTGGAATAGCCTACACTGTACAAGAACATTCCAGAGGCAAGTTCAATACTTCACTCTTCTAAACATTCATCTTCAGCTAGGTGTCTATTTTAAACAGGAAACTGCATAAACTGGGCCTCCCTGTAGCAGCTGAATATTTCTTCTTGAACAAAGAGCCAACACAAATTTGTGAAGTCTGATTTAATGTGCTGAGCCTCCCTTAACCAGTTGTCTTCTGGATTCTCATTTATTTTTAACATATGAGACTGTTTGCCTTTTCATCAGTCACTCAGAGTTATCAAGGTATCCACTTAATAAACAAGCTTATTGTTTGCTGGGCACATCAAAATAAAATCAGAGCTTTTAGCCTGAATTTATAGGCATTTTTTCCCAAGGCTGATTTTTTAGCCAATCAATAGATGTAATTTTCTATTGCTTCCGTGAAAAATTGCCAGCAAGTGTGTCCAAAGTGCCGGCTGCTATTTTGAACCCTGCACCTGACTGTCAACTCTCTCGAACAGACACCATTGCAACCATCAACAACTAGGTGTCAATCTTTGAAGGGGTTCGGAACAGTAAAATGTGTGATAGCTGGCAGGGACCACTTTAAATGTCTGCCATAGAAAGTTGACTGTGTTCCTTCACTTTTGGTCCCTGTGTGTGATTCCTTTTTGCACATAGAGTTCAACCCCTATTAAGTGGTTACCCTTGGTAAGTGAATAGTAGCTACTTAATGGGGGCTGGCTGTTAAATAGGTGGCCACTTAAAATGGGTTCAAGCATAATTCTTTCTTTTATTAATTTAGGATCAAACTCCAGTATCAGTGCAAGACGAGGGAATATGCAAGAGAGTTAGGATTGAGGTGTCAAAAAACACAGCACACACTACACAAGGTCTGTTTAATGGTAGGATTTGGTTAAGAATACATGACTGTAGCTCTGATAATTACCGGTATGTGGGCAGATGGTGGATTTTATGTTGGAAAATGTCAGTTAACAGTAAGTGTTAATCCCTAGGGTGGCCACAGAGTATAATCTTCTGGAGACATTTGAATGTGCAGATTGCACAATAATTCCATCCTGGAGGTACCTCATTGCTGAACTTCAGCATTTCAAATTAGTTTTGGGGGGATAATTAAGTCTCTCTTGTCTTCTGTTTAACACCCAGGTTAGAGTTAATGACTGTATTGCTTGAAAGTACTTAAACAATGACATTTTGATGTTGCTCTTTACTTAATTTAATGTTCCATAGATTATCAGCGCAGTTTAAAGGAAAGCCCAAAGATTCCATTTGATGCAAACAAGACACCTGTTCAGGGATTATTGAAGTCGATGCCCAGCCAAGCTGTACTCAAGTCTCCACCAAAACCGAGGAGAACTCCACTGCCTCTTAACAAAAGTGCATCATCTTCAAATACTGGACAAAGGTCATCAAAACTATCAAAGACAAATAAAAGGCTAAGGGCAGCTGACTTTTTTTAAATTAAGTTTTACCATTGGCAACTAAAATCAGCCTTGTTTTGTCAATATTTTAAAAAACAGTTCAGTGTCTTACAGCACAAATGTGTGTTATGGTTTCAGATCAAGGTGATTTAGGTTTACAGTTTTGTAAATGACATGCCGATAGTAAATCAAACCTTATTTATTTGCTGCTGTTCAGCACATGTTTTAACCTGCTGTAGGAATTTGAAATGCATAATTTTTGTAGGTCAACTGCTCTGTTAAAGATAAACTATAAAAGCCCAAGATCAAATAATTTATTTGTTTTAATTTACTGAGTGTGGCAGTTATCAGTATATTAAGGGCTGGTCGTTATTTAGAGGTGGGGGGTCATTGATTTTTATGCAGGGGAAAAGGGGGTACCAAATAAATTCGTGAATACATTGGGAGCAGGGAAGGGTCAAGAGAACTTATAAGCATGGCCTCCCCTATATTCACTAGCCCTCTTCCTCTAAATAATGGTCTCTAAAGTTCTTACTCTTTGCAACTGACTCCTTAAAAATGAACTGATATTTTTAATCACCTTTGTCTCTGTACAGTGATTGGGCAGAGGCAAGTGAAGGCAAATTTTTTTTTTTTTTGGAGAGCTGTATATTACACTGAGCAGAAAAGGAGACTCTTCTAGCAGGGAATTAAGAATGAGATAAACAATGATTTGCAATTTCAATTTTTTGATGAATAAAAGAACATCTACGGCTAGATACGCCTGCATGGGTTGTATTATTACCATAATGATGATTTCCTATTTTCTTGAGTCAGTTCTTGTTTGCACATCCAGTGGTCTTCAGACAAAGCCTGATGACTTACTTGTGAAGCTCTAAAGGGGCAAGTTGGTTATGCCATTAAAGATTTTTGAAAACCAATCATTGGCTAATCTTCCAACTGACTTCCATCCAGTTTTAGTGGTCTAATTAAGAACATTTTCATAAGAAAACAAAATTGCCATTTCCCCCTTGCAAGAAATTGACCTCTTTATTCCTACCAGGGCTGTGCTCTAGCGGCGCCCGGTCGCCCCTGGCGACTCACTTTTGCCATCGGGCGACCAGGAAATATTAGTTTTTGCACTAAACTTATATGCTGGGCACCCTGGATCTCAAGGGTTTAGAGGTTTGGGCGCCAAACTACTTTTCTTAGAGCACAGCCTTGCCTACGCAAAATTAGATCCTCTGTGTAGCTGTAAGAGCAAAAAGGGAAGAGGACATGGCAGACACCTGGTGTCATGATTCTCTTAAATATTGTGGAATAAAACAATATTAATAGTGTCCTATGAAGTGTCTTGTGGTACCAGTACTCCTGAAGACTTCTCACCACTCTTTACTTCTTCCTCTGGTTGGGTCTCTTTTTCTCCCTTAACATGAATGTTGTGCTTATCTTTGAATTCTGATAATTCTTTTTCTTTAGCCATCAGCGAATCTTTTAACTTGCTAATGAGGCCTGCAATCTAAGGACAAAACAAGAATAACAGCTTTACTTCAACCTTACGCCAGTAACTGAATCACCTTTGAATAAAGATCCAAAGCCAGTATATGTCCATAAAATGGATGGAGCTAAGTCTATGCAGTTGTGGGGCGTACAGTTTTTTTACACATGATGTTGCTGAAAAGAGACTGTTTTGTAGGCACTCTACAGGATGTGGCATTTAGGGGAGCAGGGTTGGTGCAGTGGTGAGAGCGCTTGCCTTCCACCAATGTGTCCTGGGTTCAGTTCCTGGACTCAGCATTATAAGTGGACTGAGTTTTTGGTTCTCTACTCTGCTCCAAGAGGTTTTTCTCTGGATACTCCAGTTTTTCCCCCTCTTCAAAAAACAACATTTGATTTGATTTAGTTCTACTTGAGAATTGTAAAGATTTCAAATAATATTATTGTGAAGCTTATTATTGTAAGGTGCATTTGATATTCACAGGCTAATTTGTGCATAAGTAATAAATTATTAAATATTATTATTATTATTATTATTATTAGCGGAGCTCCGCGCGCGCCGAAGGCGCGCGCGCGCGGAGCACCATTGATAAGAAAATATGGTAACCCATCCATCCGAGAAATTTTGGTTATGACGTCATCGTACGACCGACCGTCCGACCGTCCGACCGTCCGACCGTCCGACCGACCGTACGTACGTCCACCCCATCATGTAAGCCAAAGTCAAATGTGATACTCCAGTTAACCCTCTCGTGTGCAAGCTCGCATGTAGGCGCGCTTCCATATGGACTGTTTTTGGAAAGATCATTTGGCCATACACGCAGTTCTCAACCCGCGTTTTTGTGGCGGGAAATTTTTTGAAGACAGTTTTAAAACAAAGTCAGTTTTGTCTATTCGTTGGCGGAATATCAGTGACAAACAGCGGGAGAAAGAACAAGAAAGGGCACGAGTAAACAGGCAGAGTATTAGTGACAAACAACGGGAGAAAAAGCACGAGCAAACCGGCTGAATTGTATTGTCGAGCAACGAGAGAGAGAACAAGAAAGGGCTCGAGTGAACAGGCTGAATCGTACTGACGAGCAACGGGAGAAAAAACAACAAAAAGCCCGAGAAAAGAGACGAAATTATAGTGAGGAACAGCGAAAAAGAGAGCGTCTCTTGTCAAGCTGTAAAAACATTACCAAGTGTCAGGAAGTTTCAGCTTTTCCTCGTGTTTGCCTGCAGAAGCTTGCATGAAGAGAAAAGATCGTGTGGTCTGGCAAGGTTTCAGTAATTATACGCTGTCTTCGGACTTTGCTGTGTATTAAACTGGACGGTTTTGCCGCTAAAATCCTTAATTGAACAAGCTTCCTTGATAGGCATGAGACGTAATAAGACTTACTTTTGTGTGAAATGACCGCTTCTGCTGAAGCTCTGCGTTCGGAGTGATTGTTGACTGACTTAAATTGTGCGCAGGTTAGTACTCCTGTTTTGTCTTTTATATGGACATTTATGCCAAGAAAATTGAATAGCAATTTGTCTCGGTTTGTTACTTGACTTAAGTTATGTTTTCCGATTTCTACGAGCAACGTCGAAGAGACACTCGCATCGGTTTCTTTTCTTACGTTTTGTTATTTTCACGCTTCTATCTCAAATTGGTTTGGACTCTTGTTTTTTCCAAATGTTTTCTATCCAATATTTCATCTTGGATCCTAAAACGTTTCGTTTTTTCCTGCTGTCGCTCATTTTAGGGCACAAAATTTGTTGAAGAAAAGCCAAGCGAAGTCCGGACGGTTTATAACCTCGGCGCCGCTTGGTAAGTTTGACATTTGGAAAACTCTCGCCGAAAGAACAACAACTCCATGCCAAAAGCAAAAGCGATTTTTGACAGTTGCAGCATTGGAAATGCCGGCAATGTATTGTCCCTCGCCGCAATTCTTAGCAAAGCAATGATTTTGTGTGAAATGACGGCTATTATGTCAGCTCTGCGTTCGGAGTGATTGTTGACTGACCTAAACTGTCCGCATCCGTAGGTTTAGTATTCCTGTTTTGTCTTTTATACGGAGACTTATGTCAAGAACACTCGGACTAGCGATTTGCCTAGGTTGCTCACGAGTTATGTTTGTTGCTTGTCTTATTTTTCCAAGAAACGCCAAAACGCCGAAGAAACATTCGTATCGTTTTTTGTTTTCTTACGTTTTGTTGTTTTCACGCTTTTATCTCAAATATGGTTTGGACTAAAAAATGCTCGTGTTTTTTTCCAAATGTTTTCTATTCAATATTTCATTAGTGGATCCTAAAAGTCTTCGTTTTCCCTGCTGTCGCTCATTTTTGGGCTCAAAATTGGTTGAAGAAAAGCCAAACGAAGTTCGGACGGTTTAAATCCTCGGCTCCGCTTTGTTAGGAACAAGAGCCGGATTGGCATTTGGAAAACTCTCCCAAAGAGCGACAACTCCTTGCCAGAAGTAAACACGATTTTTAACAGCTTTAGCAGTCGAAATGCCAGCAATATGTTGTCCTTCACAGCAATTCTCGTTGTAAGTTAAAAAATCGTAGACTTAATGGGCTAATTGCAGTAAAAACTTCGTCTTTAATTCAATGTTTATTGACCAATTTTTTTCTGAAACCGATTTGTTTGTCTGTTGTCATTGCCAATCAGATGTTATCATTAACAGTGATGTAAAAAATATTACCGCCCACGACTCGTAGTCAACGTTTGTAGTTTGCAATATTTGTAGTTGATCGAAGTCAAGAATAAAACCATTCTCAACCATTTGTAGTTGATCACCTGAGTTGATTCATGGCTTATTGTGCCGCAGCCACTTTTCACAACGAAAAGTTAAGTTAAAGTCTTTTTCGGTTAATGTTTTTTGGTGCTATTGTACAAAGGACACAGACGGCACCTTTCTATCGTCTTTATAGCTCACAAAAAATGACGCCATAAAATAGTCAAAACAAGGCGAGCAAAGTACTTTTCTTCTTTTTTGGGTAGTGTCGAAGAGTACCCACTTTGGGGTTTTACCATTTTGTTTTGTTGTGGAATATTTCGGTTTGTTGAGGTTAAAATGTCAACGATACATGTTAGAAAATTTGTGACTTAGCCAAAGCACATAACTGGTTGTGATGTTGGATTTAAAAGTGAGACACTGGGACTGTTAACCTATAGTTTAGAGATTTACACCATTTGTATTGAAATTTAATCGGATGTAATTAAACTGTGATGAAGTAAAATCGTTTATGCTCTGGTTATGTAGTCCCTTGATCCAACGTGGCAAAGCCGATGATAAATCGAAAATGTACGTTAGCACATGTTTGAATGGTGGCTGTGGCTCTGCAGCAAAACAGTAAAAACTATAATCACAATGCAGAAGTCCTTACGTACTAGAGTCCTGGCTCGAGTCCTGGCATTGATTTTATTTTATCGGTAAATGCCATACAATAAAAAAAGAACTGTGGAGCTCCGCTTTTAGGTTTGCCTAAATATATATATTATTCATTTTGGCACAAATGTTTGTGCAAGTTTTACTCTGAGAAAGGGTTGAGCTGTGCACAGGGGATGAGAGCAACTTGTACATTGGACTAATAATATTACTAATTTAAGAAAGGAATTTCACAAAGAGAATTCAAGTTAGCTCTAGTTTTCAAAGTACCAAACTTGAGGTCCAGAAACATCGGAAAGCAACAGCTAAATATAGCTTTGATTTTAAGGTGTATTAAATTGAACACCATTCCAACAAGTATAATACTAACACCAACCTGTTCTTTGTTATTTTCAAGTGCTGGTAGCACATCCTTCACTGTTCTCTCCACCAATATTCCTCCAATCATTCTAAAGCACCGTCTCTCTTGTTCCACTCCTTTCAATGCTTCAATCACAATGCTGTAGATGAGGAAAAGATAATAATAATTATTAATGATATTTATTATCACTATCCCTGACACTTTGCACAATTAGCGAACTGGTTGAGCCTGGTGCCCCAGAAAAAATAGTGATGGATGAATTAATAATTGCGTTCGCAGAACGCAGTTCTAATGCAGACTGAATCGAGATTTTTGGACAACGGGTGAACGGGTGGGTCTTGACGAGAGCTGCCCCTGCAATCTGCAAGCAATCTGCGGGGGCCACGCATGCGCGCATCATCATCGCAACGAAAGCATACGTTATAGTTTCGTTTCTCAATCGCTCGTTCAAGTGGAGAAGTTGCGTCGTGACCGTCAGTGGAGAAGTTTGAAAGTGGTAAGTGGCAAGTTTGGTCTCTTTTTTGGAGTTGGAAGTAATAATTATGGGGTTAAAAACTATTGCTGTTAACATTTATCGACGCCTTAGGGAAGTATGTATGACTTCTGGTGCAAAACAAAAGCTGCAGTTTGGCACTGTGATTGGAACCCGCTCGCCTTGGACAAGAAATAACAACTGCGTCATCGTAAATAAACGTGAACTCGGCTTGTGTAATTTTACTGTTCTGACCAAGCGTATATTTAACCCACCGAGTTGTGTAGCTTGGCGATGGCAAATGGCCATGATTTGTGGTCAGAAAATAAACTTACCGAGTTATGTAGCTCGGCAATTGGCCATGATTTGTGGTCAAAAAACTGACTCGTCGAGTTGTGTCGCTCGGCAAATGACCATGATTTGTGCAAAGCAAACTGCTCAAGAGACAATAAGACTAGCTAAACGAAGACAAAGTTAAGCAAAGGAAAGGGCTGAAGAAACAAAATTTTAGAGATACCTACATGTCATTATTACTAACCTATGTTGATTCTCAGTTATAATTGTGATTATTCTCTGTTTATGTTTGTACACAACACTGGCAAAATTTTACAGATGTTGTAATACATATTATTGTTACATGGCACCCTGCTGTGAAGACACACCCAAACATTTTTTGAATTTTTTGTTTGGTTTTGGTACCTCAAGGTACCTGTGGCTTAGAGCAGTCATGAACTTTGACAGTGGGGTCTGGTAGGGGTGGTGGGGTTTTGTTTTCATCATTTCGCAATATTTTCATGCACAACCATCCTTTATATGTTGACACACCCAAACATCTTTGGGTGTTTCTACATGTTGAGGTACTTGTGGCTACAATATCCAAGAACCTTGTCAATGGGTGTTGTAAGGGGTTCAGGAGAGGTGTTTTCATCATTTTATAGCATTTTCATGTAAATCCCCCAATCTAGACACACCCAAAATATCTGTGGACAAAAGGAAATATTTTGGAGTTTTGCCAATATCAGTAGGTGCGACCAAAAAAATTGACATAAATTTCATTTCTGTTCATTTTCAGGCAGATTTGGTGGCAGTTTTGCCAATAAATTGAGGAAAAACGTGGATTTAGACTTTTTCCTGGAATCACACCTCATGTTGGCAACAGTGAATTTTTCCAGGAAGTTTGTGCATAAATTATGCAAATTAGCTTCCTTCTGAGTTATATTTTAGAAACTGAAATGGATTTCTGCAGGAGACAATGAGTTTTTTTTTATAGCTTTTTCATTCCTCTTTCAAATGAGGTATAGCTTTGCAATCTGCTGTAAATACCTGTGGAGATATTAAATAAAATTTAAATGTCGCCAATTCGGCATGATTTCACCTAAAATCTGGACGGGGGGTTTGAGTTAAACACTTTATGCATGCTTCTTTCATTCACTATGTTCTGCTCTTGTTTATAATAATATTAACTTGCAAACCAATATTATACTTACACTTAATTAGCGAAGCTCACTATTTCCTTATTTCTGAATTATAATGGCAAATACCACCAAATATACAAATATATTTTACACTGCAAACAAAACACAAATTTTCACCAAAAAGTACATGATTACAGTTTATAAAATTTAACCTTTCGACAAGAAGTCAAGAAATAAGACGTTCTCTGGTGACATTTCGAATATTTACTCATATTTCTTCTTTTTCTTATTTTTCCTTTCAATATCAAGATCATAAATGTTAGCACTCGTTCACAGGGATCAAAAGGACCTTTAGGCTCAGGGTTAGTGTTTGGGTTAGGATTGGGGTAAGGCTTATTAGGGTTAGGGCGAGAAGTTAGGGTTAGCATAATTAATAAGGTTCTTTCCATCCCTGTGAACGAGTCCTAACCGATAATAAACCACGTCCATACCCATTTCCCAGCCATATAATAACAACACGGTATATCAGCCAGGACACTGTTCCTTTGATACTAATGAAGGATGTCGTGAACCATTGTTTTTTTTTTTTTCAACGACGATGGAAAATTTGTCAGTACAAGCATTTTTTTCATTGTTTCTGCAAACACTTTTTCTTCAATTCTCCAAACTTTCTATCTCTAGATATCACGTCTGTCAGCATTTTTTTTAATGATTTGCCATCCCCCTTTCAAAAACATGATCGTGCCTCCCTTAACACAGGGCACACCCTTTCTGACACACACTTATGTGAAAAAAATCCTTTCTTCCAGATTTGATACAAGCACATCATTCATTGAGTACACATGGCTAGATTAAGCTATTAGCACTACCACCCCCATTTTACATGTAAAGGACAACTCCAAGTAATACTATCCTACAATAGAAACATACCAAACAAATCACACAAAACCAACAACAGCCATGACACAAAACACAGCATCAGCTTTCAAATGCAAAACCTATCATACATAGCTATTTTAACAGTTACCAAACCTAGCAAGACTCGAATGCACTCTAATCTACGATTACTACTAGTAATAATAATAATGACTGGTCATAAGTGGACTTGCTGAGGTTAAAAGATTTTCTTGTGCACTTTTTGAGGGTTAAAAATGTTCTATTGGACTATTAAGCAGAAGAGTGAAAGCATAGCACATTACATTTCTCAAGTGCTGTATTGGGCCATTTCTCAAGTACAAGGCTCCAGCCCGAGTGCTTTTATTGTTTTTGAGTGTTTGGAAACCCTAATGAAACACAATGCACACATTTTTTAAATAGCTTCTCAACCGCACCTCAGGAATAAAAGAAAATGGAAATATTCACTAATTTTTCACATGTTGTTGGCAAGTTTCCAAGAACATGAAAACTTCTTGAATACTTGCTGTACACAGCAAGCCTGCTTTAAGTGCAAGGCTAGCCACTGTCCTATCTAATGCAGGTGTAGAAGAGAAGCTAATAGGGACCAGACTGGTCATCAGTCAAACGCAGCCTTTATTTAAGTATGAGAAGATTAGTAAAGTTAAGTCTGCTGAGGTTTCTACGGTGTTGGTGCCTAAGTGCAGCACTAGCAATGAAGAAATGACTAAAGACACAGAAGGTACTGTTGAAATTGGTAATTTGAAGAGTTATTGTGATCAGTTCATGGCCTCTGCCTACTTTAAAAACAGTAAAATAAATATTAACGTAAACAACTGAACGAACATGATCATGTTTTCTTTAGAAAATGTCTTGTTACTTCTTATTAGAGTGTTGATAAAGGTTGCTTCTTCATGTTGGTGTCTTTGTTTTAAGTATTTAAATTTGTGTTATTAAGAAATGAGTTCACTAGAGTTTGATGCTTTATCAAACTCCAGGGTTTGATATTACACAAAACTCATGGATAGCACATCATTCCAGTGTTCACCGGGATTTCAAACCACATCCACATGACGAAATTTGCATTTCTTGGTTGGATGAATAATTAATAAGTTTGAGAAGGTTTCTTGATGTTCTTTAAGACACTTTTTATATGGACTTTTTTTCCTTTTTTTTAACTTTGCCTTGACTACATTGTTGGTGTTGAACAATTTGCAAGCCACCTTTGTACCTCCTCATTTCTAATATAACCCTCCACTTATCTGCCTCCAATGGCAGCTGAAAATTCAGCTGCTCTCAGAACAGAAAAAGAACACTGTTAGTGTAACAGTGACGCATGTGTAAATGTAGGGGTGAACAGAAATCTTTCCAAAAGATGCAGTGAGGGTGTACAAGAATGGAGCAGGTTAAGTTACTGGCAAGATTTCTGTTCAGCCTCCTACATTGTGTGGTTCCAGAAAATATCCATACCCCCCCCCACGGAAGATCATTGGAAATTCCGAGGGAGACGGGGGGTTGAAGGGCAGTAATTTCCGAGGGGTAGGGGGTTTCGTGGGGAACTACTTTTCCAAAGGGTCACGAACCATGTACAAAACATTGAAAGCAACATACGATCGATCTGAAGCACAAAAACACACATACGTTGTTTTGAAACAAAAGTCAGTACTCCTGGCCATTGAGATAAAGTTCACATTATTAGCTTCAATGTTTCTTTTTCTCTTTGAGTTAGCTAGGGCTACAATTTCCCGAAGCTACTTTCTTCAAAACATTTAAAATGGCGGTCTCAACTGGAGTCTCATCCCCAGATTTCCAGCTTTGTCTCGTTTTCGTTCGACCTTTAGAAGGCCTGGCTACCTGGCTGGTACATCGTGACAACGTTCACGAAACCTACTGTGTTAACGCGTGTGTCAGTGAAGTTTTTGGTCCTAAATAAGAATCAACCCGAAGAAACTGACAAAATGTATAGACAAAGGATCCTTGTAAGTTTCTGTTTTATTTACTATCGTTTGCGAAGTTGTTTAAGCGAGTGAAACGTTCTCATCGGAGTTTGCACAAAAACGTGAAACAGCCGACGTGCTACCCAAACAAAGCATTATATTTTTGTTAAAGTTAACCTTAATGTTTACACTGTTGTAATAAAATTCTATCGTATTTACGTAACTTAGGTGGTATTCACTTTCTTTTTTATAAGTACAAAACTTCTGGAAATTCCGGAGGGGAGGGGGGGTCATCAAAGACCCCTCTGGAACGGAAAATCCTGGGGGGAGGGGGGTGCAAATTAAAAAGTCTTCCGTGGGGGGGGTATGGATATTTTCTGGAACCACACATTAATGATTTTGTGACTCAAACTCGATTCATTTTTTGGAACAGGGTTAGTATGAAAGTGATACACGTATAATTAATGAAGGGAGCGGTGTGGAACTCTTTTCAAAGTTACCAACAACTTTATGAAAAAGGTTGTGGGAAAAGTGCATACTGCAAGAGCTCCAGGGCAAACAAGAGTGAAGACAAATGATTATTACACTTCACTTGTCTTCTTTCTGTAGTGGTCCTACAACCAGTTGCAAAATTGTTGACACATTCGCCATCAAAAACGTCTCTTCTTTCTCTAAAACACTGCTACTAACAAATCTCTGACATGCAATACTCACCCCCTCCCTCTCCCCCTTTCAAAGTTGTTCCTCAAAGTTTCAAGCATGGTGCTGCATTGTTAACAACTTTGATAAGAGGGGGGGAGGGGGAGGGAAAGCGGAAGATCATGGAAACGTCATTCAAGGCCAAATGGCGTACAGTGTCTCAAGTGTTTTTGCAACTCGTTGTAGCAACAAATAAACACCATTTGAAGCTACATTCATCTAACTGGAGAAAAACGAGAAAGGTAAAATTGTTTTTCCTGGAAACACTGATGTGTTTTTGGCAGTTTCACAAGATGCACCGATGCACTCAACGATGCGTCAAAATAAAGTGTGAAATGAAGAATGATCGCAATTTTTGCAATTGCGTAAAGAAGCCTGAAAAAAATTCAGGACTTCGACGGGGCTTGAACCCGTGACCTAGCAATTCTAGTGCGATGCTCTACCAACTGAGCTATGAAGCCACTGACGTTGGGAGCAGGTCAATTTTGGGTTCATATGTTCCTGTGAAAGACATGTAAGTGGATGATGCATATGAAAGAAATCATATGTGAACTGCGGATATGAAATGTGGCAGTTCACATATGATTTCTTTCATATACATCATCCACTTACATATCTTTCACGGGAACATATGAACCCAAAATTGACCTGCTCCCAACGTCAGTGGCTTCATAGCTCAGTCGGAATCGCGAGGTCACGGGTTCAAGCCCCGTTGAAGTCCTGAATTTTTTTCAGGCTTCTTTACGCAATTGCAAAAATTGCGATCACAACTGCGAGGATTCTTCATTTGATTTCATATCTGCAGTTCACATATGATTTCTTTCATATGCATCATCCAAAATAAAGTGTCACCCATTGTTACATTTGTGCACGACACAAGACATCAAATTTAGTTGGTGGGACAGACTTTAGCAAAAAATGGTCTGTGGGACGGGAGAAACAATCCTATCATGAAGACGATTTGAAGTTTCGCCCTCAAGATTTGTCAGTTCAAGGACAGCTCATTTTACTTCTTACCTGTGTTCATTCACTTCCATTTCGAGCTCTCCTATCTTCCCCACGATACTCCTGTATTCTTGTCTCATCTGGTTAAATTGCATGATAATTTGTTCATGATCAAGACCTCCTTTGGATTTCTTCTTACCGCCCGTTACAGCCGCCATGATGAAGTAAAACCAATCCCAATAACCAGTGCGACCTGAAAATGGTGCCAGGCCCCTCGCATATTGATTCACCCACAACAAAAGCGTGACTCTGACGTAGTTGAAAACGAGAAGAATGTTCAGTAACAAGATAGGTTGGGATCCATAGGCAACATCCAGAAGAACAACTTTATTAAAATTGCACATAAATTGACAAGACTAACCAAGCACCCCCCTCCACACCCTCCAAAGCCATGGTACAAAACTGAATCAAATTATTTTGGTTAACCTGAAGTTAGGCATTCCTTTTCCAAACAAAAAACAAAGAGAATGAGGAGGGCATGATGACCATGATCTTGTTTTTTGTTTTTTTGTACACGACCCCACAAGCTTGTAGCTTTAATTTTTATCGTGTTTAAATTAAGGTCATCTATCTATCTGTCTATATTTTCTGTTCATTTTTTGTGGAAGAGAGGAAAGACCAATCAAGAGAACCAAACCTCCGTCAGTTTATAGTGTGCAAGCTATTACTTTCCACACCACTGGTAAACCTAAACCCACCAGAAGATAGGGTCTGGGCGGGTGAACTTACTTTCTATTGTCAGCCTAGGCTAAAGCTACAAATCCTGGACAAAATACCCTCCGACAGTCACTCAAAATGCATAATAAACGATCATTTGAGCGTATACTTCAAAAATCACTGCTATATCTTAAAACCTTGTTACAGTTCAACCCTCCCCCACCCAACACAATGGCTAGATCTTTTCAACATTGTACATGGGGTGCGGGTGGGGCTAGGCATGTGTATTTTGAATCATGTGCAACTCTTTGTGACGTGTGTGTGTAAAGAGCCGCAAGTGCAAATTTGTCCCAAGAATTTTATCCACGATTGTTGTTTTGATCCATTGTATTGTTTAACAGGAATTAGACAATTTGACCTTTAACCATAAAGGAGCAGAAGCTCCTTGTGTCCATGATATTCTACTACCTCCTCAAACTGTGGGTTTATTTGGATCCAGATTCTCTCCAACAGAATAATAAAAGGAAGGAACATTCATTAACAGTAATAAGGGTATTTGTCAGTGAAATCATCACGTGTACATTTTAGTGTCAATCCTAACTGGGACAAGCATTTTAGGATAATGATGGCAAAAGTTAATAGTAGAATGTATTCTAAGGGTGTGTGAAAGTCATGCTTACAGTAGAGATGACTTGCATGTCATCTTTCATTCACTTATGTTATCATTTTTCATCTATTATGTATGTCATGCATGTGTGGAGTGTTGCCAGTTACACATGATATCTTCGCCATATTGAGACTATTGACAGGCTACAATTGAAAGCTTTGCAGTTTGGCTATGTTAAACACACCATTTATGTTCTTGATCTGTTGGATAACTGAGTTTGATAGGAGACTATGGGGAAAAGTTTGTTCCAATGTCAACAACCCTTTCAATGACTTGCTGCCACAGAAGAAACAAAAGGAATTGTGGCCATGCAACCACCAGTGTATTTTGCCATGAGTGAATACTGAGAGATTGAAACAATGTTTTATGAATCAATGTCTTTTTAAATTTTCATAGTTTTTATCTGACTGATTTTTCTCATGTTAGTTAGCTTTTTATTCTTATTCTCAAGACTGTGCCCTAAGGAAAGCAGTTGGGCACCTAAAGTCTCTAAACCCTTCAAATCCAAGGTGCCCAGGATACAAGTTTGGTGCAAAACATAATATTTCCTGGTTGCTTAAAGATGACAGTAAGTCACCAGGGGCAACTGCACTGGGCACCACTAGAGCACAGCCTTGTATTCTTATTCTTACTCTTCCATGTAAATCTGACCATCTGTTTCACGTAATAATAATAAATAATTTACTACACACTTCAATAAAGGGGGCTGTGGAGATACCCAAGGGTTGTCTAGGAGATTTTCATAAATGTATACTCTTTGTCAGTTTGAAAAAATGGCAAACTGCTGAGAGGTTAGCAAAGGGTCTATGTGTGACGCAGGATGAGGGCAAAAGAAACCAAGAGATACGTGATTTGTGAATTTATGAATGAAAATCCTGTTAAAAGTATACGTGATGCAGGAATTCTGTTGAAATTTGTGCGTGAAATGGGATCACAACTCCCCTCCCCCCCCCCCCTTTCTTGCTACCCTCTGCTTAGGAAAACCCATCTGTCCAGCGTTAAGCACCCTCATAATATTCAAAGATAGGGGGTGAATGCACTGCAGGGCAAATTATTTGATAATGAAATATATAATACTTTATTATTCTTATAAAACATATCTTAAAATAAATGCCATGAATATCAATGTGTGATCTTCCTCGACTTCTAAGAAGCAGGTCTTGGAGTTTGCTGATTTAACATACTGTCAATTTGCCTGTGAGGAAAATTAAATTATACATAAGTGGCTACTCTATATTTTGTGCACTTCACTAATCATCAATCCTTGTGTTACAGTGACCAACATCTTATTTCTCCTTGCAGTATAGACTTAATCACATATAGAAGCCACAAGAATAATTGTCGCCAGAAATGGATGTGTATTTATGTTGAAAAGAGTTCCTATAGTCTGCTCTAAAAGTGGTGGCAGTCACCTGTGAGAAGTGGTTACTTACAAGAGGTACAATATTATCACAGAGACTCATTTTATCATTTTGATATATCAGAAAAGTGTCGCTTACCAGTGGAACATAGTAAGCACTACAACCTGAGAAGAACTTGTAAGTATGCTGCCCCAAAATCATGAACAGAGAGGCACAACAGTAGCTTCATACCACGAGGTATAAAACTTTTTAATACGTGAACAGTGACGTTTTTATTACACTATGAGTCTTAATATGTTTTTCAATTTTACTCCACTGTTAACCATTCGTATATTTCTTTCCAAGTTTGGTAATAAAGATGATTATTATATTATGCTTCGACGAGGTGGTTTTGGTTTAAAAATGTTTGAACCAGTTTGACTTTTATTTTTCTTTGTGTCAAATTCATTACCTTAATCTGAAACAAAAATAAAAATAACAATCCAACTGATTCAAAACATTTTAAACCACAACAGCTAAATTAAGATTTATCTTCTCCTTCTGATAAACTCGTGTTTTTCTAGAGAACTGTTAACCTCACCAACCTCAGCTGCTCTCTATATCTTCTTGCACGCTGATGTAACATCTTTAACACTTCATCATCTGGGAATTCACTGTCTGAACTTACACCAGGATTGGCATTTTCTTGCTCAAGAGGCATCAAATTCTTACCAAGACCATGGTATTGCACAGGATCTCTTGTGACAATACTTTCCTCACTGCTAGTCAAACCACTAGTAGATGAAGGGGGAGTAGAGAACAGTCGTTCTGAGACAACCTGTCAACAAACATGACTTTAATGGTATATTTTGGAATCTGTGAAATTTTGAAAGATAAACAAACCTCCCAAAAATGTCTGACACAAAATTCATCCAATATTCCTGAGTAGATAGGTCTTACCAGTAAAGTACTAGGATGTAATAATTTTTTTAAATGTATTGCCAAGTCTAACTCATCTTGAAACACAAACCCAAGAACAAGTCCCTTACAAATATGCCCTCATAAAGCTATGTGGGATCTAACAACTTAGGTGATGTCCAGTTATCTCTTACAAGCAGCTTGTCTGTCTTTGAACCAGGTTTGAATATTATTCTTGTTCAAGGTATCATAATTTGAATAAACTATTGGCCTCATTTTTTTTTTTCTGGTGTTGTGCAAAACCCACAAACAGTCACAGCACCAGTGGAAGGTATTATTTTTTGGAATTATTTCAAGCATTCTTTTTTTCAGCATAAAGAATGATCCTGATGTTTTTCTTCGAGTAATATGTGTATGTAGTGGTAGAATGAAAGGTAATATTTTCCAGAATTATTTAATCTTGCATCTTTTTACCTGCCCAATAATACCACTCAGTACATCAGTAGCACCGGACCCCTTTGCTTTTTCTCTTCTTGTTTTTGGCTTCCACACCTCAGCTTCATTTCTTTTGGGTTTCTCTCTAACTGTATCGTCAGGAAAAGCACCTAATGTCTCTTTACAACCATCTGGTCCCACTTTACTACTGGTGTCTTTAAACTCATTTTGTTTGGTCTTTGGTTTTTGTCTTTTATCATGTGATTCTCTTGCAACTGACCTATGCGCTTTAGTACTATTTTCTACTTCTCTTTTTTCAATGTTTGTTTTCCCTAGGATTGATTCCACAACTGGAGAGCTTAATGGCATTTTAACAGTTCCTCCTTTTTCAATTAGGGCTTTTTGATGAGGGCATGGTAAAATGTCACATGAAAGATGCATGTGAGAAGGGACTTCAGCTGGTTCAAGCTTGTCCTGTTCCACAACAAAAGAACCACTGGCTGACCGTAAAACTAATGGTTTTTCTGTTGTATCAGTAGTAGCTTGTACTGTCCTGCGTGCACCTAGGTGTCGCCCACTTGACTGCTCTACTTGAACTGGCAGCTGACTTGAAGTGGGGTCTTCTGAGGTGACCTCAGTATGGGAAGGGATTACCTGTGAGGGAATTACCTCTTTATCAGATACAGCTACTGTTGGCATTGAAAAAGTTGTTTGATTGTGGGTGGTTAAGCCTGAAGATCCCACTGGCACTGCAGCAGCCACCAAGGGAGGTGGTCTACGTACAGCTGTTCGCTGGGGTGCAGTATCCTTTAGAGGTGACTCAAGTGGTGCTGGAATGGTTTGTAAAACTTGAGATGTACCATACAATCCATGTGGTTGTGTGGCCCCTAATGGGAGAATGCTCCTGGCTGGCCCCCATTTTGCTACTTGCTCTTGAGCTTTCTCCATCTTTCTTGCTAGCCTCCACTGATACAAAATATCCTCCTCGGGGGGAGGGGCAGGATGGGGTTGAAGTTGCCTCTGTTGTTCAATGAAGGGTGTTGGAGGTGAATGCAGAGATGGTGCTTTTATAGAAGTCCTTTCCCTTTGAGGTTCCTGTTTTGCTTTTCTTTTGGGGATGTGAGCTTCACTTGATGAACTCTCTAGAGTGCTTTCACTGAAATGAATTAAAATATCATACTTTACTTTGTTACATTATATTTTATTACCACAACAAAAAAGCAGCTGTAACACCTCTTCTCAAGTAGAGTCCTTGCTCGTTGTTGCAGATCAGCTGTTTTTGCATCTAAAACATCAACAGAAGATTTGGATGGTGATGAAGTACTTCTTGCTTTCTGAAATATAATGTGGATTAGTTAAGAATAAAATAATTCTATAATATTTATTGGGAAATCAGAATTGGTAATTGGTGCTCTCAGGAAGGTAAACAATCTTAAGCTACACAATTTACTCACCGATACTGGAGAAAGTGGAGATGCACCCCTCCTAGCTACAGTCCTCTTCAGCTTTGGGGAGAGACTAGGGCGAGGGCTGGGGCCTAGGAGCCCTTCAGGAGGGGTACCTTCCTTTGGTGTCGAGGTAGTAGGTGGGGAAGGCGATAACCACCAAAATTCACCTCCTTTACCACTGTGAAAATAACTGTGATCCCTGGCTTGACGACTGGATGGTGGGGCATTACGGAAACGATGTATGTACCTAAAGAAGAATAAAACATTAAATGTTGGTCAAGTGCAGAAAATGTAAGGCATAAGATAACAACTTAAACACTACCCAACTAGATTAGCATTTTGCTATTCACAGGTAGTGTAACCTTTTTTATTTAAAAAATTTATGATTTTTAATAAACTTGAAACTTGAACTCGAACTACAGTCCTCTGAAACCTGAAAATTTCATGTTTAATATGTCACCAGGAAAGGAGGTTGAACTATGACACTGAACTGGTGAATTCAGGTTTAGAGCCTCTATTTGTTATTCAGTAATGCCTAAAATGTTGAAACGAAGCCAAAAACAGGCCTTCATCATTAATGTCACCACTTCAAACTGTCTTCTGTGTGCAAAATGAAGGCAAATGGTTAAGCTTGGTTCTGTATAAATTCTATCCAATAAAATTTTATTTTTCTGTCAATTTAATTTGAACAAGCCTCTTACATTTTATGATCAGACCATTACTAGTGACACATGTCACTACAATGGAGTTCCCTGTTGGGAACTCAGTGGATTGATCACATTGACTGTTACAGATTCATTTTATTCATGAAGAAAAAGGCTTATTCCAAGTAATTTGTACTACCTTACTCAAAATGTTTTTTTTTTTTTTATGGTGATGTAACAGGCATGTACAGATTGATGCTTATCTGTGCTTTCTCTGATTAATTCTCATCATTTCTCATTAACCAACCAGCTTTAAAACTGGTAACCAGGGCTGTTATTAAAGATGATAATCAGCAGCACCTATTTCATATGAATGCCCCTCAAAGGAACTTAATGTTACTGGTGATCTAGGCTGTTGTAGTTTCATTTTACTGACAAAGGAACAAGTTTGTTACACATGTGGATCAATAACTAATGACAGGACAGGGCAATGAACATTACATCATTGTAGCACATAAAATCAAGATGATTTAACCTGGCTAGAGTTGAGTCTGAAGGCAGGCATAATGGAACATTGCTTCCTTCACTTGACAGGGTCTTTGACATCCCAGAGATTTCTGTGTCTGCTTCAGGCGTAGACACCATTGCCCTCTCAGTACTTGGCCAAGATTCATCAAACTTGGAAGAGGAAGACTGGTTGGGATCAGTTGTTCCATTTTCTCTTGTGGGGATTTCATGAATTTTCATAAGATCAATTTGTTGAAGGAATTTCGCATCAGCTGGGCTCTTTGAATTGTCTTCTTTCCTCTGATTAGGGCTTAGACAGATCTACAGAAAGGCAGTCACAATGTTATTAACTTTCACAGGTGGCAAAACTTCAGACTGTGAGCTGTTGTGCTCTTTTCAGTCAGATCACTGGCTCAAACTAATAGTAAAATCATGTAAATTAGAGAAGAGAAAGAGGAGAGATTTGGGAGAAGGATAGCCTGCATACAGACGGTGACTGTGAATTCAACACTAGTTAGTACTGTCAGTGCAAGTCAATGCATGATGTCGTCTTCCACAGGCCATTGTGTGGATCAGGAAAAGTACTCAAATCTGATGGGTTTGTTTCCTCTAGAATTCGAACACACTACGTGATTGGTGAATCTGGAATCAGACTCACCAATCACGTTGTGTAGTTTGTATGCGGCACAAGCTACAAGAAGGATAAAAAAGTATGACCGCAGAGGTTCCATAATTTATTTAAATTCCTGTTCCTGATTCATCTCTCCATTCATCTCTCCATCATTGAGACATGAGACAACAGCTTTTACTTTAAGATTATCTGAAAATGATAATGCCTGGGCAAGCGTTGTTCAAAGGAAATGTGAGGATAACATTGGATGGAAAACTTTAAATTCAGAACAAAGAGCCCTTATTCTGAGTGGGAAAGTTTGGAAATAATCTTCTCTGTTCCACAAGAACCCAGTTCTGTATTCAGCTGACATGAGGAACTGTCAATCAAGGTATCACCAATGACAGAATATCAGAAGATCAATTAAGTCCCTATGCAGTTTCTTTCTTCTTCCCCTACACCACATTTCTCATGGCTTTGCAAGCTTATTGTAAATAACCTTATTATTATTTTTAAGCACCTGAAATGATTTACCTATGGATCATATGCTATTATTATTATAATTATTATTATTAAATTACAGTGGTCATTCAGTTCCTGTGTGAAGCGTAATTTTGGTGTTACTATCCTGTTACAACTGTGCTTGCAGTAGAAAAGAAATCATAATAAAGTACTTACATACCTAGCTATGTCAAAGAAGACAGGAGTCATTGTTGGGCATGCAAATACTATCTTAGTTGTCCTTTAGTAAAGCTATAAAGTAATTTGTAGACTTAAAGTAGAGTATGTGAGACGAGACATCGGCTGGACTTGCCTTTCGGTTGTGACTTTGCCTCTAGTTTCATTACATGCAGGTCAATTGTCAAGTCTGTATGAGCTGACGAGACCCTAACTGAAATATTTTGAAATTCGGTAATTCTTGCGCGAGTAGAATCGATAACTCGCGGTCATGACATCGCTTTTTTAAAATTTATAATTATACAAAACATAACACTAAGTTTATGATTTTGTGCAGTTCGTCTTTTTACTAATTGCTCTATCTTTTAAGCTTAATATACTTGGCCGTGTTGCCGACCTGAATAGATTTTACTATGAACCGGCTAGCGCGCTCAGCCCGCTCGAATAGCAAGATCAATTTAGTACCTTCCTTTGGTCTTCTGGCAAGACTTTCTGTTGAGAGGGGTAGTAAAATGTCCTGGGTAAGGGATCGACTTCGAATGGATCACCCCTGTCGCAAACAGAAAAATAAATACGTAAGCTTAAATAGAATTGACTTAATCTTGACTTTGTAGAGTATTTCAAAGAAGCTGAAAGTTTTTTATATTTCGGTCTGCTTTGCAAATAAATACTCACGATTTCCTCATTTCAGGTGCTTAACTGTTTTAAAAGGAACTCTGTTTATATGGAGAGGTACGAGGTCTACCGGAGAACCACTGATTTTCAAGAAATTGTGAGAGTTGAGGAAATCTTGATCTGATCTTGATCCATTCTTGCCGCCATATTTTGAACAATTCCTCTCCAGTCTCTCTCTAGAGGTCTTTCACGACAGCGAGGCTTATGATATCTGAGCGTGTCCAAACTTGTCTCGATCAACAAAGTAGGCGAAAGAGAGAGGGAAAAAGACCGAACAACGAGAACAAAATTACGAGGGAGGGCAACAATGTTCCTTTAAAAATTAACCCTTTTTAACCCTTGCTCATTTTTCACGGCAAGTCGAAACTCGTTTTCACACTCTCTTGACTCTGTGTGTCGAATTATTTCCATTATTTAAAGGTAAATAGTTTCCATATTTACCTTGATACCTAAATAATAACTGTTAAAGCGGGGGTCAGAAGCAAGTTTAGGCTTGCCTTACAGACAGGAAACCTTGAAATGTCGAAAATATCACAATACACATCGTCACGCATTCATGCGTCGGTCGCGTTTCGAAGCCTGTAAGTATCTAAATAGTTTATTCGCACCTGTTAAGGATTTACAGTGACACAAGTCGGTTTACACAAGGAAGGATATCGACATCTCAAGCAGTGGTAATGATTGTCACTGAATAAATCAGATTACTACACCACAGTCTAACGGTTTTGTGCTAACTGAAGTGTACTCACGTTATGACAATTTCCCCGCTGGAATTGCTTTATTAATTATGCTAATTTTCGATCGGTACAGTTAGGGAAGCAGGCCCTCCTAGCATGTTCAGCTAAAATACGGTGCAAGTCTAATATATGACATTTTGAAAGATAGTTTGAAGTTTTCAGGTCATCTGCACCGGCTAATTCTAGAATATTTTTTAAAATTAAGCATGAGTAAAATAAAAAAAACTAATGTCAAAACGTACCTTGGACTTAATGCTACTTTCAATTTGCTATCTCGTTGTTAAATCGCATTGTAATTGTGAACTTTCCTATTTAAGTAGGGGTCAACAAGTTCAAACTTGCCCATACAAGACTTTCCAATATTACCCATATAAATACCTGCTGATGATTTAGTGACGTAATCTTTCGATTTGGCGCGCTTTGTTAAGTCAGCTACATTCTTATGAATTTTAAAGTTTACGTACAGGAGCCGGCGTCAACAACACGGAAACGTTCGTTTGCTTTGTAGCGTTGAAGTTTCGGGTGTTTTAAAGATGAACCCCGAGGAAAATAAAGCAAAAAGATGTCTCTTTGGGCCACCCGACCACCAGCAACTGCAAGCAGATTTACAGAAAGAACTAAACAAAGATGCTCAAGAAATGAACGAGAAATGGAACTTTGATTTTCACAGAGGAGAACCTTTGAGAGGAGGTAAATTTGAATGGGAACCAGTAGAAGCGGCGAAAGAGAAAAGCGAAACATCCGAGGAAAGCGTCAGTGCAGCTCCCACGGGGGGGGATAAGGAAATTGGGAAATACGCAAAAGAACAACAAAAACAAGATTACCAAACACCACCGAAAAACCTCCCCTGACTTCACTGGATATGTTTTCGTATTGTAACTTTGAATCAAAGATGTGAGACATGGGTGTAAACCGTATCGGTTGACTGGTAGATTCTTCTGAGCCCATAAATGTGCACAACAAATCATCCGGCTGACTGGGAGATGTCAAACAACATTCAAACCAATGACCTTTTGTAGTTATTTTCTGGACGGAGCCAAATATTGCATCATAGTTAATTACATTGCCCTTCAATGAAACTGAATGCACTTCCCGAAACCATCGGCTTCCATACGGTTACAAAACACACTGGCTTGACCTCTATTTCGAAGTGGGCTGGATGTGAAACACAGTCTAGCGGAAGCCGATAACAGACGAATGATAATTTGAGGTTGTAGATAGCTTCAATTAAAATAAATTATTTATAGGAAAGAGTATTAATATTGATTCGTTAAAACATGTCGTTATGGAAGTCCTTTCTGAATATATTTTTTGAATCTCATAATTGCATTGATAATCTGATTACGGCATCACATAACAAAAACAAATAACGAAAGCTAAAAATAATGTATGCAAAATACCACTCCAATGTCGTTGTATTTCAATTCTTTATTTTTAAACCTGTATTTCTTGGAAATCCAAGTTGTTAACAAGTAATTCAGTTGGATGAGATAACATTCACATGTTATCTGATTACTAGTAGCTGTTTCAATTAAGAATTGTTTTGCTCGTCACGCCAGATGCGTCGAGAGGTCTGGAAACTGAACATGCGTACTATCTTACTTTTGGTTTCTGAACTTACGGCACGGTCATCAGGTACGTGGCCATTCTTTGTCTAGTGTCAGTGAAGATAATTTTTTGAATAGTTGAATTTCGTTGCTAATGAGAAATATGCATTACGAAAAAACATAAAACCCAGTTCTTTATTTATACGTGTCTTCGATTCGCTTCCTTCATTCATTTCATTGACATGAATATCACATACGGCCTGGTTCACACTAGTGACATAACGACATAACAACGTAGTCATAATGACATAAAGAAAAGATCAGTTTTATCTTTATGTAGATATGTTATTGTTGTAATTTTGTACTTAGTATGTCGTTATGATGTGTTGTTCACACTAGAGACATAAAACAACACAATGTACTTTTTTCGTTTGCGTGACCTTCGCGTTAATGTGGTTATGTGGTTATGTCGCTAACTTCATAAGGTTTAAGATTAACCGTGCTTTATGCGCAAATATACTACTGTTTTATACACCAGGCTCTCAGAGATCCTTTCAGAAGGGCCAGGAGAGGACTGTAGGATATTGCACTATTACATAATAAACACTAGCTAAACTACAGAATACAGCTGGGCCACTTATTTACATACTGGTCCTGAGGAGAACAGTGAATTTTTTTTTCCGAGAATCTCAATGTTTCCCGAGACGAAGTCGAGGGAAACATTGAGATTCGGGAAAACAAAATTCACTGTTCGCCAAGGGACCAGTCATTCAGTGATTTGTTATATAGCAAAACAAATGGAAACAAAAACAAAACCAAATTTTGAAAAACGCACTGAGATTCCAGCGAAAACATCAGGCCACATTCAACTGCACGCTCTGATCACGTGCAACAGCAGTCAACATTTTGTGGGTAACAGTGAACTGTTTCCCGCTGACGTCATAGTTTTCGCAGTGTTGCCTGCTCATGGCATTTGGAGGGAAACAGTTTTATTGTTAAATGTCATGAGCTAGCCAATGAATGGAGGCGTTGTAGTGGAAAAAATGCCAGCCATATAACAATAGATTATATGATTATAGTCACTATTACATAATAGTAAAAATAAGGGGACTTGCGTCTGCTGTTTTTTTGGAAAAAAAAAATCTGAGACAGGGAGAACTGCTCAAAAACTGTTCAGGTGTCAGAAACATTTTTAGATTAAAAGGCTTGCCTATTTGCAAATCTGTCCAATTCAGTTGATTAAGATGTTGTTTATTATAATATCTGTATCAGAAAATGGTGAGGAACTGGGCAGTGATTACTGGTGCAGGAACTGGAATTGGTGCAGCATTGGCCAAAGAACTGGCTCATTATGATTTACATGTCCTTGTGATTGGACGCAGACTTAAACCTTTGCAAGAGACCCAGCAGCATGCTCCAGACAATATTCACCCTCTAGCTGTTGATATAGCAACCTTTGTGGGCCAAACAAAGATATTGGATTTTATCCCACAGAGTGACTCTGTGAAATATTTGGTACAGAATGCTGCTGTTGGAGTGCCATCACGACTCCAGGATATCGAACGTGATCATTTTGAGTATGCATTTGCAGTTAATGTGACTGCGCCACTCATGTTAGCAAAAGGATTCTATCAAAGGCTGAACAAATGCCAAGGAAGAATTATCCATATAGGAACTAGTGTTGCAAGTACACCTCAGCTGGGAACAATTACGTATGGTATCACAAAGATGGCTTTTCAAAGGTTGTATGAACAACTTTCAGTAGAATTTTTTGAAACGCAAGTTCAAATTGCTGATGTGCATCCAGGTGTAGTAGATACAGAGGGCCTGTGGGAGCATGTAAAGTTAGCTAAGGAACAAAATCTACCACATGTTTCATACTTTGACCAGGTTCAAAAGGAAGGCAAGATTTTGAGTGCAGAATTTGCAGCCAAGTTTTTGAAATTTGTGTTGGTTGACACAGCAAGTGAAGAGTTTTCCAGAGTTTGGAATATTCATGATAATAAGCATTGGCAGAGATGGAAAACAATATAAACAAATTTGTTTGAAAGGGTGGAAAGAAATAGTCATAATTTTGGACTAGTTTTGACAGGAAACAAACTTCCATTTTGTAAGAATAATGCTTGAAAAAGAACTGACGTGACTTTTGTGTATAATGTGAGAACAAATGACTACTGCAGTTGATACAGTTGAGAGGAAATAGATCACACAGTTCTCTGTGTGGGTGGTAATAAATAAAACAGTCTTGACTTTTCATGTAAAATACATTACTGATTGTTCACGTGGAAGTTATTTCTAACCAGTAGCCTAGGTTGAAAAGATTCGTTTGGCTCTGACGAAAATCTTGACAAAATTATTTTGTCTCCACCAAATTTGGAATTTAATTGTCTACGCAGTTAAAAACACCAAAATATTTGATAACCACAAGTGCAGGCCTCTGCTGAATGTACAGACTCTAAAAAGTGACATCAAATTTCCTTGATAGACATTTTCAGCCATTTTAACACCTGCAAATTTTAAAATCTGACAGTTTTGACGTTTGACAAAAATTTGTCCTTCTCTGAGGCAAGATGATAGCTCTTTTGAAGTTTGGTATGGCTTGGTAGGACAAAAAACGCTGTTCGCACTTGCAAAATAAACAAAAATCTGTCTAGTGCATACAGGCCCCTAGTCTCCTTCACAGCTGGTTTTTGGGAAGGCGTTGCGTGACATCCTACAAAACGGCTGCAAAGGAGACTTATCTCTAGTCCTCTGCATGAATGATAAAACGCGCGCGAAAGCTGACACACTCGCGTGTTTGGTAACCCTCTCACGATTTGCGCGTGGATTGGATGTTTGCCACGTTATTACACAAGCCAGCAAGAAGTTTCAATACAATTGAATGAATAAACTTGTTTGAAAAAACGCATTTAAATTAAGAACGTCGATTTATTTCCCCGAAACAGGCTATGTTTGGATGTGTCTGTTGTAAGTCAATTAACACCTTAAATTGTGTGTCACTCCACTTTGTTTAGTGTTGGTCTATGCTTTTTATCAATTTGAGTATATCTCCTTATAGTAGACAAAGAAAAATCGAATTAGAAATAGGTGTTAAAGACCGATAATGTTGTTCATAAATGTCGATTTATTTTCATTGTTCAGTATCACACCAAAAATGTACAAACTTAAGGAACTTTTCAAAGCAAGCAGGCAAGCTGGACTTCGCAAAAGCAATTTGCCACAATTTTGTTCGCTTTTTTTAACATAGCGATGAATTTGCATTTTCTTAAGTGAACTACTAGGAAGCTTCCTCTAATTGCGGCAACACATTTAGTGTGATATTAGAGCACTTTCGACACCACCGTGAGTTTTAATTGTTTTTATTGATGCTCTCCATACCTCACTCCTGACAGACGGTCCTATTTGTTACCACAGTCAATACCTTGACAGCATTCAAAAGATGATGGGCTAACATCCACCGTTCTGAATTATCGATGACTAACATGATATGCCCAAACGAACGAATGCAGCCATCTGGCAAGTGAAAAGCGGATATCGTATTACACGACGCTTACTACAAAAATCGTGGAGAGCTCCTCAAACACATTAAATGTTTTGATTGTGTTTGAACTGCCATGAAACTGCTAAGAACGTGGAAATTCTAATAAACAATGTAGTTCTCTCCTTATGGCTTCAAAAAGTCATTTTGTTTAGACTAGTTTGACGTCGGGTGTAAACAAAACTTTTAAACAAAGATTCTTTTGTCCTAGACTGCCAAATCTGTCACCTTGGATAAATATAACTGCGACGTGGCACAAGATGATTCGCCAGCAACCAATCTTAAGCTAATTTGCTCGCGTGTCGGCGTGGCGGGCTTGCAACGCCAAGTTGAAAGGGACGCGAAAGAAATTTTTCGATCGTGTTTCTTTCCTCGAACATAAACAAACTTTACAACTGAATTTATTATTGAGTAAGTCCATTCCGCTGACTTTTGAATATGCAATTATGCCGAACGTCGTAAACATGAGATTAGAACGTGTTTTGCTGGTGTAAAAGGATTGCAGGCCGATCGTATGATCATCGTTGAAAATTTGGATATTTGACCACAAGACGCTATCACTACGCAACATATACTACGTTGAATTTCTCTCTCAGTTGTGGCTAAAATGGAGTTTCTTGAATGGGATCAAGTGTAAACAAGACATATCTAGCTTGCACATCGAGGTATAGCACAAACAAAGGATTCTGAAAAGCAAGGGTTTTACTACATAACTTGTATTGGACACGATTTTGGAATAGTTAAAATGAGCATGGATTCTGTTGACGCGGGTTCTGGGCGCGCGAAGGCCAAAAGAAATCTTTTTGGAACGGTGGATCACGATCAAATTCGCGACGATTTACATCGAGAATTGAAGCTCATAAGGGAAGAGAAAAAGCAGAAGTGGAATTTTGACTTCGAGAATCTTCAACCGCTTCGTGGACGTTTCAAATGGGAACGAGTTGGTAAGAGACTTCAGACGCGCAAATCACCAACGGAAATGAGTCCCACAATTGCTGCTACGGACGCTTCATGTGCGGAAAATGTTCGTGAACAAAGATCGATGGATTCTGCGCAAGCTACAGCGAGGTACAACTTAAGAACTAGAGACAGAGACCTTGAAAATATCAGTGGCTTCGAATTAAAACAGATCGATCCCTCCAGAAAACGTTTGCGGGAACTGAGAGCGTCTCCAGTGGAATACAGTCGAAACACAGGTGAATTGTGGCAGATAGCATGCAACTTAAATCAACTGTGTCATGTCTTTTATATAAGTTTGATTGTACAGTATGCAAAACGGAAGTACTTAAGTTTTATTTTGTCTTTTCTAGGAAACTGTGAAAGCAAGAAAATCGCGAAGGAAAGGAAATCGAGATCATCAATTGTCAACGTCCAGCGGAAGACAAAAATTTCTCACCATCTGGTAGCGAAGAAAACTCGTCGATAAATGCGAAATCAAATAGCCACATAACTTTGACAACAAATTGTTATGGTTTTAATAGCGCGAAGAAATTTACCCTTGTTCGCCGCTTGCCATAATTGAAAATTTTGAGCAAGTTAATTTTGCCGTCGCGGCGACGCGTCGTCGAACTGGCCTTCAGGCGGTTGGGCAGAAAAACTAAGTTTAGCAACATTTCCGCAACAATTTGCCGTTCGCAGACAATTCTGAATAGCCAAACGTCTAGTATGTTATACCGAACAACTTAATTTTTACTTTGTTTTTTTATCAAAGATGGAAAACAGGATTTGTTCCTGCGCTTCATCTAGTCAGTACTAGTCAGCTGTTTTTCCCAAATTTCGGATGGCGTCCGTTTTCATGCTTGAGAGAACACGAAATTTTATAAGACGCCGTGTTCTTTAAAGGATTCAACGGCCGTCTCTAAGCTCTCTTTGTAAATAAGGAAACAAGAATCAGAGTTTGTTTTAGGTAAGGACAATTCGTTTTTCATAGTTGGACTCTTTTGCTGCTTTCAACTGAGTTCTCGTAAGTGGGATTTTGTTCGCTAATGTGACAGTGCATTTTAAATCAGGTGATTCTCTTCTCAAGCGGAAACATTTCGCGGCAAAATTGCTGATGTAATCGAGGTTAAGCAAAAACAAATCAGTGTCGGCTCTTTTCAGCATAACCATTGAGCAAAGCTTACAATCAGAACTCAGAAAGGATCTTTAATTGTAATGAAATATGTTTTGGAGCAAAAGTACAATATGATGATCTGACCATCTGTTCTGTCTAGTCTCAATTATGGTCTTTTGAATTCGACATTCCACTGACAAAATATTGACAAAAAGCGACCAAGATGACAGGCGGCTGTCTGTAATTTAAAAGAAATCATACTGTCTCGCAAAATACATTTCAAATAAAAACAAAATTATGAATTCAAAAAGTAGAGCAAAGGTGACCTTTTTAAAGCCTCGTTAATTCCGTAAGCTAATACTGTCAAACACTCTGACCCGAGGCTGTAAAATGATAGCTTACTGGATAGATACAGTATTTATAGTATCAGCTAATTGGATAAATACGGAAAATAAACTTTACTTCTATCAATGTCCTTAATTGCTGAGAGATTTTCGTGGCTTACATCGTCAGTAGCTGGCGAGAAATTTTATTTGGGCTCGTAACTTGATGGATTACGCTGGGAAAAACAGTAAAGGTTGAAGGAAGGCTTTACGCTGGGGAGATAAATAAACTGAGAAGATAATTTTTTTGAAACCTCAGTGGTCATGTATTTCGAACAAAGTCCGTGGATAAAAACCGTTCATAGAAAAAGCTACTGGGTGCTAGGTCATAGTCCCTATGGGGAGTGGTCTTTAAAGACCTCGTTGATTTAAAATTAAAAATAAACGTTGCGCGAGCGGTATGCGCGTGACTACAAAGAATGTTTCTGCGAGAGGTTAAAGCGTGCCAAGCATTTATAGACCTGGGATGACTATGTGGTCATTCCCAGCGTTCGTATCTTTCGCAGACATCCAAGCTTCAAGGAAAAGCCGTTGATGGTAATTTGGCTCATGTCCGACGACTTAAACATTGTCAAAGTCCATCTGATGATGGCAATGGTGGACATGGCTCGCAACTTTGGAATTTCCATCGAACATCAAAACAGCCTTTTTGTGCTCAGACACCCGCGTCTTTCTGTCTGACCGTAGTACACTCGCACTGTCTGCAATTGATTTTGTACACTATTCCAGACGATGGACAGTCGGTTTTATCCTGCTGCTTCAGTCGTGGAAAAATGCTGTCGATGGTGTTTTTGCGGCTTGTACTAAACTTGGATCTTTAGTGGTTGGTCAATAAAGATATTGTTTGTATTGTACCTATAATTTAATTCCCTAATTCTCTTCTCAAAATAAATGCGACAAAAAATAGTTTTCTTCGCAACTCACCATCAGCTGAAAGAGGTTTGTTTTCGCAAGCAAACCGTTTTTGAATAATCCATTAATTGCGAGCGCAAAAGCATTGAATGCACGATTTTAATAGTCAATTTGCTGTGTGCGTAACTCCATCAGATGTTTGCGGAAACCTAAGACGGGTAACCAATGCAACTGAACGAGCACTGGAGTAATGTGGCAACATTTGTGCTGCATAACGACGAACCACGAGCCTGGAAACTGCGTTTTGAACTCTCTGTAACTTGTCCAGTTGGTTGTCTTGGTTCCTTAGGCAGACCGTGTAATAGACTGTTACAGTAGTCTGAAAATGTGAAGCTTGTGGGATGTGGCTTGGAGTGACAAGACTACCACACAATTTAATTGGGCACTGTGGCCACGTGGTAGAGCACCGCACTACCGTGCGGGAGGTCGCGGTTTCAAACCCTGGTCCTGTCTCACAACACTTGTTTCTTATAATCTGTGGGACGTTTAAGAACTCACACGAAAAAGAGTAGTCCCCGGTGTGGTGATCTATCTGCATGGGCAGGGTGGGGTGGGTGAGATCAAATATGGACTGATAGTGGCAGCCAGAGGCGCCTTTACAACCTGACTTCCGATCTCGCCACACAAAAGTAAAGCCCCTTGGGGAAGGCTAATTGATTAATGTATGCATTAGCCCTTAAATCTACCAAATAAAGTTTGAGCCTGAGCATTTCAGCCTTATTAGGCCTCATCAGCATGGCATAGCTAATACCCAGGCTCAAGAACCCACATGAATAAAACAAGCGATGAAAATGTGAAGCTTGTGGAATGTGGCTTGGAGTGACAAGAATACCTCACAAATCAAGCCACTCATTAGGCACTATGGCCACAATAGTGTTACAATAGTCTATTCAGCTTAAATGTGCGTGTGAACCCATCACTTGGTTTCAGCTTGCCGCATAAATTTACCATTCAATTTTTTTTTAATTCCAAAAATCAACTCCATCAGTTTTCGTACCCGCCATGAAAGCCATGTATCATTTGGAGGTTAAAAACACACATAAAAAATACAAATTTATCATAGTTTCCTCACGACATGCAAAATGGTTAGGCTTATAGTTCTCTTAAGTGAGCGCAAGTTAATATATTTGAGATCTTGAAATTCCTTCCTATTTTGCGTCGTTGGCAAAAGGTCTTCCAGAGTCAACGAGGTCTAATTAAATAATAAACACCACTGAATGGCTGAACAAACAACGAACACCTATACACTGTCGGCAAACTTTAAATCTACACACACTGACCACATAAAATCATAATGCTTAGACACACCTCGTCCCCAGCTTAAAAAGTATATTGAACTGAATGACTTGGTTATAACTTGTCGTCAAGAACCATATTCTCACCTCATTGCTTTGGGTATGAGGCCATTCCCGCCTAGACTCGATCACGATGCCCAGAGAACCTCAGTGAAGAGGGATTTATCACTCGTTTATCTAACAGTTTATCAGTGACTTTTCTGTCGTGTCTCCTCGTCACT
>OX419344.1:85000-130000 GCA_948470475.1 Galaxea fascicularis | reverse complement strand
TGGATCATACCACGTGATCCAGTGCTCCGTTCATTTGGACAAGTGTTGGTGTGTGGACCAAGCAGGACACAAGACCGCGGACTCAGTAGACGGGCACAAGGGAAAACACTGTGGCCGTGAAAAGCCAAAAGGTAACGAATTAGTCCACCTAAAATAACTAAAATAGCCAAATATACAAAAGTTACCCGAAAGCGGTAAGCTAAATTTCCATTTGGTGACACTGAAAAAGCTGAAAATAGCTACCAAAAACCTCTCGCGTATGAATCATCAGGATGTAACATGTTCAGATGAGTTGTACGAGATAACTGTCGTACGTCGTAGCTTTGGTTTGGCAGCAAAAGTGTTGATGTTCAGGTTTGGATATGTTGTTATTGTTCGCTTTATTTGGTTGAACGGACATTTCAGCAAGCTGTTGAAACAGTGAGATTTGTCGTGCACCAACCGAGAAACCCTTCGCTAACTGCATGTTTTTCATTAATTCAATCTTTAGACATGGTGGTTACAGCTGCGATTATCCTGGTCATAGGCTTTGTGTTGCTGTTGCTACTCTTTGATGTGATATGTCACGTGACGAAAAATACAGGGTTTATCAACCGATTGATACGTCACAGGAATAAACAAAGGATATACGACAAATGTGAGTGCTTTACGCATGTTGTGTTTACATTGTTCGCACTATCTATCATCATAACCAATTATTTGTCGCTAGGTGAGGGAGTGGTACACGAAATTTTGGGTTTATCAACTGTAATCTCTTTACGCTGCCCAATTTACATTATCAATTCGGTTGACAACTTTTTTGCTTGCGATGGTGACGCGATTTTTTCTACATTTGTCGCGTCGCTAGCGCACGGTGAAAATCACACGTTTAGCCACCCTCGCGCAAGTGCTGCGATGGCGACAGCTAAAAAACTTGCAAAAAAAAGATCGCGAGAAATTCAATGAGTGGAACTTTTCGCGTGAAAATCGCAGACTTGGTCACTCGTGTAGTCACCTCCGTGCACCGTCAACGCATCATCCAGAAAAAATCGCATCACCATCGCAAGCTTGTGTAGCCCCGGCTTAAGTCTTAAAGACCACAAGGCTAAGCGTTTCCATATGCTTTTTTTTTTCTTTTTATCTCTTAGTGTACCACAAAGAGGAAGAGTCCAAGTTAACAGAAAAACAAGACAAGTAAAACCCTACCGAAGAACCTTGATAATAAATAATCACATTCTTAGAAAACTGTCTTTTTATTCTTTATTTATGCTGAATGTTTCTATTATTACATAAAATTTTAATGATTTTTGTTTATTCACGAAAAATATACATTCTTTGTACGAAATTTATAGAGCGGCTACGCCTGAACTGCACTACGTCGGCAACAAAAATACTTGCATAACTTTTTAGATTGGTTTAATAACCTGCGAGCAGGCTCTCGTAGGAGCTGTTGTAGGCATGCTTCGCCGATGCGATGACAGCCTGCTCGCAAGCTAATTTCTCAAAAACTCAAGGACTGTGTAGGGCGGAATTCGAAAGCACGAAATTGCTGTCGTGTGCAACATGTCAAATCCCCCTCGCAGGGGTCGTGTATTTTGATAGTTTTTTTAACACAACAGAAAGTGCCACAAATAGTTGCGCATCTAGCCGCTACAACCAACCAAACAATCACACCTTAGAAGGTACAACTAAAACAAAACTGCACAGCACTTTACAGTTTACCATCTATCAGTACAAGTCTACAGTTCCATGCAGTTTGTGGAGATGAACTGTTGACAAAACATGATAAAACTAAAACTCAGTGCGCACGCATCAGACACCACTTTCAGAAAAGAAACACCTACAGGTTGATACTTCACGAGCTATGAGGGGAGGGAGGGAGGAGACGAGCCTGCTTCCACTCAAGCGGTTAGAATGTAGATAAAATTTCTGGAAACGTAAAAGTCTTTTCAGTACTCTGGCAAGGTCTTTTTGAGTATATCGGTTCCACTGACTCAAAATTCATCTTTCTTAGGGCGGCCTTTTGAACGAGTTGTCACGGCATTCGGATTTTTTTTCAGCATTTCCTTCTTCCATTTCATCCGTCTGTTCTGAAACCACGTTTTCACTTGTAAAGGCGTAAGTTTCAGTTGTCGAGCAAAGTCGTTTCTTCCGTGTGTAGACAGATATTTCTCTTGATCAAACCTTTGTTCCATTTCCTGCAGTTGTCCGCGTGTAAACACGGTACGTGTTCTGCGAAAACGCCGGCTGTCCTGCAAAAACGTGCGAAAATACTTCGGCACGGGACATATCACAGCGGGAGTCGTTTGTCGTGCTTCCGTTGTACCTGCACAAAGAATGCGTAATCTCAGTGCTGATATGTTTGCTAATACAGTATTTACGGGTGTTGTTTAGCTGGCTTATTGAGAAACCAATGGCCGAGTCAGTCTTACTCTTTCAAAAATGCGATCAATTCGTCTAACCGTTACTAATACGTTTAACCGATACAAACTTCTACCAGAGTGATTTTATAAAAACGTTTACTCACACGAGTTGAACTTTTCGAAATTGGCCTGGTAACTAAGAGGAAGCTGAGATGCCAGACGATCTGTCCAAAGGCTGTTAGGAAGGTTGGAGAAATGCACTGCAGAAAAGAACATGATCGTGGTTAATAGTGAGCAAGGCTGAAAAAAATAAAACATCGTCATTGTCTAGCTTGACAACACTCAACCAATAAAGTTCCTTTGAAGACTGTCACCTGGCATGCTGCTCAGTAGCTTTCATATTATTATTACACTTCAGGATTTCATTCACGGACTTCAAATCTTACTTCTCAAGGTTAAGCAATTCTTTTTTCTACGCTTTTGTCTTTGTGAAAACACTAAAAAATTGTTTTGACTTCGGATAGCTCGGTTGTGTAACGAGAAACAAAACATGATTGTTTGAATTGTCCAGTGTCATTGTTTCAACCATACCGGTGATTCAACCACACCCTAATAATAGGCTCGAAATTCAATGCAGTATTCGGTTTACGCAACAGAAAACGTATTCCTGACAGTTAACAATTTCCTGTAATCGCAGACCCTCTCCAAAACCCAAACCCCTTATTGTTTAGAGAAAATAACTAATTAAAAGAAATACCCATTTCTCCCTGCCCTCAGCTCACAAAGCATTTGAAATGGAATATAATTTTTCTAACCAGCTGTCGTTAAAGTCGTCCTACATCACAAATTTTGCAAGTTTGTGAAGCCCAGGGTATAATACTTGTTCGTTCTTGGTTCTCCAAAAGCTCGAGGTAACTCCTGTTCTGTCCCATTATAAAGCGTACGTTTTATGTTTGCTTTGAATTTTGCCCGCTATAAAGCACGACAAAGTTAAATTTGAATGAGCATCGGGAATGCCATTTTAGCAGAAATGTTGCTTCGTTTGGTTTAAAGTTGGAATCAGGGGAGTGGATAACAACTATCATTTTTTAATCCAAGATTTTAAGTTAACAGGCAATCTTCCGACAAAAAGACAAGAGAGGAAGTGTTGCCATTCACACCTTGTCGCGTCTCCAGACTGAAATAGTGACACCCCTTCACACCTTACATAGAGAATTCTTGAGAAAGAACTGGAGAGGCTGTTTTGCTTTCTGTTCAATTTGAAGGAAATATAATGTTACTAGTTGTTACATCACAAATTAGTTCGAAATTGTTTTCTCTTATAATCTGAAAACAACTTAGATCAATTTCGTTAAAGCTGTGGCTTTCAAAGCTAGCAGATGAGGGTGTAAAAGCTAAAACCTGACCAGCTGAGCCATCTCTCTAATTATGTTGTTTTGTTATGCCGCACACGAAGCTGAAGGATGGTTCTACAGTTTTTGAGGAGTCTATGAATAAATTCCGTGTAGATCAGTTCATATTATCACATATTATCAGAGATTACACAGCATTTTTCTCCTACTACACCAAGGGGACATTTTAGTTCATCTGTTGGACGTCCTTTCGCTGATGTTTTGTGCGGTCAATAAACTTAAAGCAATGAAACGTTTTGGAAATAGCAATATACATACATATACCTTATATGAATTCGGATTTTAAAGTAGCAAAATAACATACTAACACCTCCAAAGCATGCAACATACATTACGAACAGGTACAGTGGGGTCAATAAGCTTAAGCTTAACTCAAGTATGGAACATTAAAATTGTCTAAACTTAAGTTAAAAAATATTACTCTGTAGTATTTCTAAATAATAATCACAAAGAAACTGATTAACCTAACGTAAAAGCGCAAAAACAGTAAAAAGGCAACGAAATGCGAATTTTGTGCTAAAAGACGCACTACTGTCAAATTAACAGTAAACAAGCGAGCTTAATTTTCCCGCGTAGAGCACACATCTTGTTGACGAATAATAATGCCAAAAAAACATTTCACTTACTTGGTTGGCATGGCTGTTTCCTCGTTTCCACGGGTTCATCTCTCTTTAAAATATCATCAATCATGAAACTTTTGGATACACGGATTTTCTCGCGCGACGCTGGTCGCTTAAATGCTGTCAGTCGAGGCCAAGTCGACAAATAAAGAGCAAAACTTGAATCGCTACACTCGTCAACCATTTTCAGCGCTTAATGAAACACTTACTTTGGCAATGAACAGATTAAATCTCGGATAACTTTCGTTTTTCAATGCTTTTTAGCCTCTTGAAATTTTTCACTGACACGGAGGTCCAAATTACAGTACGTAATTGTTTGCCTGACGGGCCTGTCATTGAACTGAAATGGCTTATCAGTTGTTTACACAAGATTTTTTAGTTTGGGTTCCTCGATTTGATTGGCTAGTCACACAATCAGTGAACCAAATCTGACTTGTTTACAAAAACAATTAAAACAACAAGGTTCGCATTTCTCTATTTCTGCTATTAAATGTCCTCCTAGACATGATTAGCACTAGACATCTTGGAAATCTTTCTCTAGATAACCTTGTTATGATTTTTTCAAGGTGAAAGAACAGCTATGTAGACATGTATTAATAACAACCACGCAACTTTCCTATAGAAATAACAGAATTGAAGCGACGTAGCTTGCCGAAACGTGTTTCTCAAGGGGGGCGCAAGAAAGAAATAATCAGGCTTAAAAATAAACAAGAACAAGGAAATCAAGTACAATATTTAATCCACTGGGAAGAGAAGCTATTGGTATGAGTTCACCTTTTATCAAGAAAAATAAAGATAACATGATTGTAATTATCAGCTAATTGACGCACGGTCGTAAACACCACAAACATTATCCAAAAGGGCGAAGTCTGCGTGAGAAAAAGGTGCATCTATTCTTGCATCGAGGCCTTTCCAAACAAGGAGTGACATTAGATAAAGAAGTCGCAATTCTCCAAAAGAGTGAATTTTCTTCGATCTGATATTTATACGAGTGACTTGAAAATTGTAAGATTGTTAGTACCAATTTTCAATTTGTGGAATACTGCTGAGTTTTAAAGGATCTTTTAAAACTAATGCTGAGTAATTGATAGATTAGTTATCTTGTAAATATTACTATAAATAATGATAAATAATGATGGAAATTTATCTTCGTGTGAAGCAGAAGACGGAAGTTGGGTAAATCAAAACAGAGGCGAACAGGTCGTGGGAATCGGTTCTTCCAGGAATTCCCTCGACACCTTTTGTGATCTCTATTTGAATATTTTATAAATTTGTTTTTCCAGAAAAGAAGATGGGAAACAGGAAATTCACACCAAGAGAGTTACTGTAAGATTTTCTATGATCTTTCTTTCTAATACAAAGTAAGAAACAAAGTTAGTGTAGCTGAGACCGTCATGCCATCATTTCAACAGATCGACTCGAAGGCCCGAGTTTGAGTCAAATATTTTTATTTCATGTATTTTGTTTTGGTGTTCTTGTGAGTGGGGGTTTGCGGACCTGTATAACAGGGTTCAATTATCCCCAGAGCTTGGCCATTTCTCTGGCAAGTAGCAACAAGAAATGGTCGATGTTCAAATGGGCAGTTAACTGCTGGTAAGCAAGGTGAAAGTTTCTGTTGTTGACTATCAGTGGATTCCTTTGAGAATACCTTGAAGCATCGATCAAACAAAACTTGTGTGTCTGTTCGCGATGACAACGCCTCCATGAACTAGCTACCAAAAAGACTGGACCTCAATGTCTGTTACAACCTAATATAAAGGTAGATTTGCTGGACGGTAACCGAACAACCGCAGAAGTAATATTATGCACGGGACTTACTCGCTGGAGCAAAGATAAGCTTAGTGAATAATTTTGAACGAGTTATTCTCAACTTTCAATCACTAAAAAATACTTCTTTACCTTTCTGAAGAACTTAGATGTGATTCTTACCATAATGTTCATACTCAAAGTTAAATAAAATTGATTTCTCACAAAATTAATCCAGCGTTAGTATGAGTATTTGAATGTGGGTCTTCTAAGAATAACGATAGGGTTCTCTGAAGACGTGTGCAGAGTTGCTCTTGAAGGCGGGGGGCGGGGGAAAGCCATTTTGAAACGACGGAAACATTGGTAAGTAGGCAAGACTTAATTTCACGTCGGTAACTCGTAACCTGTCTAACCTAGTAATTGCAACTGATACCGAGACTGCGTTGACGACAAAACCTATAGGTTTTAACCTGTGTTAGCACCAACCATTCGAGAAAGTTGGCCCAGCTCATTGTGACGTCAATGATGCCACCACCGCAGCACTTAAGGTCCACCAACCCTTTGTCTCAAGTACCAAGTTGCAAAATTCTCTAAATTTTTGAACTACTCTTTCCTTGTTCAAATAGCACCCTCAATATGCCGCAGAATCATCATTAAGACTGCTCGCAGTCTCTCGTGGATTTTATAGCAAGAGAAAGACTGCGAGCAGTCTAAATCCTCATAGGTCACTATACTCAAAGAGTTATGAAACACGCAGAACTAATCTCATGCACATCGTGTTAAACTGCCGAGATCCAAATATTGTATAGAGGGACGGTAAGAGGGTTCCTTTATACCGGCCTTTGGACTAAAAGAAGTCTCTCCACTTCCCTTCCCTTGAAGAGGAGTGGTATCAGATATTCATGATCCTTCCTCGGAAAATAGAATATTTCAACGGAAACAGTAAAGACAAACATAGCGGTTTATTGCACTATTACTAGACCTCGTCAACTCCAAGCATAGTATGATAATTAACACTTTGAAAACACGACTGCATACAAACACACCAGTATAACAATTAGCGCGTGCCAGCTTCCATGAAGTCATTTTACAAAGTAGCATTCTGACTGCTTCTGAGAGTTATCGCAATGAATGACTGAATAGTGGGGGAAGCCTGATATCAAACAGGTCAGTGCATTATCGGTGAACTGGGCACGTAATAACGCTTTTTTTTTTATTGAGCTATAATTAGTTTTAGTAATAATTTGGAGGCTTAAGGTCAAGATGTACGACAGCAATACGTTGGACTAAAACTGATAGGAATCATATGAACCTATCGGAAATATCGGTATACCTTATATGTCCCAAATAACGATATTGCCTTTCTTTTCTAGAAGAAAAAACCTTACTCTTACAATAATGGAGGTAACGTAATGATACAAATATCGCTGCATTTTTAACCTTACTTATGCTGCGCAAAATCAATAAGAAATTTGTGCAAACGTGCTAAACACTGGTCACAATTCTGTGTGGTAGGGTAAAATTGTGGGTGCTAGGGCCAACATGGTATTGTGCTGCAACTATGTTTGTTTTCTTTAAAACTTCCTCAGTGACTTATCGTCCTCTTTAAAGATCAAACCGAATTACTTCATTAAACAAAGCTGCTAATACTCCCGGCTTCACACAAACGCTTCAACTTGCCTCAATGTTTTGTAGTGTAAATCATGTTTTAAAAGAACCGAGTTACTATATGGGTTTACCAGTATATGGGTTGGCATAACACATGTTCGATAAAAGGAACTTAATTCGCTACAATAATTATTACAGGTCGCAGATTCAAGCAACGTTTGTAGGTGTTCAAAACTGATTTTAAGTGTAGATTAACTAGCCAACATTTGAACACGTTTAACCGTTAACGTGAATGGGGTTATAAATGTAATTTCCCACTGCATAAACTACTGAGAGACAGGCACAAGTTTGGGCAAATAGCGAAAACGTTCCGTTGATTGTTGCAGATCTAACAAGCACCTTGTTTAACAGAGGTGAAAACACCAAACAATGTAATGTTTGTCTCTCTCCTTCTTGTTCCAGTCTCCACACAGTTTCTTGAGTGGGTAATAAATTTGAATTCGTTGAGCCGACGGTTACCGCTGCCACACAGGAATCTGTGTAGAATCTTCGTTACACGTTTGAGTCTTCAGCAGCTAGCTTTTTCCTGAAAAGGTAATAGAGTGGTCATGTTTGAATTTACTCATACGTAATCGAAACAAACTTGCCAGAAGCTATTTGCTTCTGAAAAAATTCAGGGGCTGGTTCAAAGAGAGCACACCTTGAATTTTTCGTTTAAGAACATAGATGGAAAAAATAGAAAGGAAAATATAGATTTCTGCAAGAGGACTGATTAAGGAAAACATTTGTGTCATGTGCATAAACCAGCCCGAAATGCAAAATAAAGGAAAGAAATTAAATAATTGAAATGACCACTTACTTTTCCATTGCTGTGGCTTTACCATCCGCATCTGTAATAAATAAATAACACGAAATAAGAAAACAATTTATTCTTTCAAATCCTTCTGAATTGTGCTGCATCAACTGCAAAAAGGAGACATTGTGGAGAAGCAATCAAGGTCAAAGAAGGTACAGGGTTAGGGTTGTGTTGGTTTGAGGTAAAAACGCCACACGTATTAGTATTACTTTCCTGGGTTAATTCTTGTTTTACGGTGAAAGTTTATAAAAATATTTCCGGAGTACCACGATGATTCACCACCCGGACGTCGCTCTTTAGAAGCTGAGTGGCCTCAAAACGACCGTTCTCACTTTCAGAGAAAAGGAAAGAATTCCAGTTGTTGCAACAACAATTAGTTTTGAGATAATCCTTTTTCACTTGAGAAAGAAACTGTTAAGGACTTTGTGCTATCTCTGTAGCAAATTATTTTGTGTTTTTCTCTTTTTGGGTTAAGATGTATATTAAACATCTCATTAGAAGGTTGATTTGTTGCTGGCCTTTGACTTTGGCTTGCATCTGCCGCCGGAAACGGTTGACTTCGTACCGACATTTTCCGTTGCAGTAAGGTTTTCGATCGGGAGTTCTCGAAGAGTGTGAGTTCAGCCATTCACATGTTTTTTATATATCTACTTACAGTCTTCCTTGCTGGCTGCACCTCCTGCACCGCCACAAAGGGCCTGTTTGCAACAGAAAATCAGACCACAGGAATTGAAAAAGCAACAAAAGAAATCGATGGCGATGAGTACGATCAAGATGACGCCAATTACAATGCCGGCGATGGCCCCTGTTCCAATTCCAGCTGTAGAACTAGCCACTTCAGTTTCTACAAAAACAACAAGAAAAGTGTAGTCGAGAACCTAGGAAAGCAGGCCCCAGTGCCTGAGGACGTGCAACACATAACGCGTGCAGAACACATGATTCCTCTTGCTAAAACATGTCATTAACAGCATCAATGTTAGGGGCTTAAATGAGTTTGTGAATTGATCGTAGGTTACCTGAAAATGTATCTGCAAAATTAAATTTGATCAGTTAAAGACTAAAATAAGCTTGTCACTTGTCAGTGCAAACCATTAATGGCAGGATTAATAGGGACGGTTGCTCCGGTTTGTTAGTTCTCGGGTCAAACTTATATCATCAGTTACCGCACATTGTGCCACTTCAACGGTCATTTTGTTATTGTGAGTTTTGAATTTGTTTACGAAGTGAATCAAAATCAATGACCAAAGTGATTTCGGGTTAGATTACGGTTAGAAATGACAAATGTTAACGGTTAAGGGCTTGAGGTTTATATGACGTCAACTTTACATTTTACCATGGCTTACCTTTTATGCTGTGCTCAAGTTTCGGTCCTATCCATTGCCTTTGTTGTTCTCATATTTCAAAATATTATTTAGATGTTTTTAAGTTAGAGCAAAACGTCTTCAATGAATGTGAGGGGTGAAGAAACAGGTCTTGAAGCATTCTCCGGCGAAACTCTAGCAGTTCAAGTTCAAGTTCAAGTTCATAGGTTTATCATGTTACTTGCGTAGTTAATCAGTGTGCTCTTAATATTTCTTTTACGCGTTGAACCGGTTTCTGCATTATAATGGTCTCCCAGCATTTACTGCTGTCAGGTTTCCCTGACAGTTCGTTGTTACCATTTTACCTGTGAAACTTATCTGTGGATTCCCGGTGTACGTATATAACTACAAACTACTGACTTTAGGCCTGGCGACTCGTTTTGTGTAATATTCAAGTCCGATGAAAACCTGGAAGTCTAATTATTGACAATACAAGATTCAAAGAGATCATGCAGGTAATATGTCATATTAAGACTAGATTGCAAACATGTCAAGTCGGCCATTTTACTCGGTAGCGATTCTGAGTTGCGTGTAGCCAGTTCGTTAGACAAGGTTTTAGCGTCTTTTTTTTACCAGTGTTTTAAGACTTGTGAGAGGTTGGTGAGGATTTAAAACAGTCAGGGTTTAACGTCGATAACGAAATAAATCCTTATGGTTACGAGTCTTGATAGCTGTTGCAAACCATTTGCTTTCTGCACATGAACACTAGCGCATTTCGAATTAAAATAAAGTTATTGATGGCGAGAAAAGGAGGCTTGAGAGGTGTGTTAATTGAAGAACAATCCAAAGTAACGTGCCTTGAGGAATTTTATTACGCAGCACTTTTTAAGCTTCGTTACTGCAAATATCTTTAACACATATCACGTGAACAGCGTTCAAGTGACCGGATGATTGCTAGTCTATGGAAACTGTCTGTTTTCAAAATCAGCACAAGCTAATCTATTTAGGGCATGACGGAAACTCAGTTCAAATTATCTCCCTAATGTACTGGTTATTGATTGGTTGTTTAAGTTATTAATAACATATAGATTATTTAACATAATAGTAAAAAAATTGACACTTAAGTTTTGTGCTAGGATAATAATTTAGGTATGTAAACGACCAACTAAACGCAAGGTGATATATTCAGGCGCCAAAAAAGAATGAAACTACATATTATTCGATGAGAGTAACCGTACCAAGTCAATATACAGCAAATTAATCAAATATAGTGTCTGTAGGAAAGTGTTAGAGTCTATGAAGAATAGTGAATCACAGATAAAGTTCGGCTTTCAAGTATTGTTTCTTAATGACGTGATCATTGTAGAAGATTCAGTTGGACCGGCTGACGGGTAACTTAAGTCAGAAAAAGTCGGCCAACCAATGTAACACGGGCTCCGCATTTCAGTCGCGGTCAAGCTTAATTGGGGTTTGTAGAGTTTGTCGTATGTTTTTAAATTTCTTTGTCTTTATCATATCTTTAATCAGTGCAGAGAAAACGTCTTGAAAACGGAGTACAATTATAAAAAGGGTAAAGAATAGTGCACTTCTGAATAAGTAGACGAAACGTTTTGCTTTTGCAAGAAAAGTATGAACCATAGGTGCACACGAATTAACAAAGAAACATTAACAACCTCGCGAACGCCGTTTATCAGCTAATTGACAAAATAAAAAAGCTTGAGTCTTGACTCTATTTTGCTGCGAATATAGGTAAAAAGTTTAAAATTCTCCCGTTACTTCCCCACTCGCCTGTGAAATTTACTTTCAAAAGGATAAATTACATGATATTGTCCATAACTTGTGATACAAAGCAAAAAATAAGCACTTGTACAATGGTTTACACCGCAAAAGTGTGTTTTAAAAACGATGATCGCAGCGTTGTTGTCGCTTTTAATGAAATCAACGGTGGTTGCAGCTCGTTCATTCACACTGCTTTCCCCTGACTCATCAGCTACACATTTTCAGGAAGTGGTTTTCTAAAAAAAAGGGGAAAAAATGACATTGAAAATGAAGAGGATCAGGCAGTAGAGACTGAGTAACCAAAGAAGCACACAAAACGTGAACAGAATAAAAATACAGAAAATAAACAGATACTTGTAAGTTCTTACTTCTCCATTTCCGTAGCCTTGCCATCTTTGTCTGGAATAAAAAAAAGCGAATTTTTTTAATTGATAAAATATTAATGCCAAACACTTTTAATATTAAGAGATAATGTCCTCTCTTAGTATAGGGTGAAATTCCTTAAAAATAACCACAAATATGGAAGTTATCTGTGGCGGGCAAATTAAGGAGATAGTTGTATTTGTTAAATTACATTTTGGGGAGTTTCGACAAAACACTGGCCCCCTTACTGAACCCCTCTAAAATTCATGGGAAAAATCAAAACAACCAAACTTAAAATTAATCTGAGGCTGAATCAAATTTATGACAAATTTTGGCTTACCTCAAACTTCAAAGATGGTGGAAACTTGGCCTGACTGAGGTCCTTCTTTCCGACTCGTTTTATTACAAGTATCCCGATTCTCTTCTCCGATCAATAAGCAGAAAATAAATTGAAGCATCATCAAGTATTTTGCTCGTTTCCACGAAAAAACACATCGACAAAGACAGAGAGAAACGAAAACAGTTGGAAGACAAACACAAGCGAGCGACATTCACAATCACACAGAAACCGAAAGTTGTTCTGTCTGGAGCTTATGAGTTCTAGGTCACGCGCCATTTTCTTTCTTTGTAAAAAATTAAGACATCGGTTTCCCTGGGTACCGGAAGTTTTTCTTCGCGCGCGTGGGGAACTCGAGTCACATGACAGAGAACAGTGGCTGAAGGGTCGACTAGCTAACCGCGCAAAAAAGCCTCTGGCACCCAGGGTAGGCGTCAGTAGTCTACCAAAAAATGTAACGGCAGCATATTATTTCAGTGATGTGACACCAGACAAAAATTTAAAACTACAGTAACGCAAACGTGGAGAATGGACGGAGGAACCTAAAACTACAGTAATAAGCTCCAGCCAGAACATTTGCGCGTGTCGCTCGCTTGTGTTTATCTTCCATCTGTTTCGTTTCCTCCTGTCTTTCTTGTTGTTGTGAATTTCCATGGAAACTTATACCATAGTTGATGATACTTCAATTTATTAGCAAGATTCCCACACACTGCCCCATACATGTCATACATTAATTTGTGACTCAAACTCTATTCGTTTTTGGAACAGGGCTGTGTGGAAATCTCTCCAAATTTTCGAGGGGAACAGTAAGAGGGGTCAGTGTTTTGTCGAAACCCCATTTTGGGTTTTGCCGAGGGAATTGACTGACCATACTTACAATCTGTTTTTTTAGTGCCTCCTCCACCGCAGAGAGCCTGGTGACAACAGAAGATGATGCCGCACGAGTTGAAAAAGCAGCAAAACAGATCAATGGTGATGAGCACTATTAAAATGACAGCAATGACAATGCCTGCGATAGCACCAGCTCCAAGTCCTGGATCTGTTCGAGCTCCAATTTCAGGATCAGCTACAAGGAGATAGAATGATGATAGAATGAGATGGTGTCAACTTATCGATTACTTCAAAATTTGAAACTCGCCCCAGTTCCCTTTTGAATTTCGGAACGGCCAATATGGCCGCTTGCAGCGCGCCATATAAATGTCCTGTTTTCCGGATGTGTTTTACTCAGTTTATTCGTGAGTTAGGCTTATTTAATGTACAGGTCATATTTTGTCGCCAGATGACCCGTGTACCGCGTAGCCAGCAACTAAGACAGCTTCTTCCCTTGCCTATATTACTCACTGCGTACCGCCTACCGTGTAGCCACCCTTTTTCAGGAAAGGACTCGATGTGGCAGGGTATTCTGCAGTAACTCCTTTTTGTCTAGGAAGCTGATGTACACGCTACTTTGTTGTTAAACGAGGCCTAAATAGGAGTACGCAAACACAGACTTCACAGCAGCGGACAAGACTTATTCCTCAACATGATGGAAGATGATGTAAATGAGGTGGGCCAAAGTAGCCTGTGTTCTGTAGTTGCCAAGACCAATGCAAATCAATCAAAATTGATTCCTCTTGATAGTCTCACTATTAATACTCCTTAAGATTGTTGCCTCAGTGTTAAACTTAAACTGAATTAAATTGAAAGTTGTTAACAGCCTGAAAGGATTTTTGAACTACAAGATACCCAGGCAATGCACACTTAAAAAGTTTTTTTTCCTCCTCAGGTTGACTTACCTGATAAGCGTGTTCAAAATCCATGAGACTTCAATGTTTAAAAAAGAATGGAAACAGGTTTTCCACACAACAGACAATAACGATGATCAGAAAACAACCAGAGCAAAAAAGTCCTTGGCTTTTCATGGATTAGAGCTGTTGGTAATATAAGACCTCCAACATGTGCTGTTTTTTCTTTTTCATCTTTTCACTTCATCAGCTGTTGTAAAGGTAACTTTAATTTCTCTTCTTGAATTGGTTCGATTTGCCATATCTTGACAAGTGAGCCACATTTGAATACCAGTATGTTTTTTATAAGGTTGATACCAAAAGTTTGGATCCAGAAGAGTGAAATACAAATAACCTATGTTTGTGATCATTAGTATGTAATAAGTATGGAATGTAATGAGAATTACAACTAGCTTTGGTGAAATTGTTGTAAAGCCAATTCTTATTTGTGGTTCAGTGTAACATCAAATGTTTTTTTTTGTGATTTAGGATTAGTAAACTGTTCGGTTAGCCAGTGTCAGTCGAGGTTAGCCAAAATTATTGTTATATTTCTTTAAAATGAGTGGGTTTGTTGTGGTAGACTGGTGAGGGTTACATGCAGGTTATGTTTAGTGTTTCACATCATAGAGTTGAAGTTATGTTCTGTGATAACAGATTTGGTCCATAATACTTTTTTTTTGGAATTAATGGTGGAGTAATCAAGTTAAACAGTCTCTATGTCATTATCACTGTACTGACTAAGAACTGGTTTTATTTCACACGGTCTAATCTCCAAAGTGAAAGGTATCTCGACAAACAGGTGTGCACAATGGTCTTGCATTTCAAAAACCATCCCAGACTTCTTTTATCTGATTAGGGTGACATACATCAACTATAAAAAGATTATATATATTTTTTATGTTTCCTAGCATCATAGAAATCTATTTTAAGAAGTTGGGTTTTCCATAATGCTGTAAATTTATCTGCCACATTTTATTTTTTAGCATTTAGCATTAGTATAGATTCTGAACATTTTTGAAAAACCTACACTTCAACTGAATGTCTTTTCGAAAGATGTCAGATTCTGTTTAAAAAAAATCCTGGATGGATTTGCTCCAAATGACTTCTTAGAGAAACCATCTTTGAAATGATGCAAGTCACATGATACTAGATCTCAGATGCCTTATTGCCTTCCCATTCCACGTACCAAGGACAGAAAACGGATGTTCTTTTTTAATGCTCATCAATAATAAGGAAAAGCATCATGTTTAAATTCACGCCTGATAGCTTTAAAATTTACAGAATTTTTTAATTTTATAATTGACCTTAGTTTAAATTTTTCTTAGTAATTTAGATCCTATTATTTTAACATTCTAGTACCTCAGTATCCTATGTTTCAATACTCAAATGTCCTGTAAATAAGTCATACTGTAACTTAGTTTAATACAACCTTGGCTGTAATAATTACTATGCACCCTATATTGAAATAAATTATAGTGTCATTAAGATCATTAGTGTTATCCTGGATCATGAAGAATTAGTTGTTATGGTTATATCAGTTATAAGGGGCTACTGGTTCTGGTTTAACTTGCATTTTATTGAATCATCCAATTTATATGTTATTCTGCAGTTCATGATTTCACTTTAAAAATGCGAGGTGTTCCAAATGTGTGTTTAAATGACATGTGTAAATGACAAGTGACACATGGATAAATGGATTTATGGATTGCCTGTAGCCTGCACTTGCCTGTTACCCCTGATTTTTATTGGATAGTGAAGTGCTACTGTTTTTGGGGAAATAGCAGTCCAACTGTATGGCTTATTGTACATATTTTGCCATTAAGCAGCAGACCCCTATTTAATTAAGATTTGTTATAGAGTGTTATAACTTACTTGGAGTTGTAGTTGTTAAATTGGTTGATTCCCCAGAGGCTATAACCAGATTGAAAGAGATGGCACACTCAGAAACTGAAGAAAGATTATCAGCCCTCAAGGCTATATGGAAATCTCATGAGTTGGAAGTGATGATGATGATGATAATGACACCTTTTTTACATGTCAATTGAGGATCTAGCTCCTAAGTGGCAAGGTGCTAACTGGGGACCCAGTATATAGAAATGAAAATTCAAAATATATTCAGTAAGGATCACCTTAAAAATATACTAATAGAACTACAGTAATTTAAGCTGTCATAAAACATATCAGTGTAAATGTGTCAACTGTCACAAAGCATACACGCACAGTGTTCGTTAATTAAATTATTAAGATCTATTCTTCTAATTCTATTTTTAAAAACTTGTAATGTGTCCGATCTTCTAACATCCATACTCAGTTTTGACCAGGGAACTGGTCCTAATTATCTAATGCTGTGTTTACGGAAATTCACAGTCACTATGGTTAATCTCGCTACTATAAAATCAGCATTCCTCAGAGCATAACCAGATGAGTTCAGGCTGAAAAGGTCACTAATATACTTTGGACACAAGTGATGTTTCACTTTGTACATGAGAATAGCCATATCCTGGAGCCGACGATTGCATAACGTTGGAAGATTTGCCATTTTTAGGAGAGTGTCATATGTTGCTGTTTTACTGTGGTAGACAGCTCATAGTGCTTTTTCTTGTACACGCTCCAATTTGTGTGCATCAGATGCTGCACAAAAATGCCAGACAATATGACAGTATATTAATAGTGGTAGTATAGCAGTTTTATAGATCTTGAGTTCAGTCGACTGTGGTATGCTATTATGCAGACGTAGTAGAACTCCAACTTGTTTGGATGCCTTTTTCATAACCTCACCAACATGTTCTTTGAAATTCATTTGGCCATCTATGGATACCCCCAGCAGTTTTAATATCGGATAGCTTTCCTCAGATGCATCCATGATGACAATATCGATATCTCTGTCAGTGGATTTGAGTCCAAATCGTACCGCTTGGTATTTAGAAAAATTACCCTGGAGTGCATTTATTGAGTACCAGTTTGAGACATTGTTGCCCTCATCATTTAACGTTCTTTCTACATACATTGTGAAATGTACAATGTGATAATTCTACAAGTGCAAAGACGTAGCTAGATAAAATTGAATGTAGTAAAAGTTGAATGCTCATGTATAAGTTTGGGGATTTTATGACTCTTGGAAGAAAGCAAGAAGGATCAGTCAATTTATGTGACCACTGTATGAGGTTTTTAGAGGAGAGTAAAAGTGTAAGGATTGATGAACCTTGCTGTGGTGTACAATGTAGTTCCCACCACTTGCAAGTGAAGTGAGTCAAACCTTACAACATGAAGATATACTGATCACATGGTAAGAGAGGTGAGGCAATTTGCTTCTCTGGTTTCCTTGAAGGCTTTCTCCCCAGTTTTGTTGGGCAGTCTGCTTTCTGTTGGTCTTAGTGTCCACAATAGTAGTTGACTTGACTTGATGCAAGACAAGCAAAAAGCTTTTACAAAAAGTCCAGAAAACTAACAGTAAGACCAACACTATTCAGTAGACTGTTGAGCAGGTTGAGGGTCAAACATAGTGTAATAGTAATACAGGGATAATGTTTGTACTTTAGGATTTCATGTGTCAAAACCAAAAGTTATTGCTGTTGCTAGTAGAAAGCTTCTCAAAATTAAGGAATGCATTGTGTTATTCACAATTAATGATTATTGTCAAAATGAAAGTTCTCTTCAGAAGAGAGTCTCGCCTTTCTTACTTTTTCAGACAGTGAAATGTGCAGCCATCGCAGAAGAAAAAGTTAACACTTGGGAAACTAAGAGGAGATGTATACATGTATGAACATGAGACAGCAGAATTTGTTTGTACAGATGAAGATCAAGTTTACAAGCAGGTTTGCATTGTGCATGACTGCAAAAATGCAGAAATAAGGGACTTACGGTACATAAAGGTTGTCTGAGGCTGAAAAACCTTGGCTGGAGTTGGAGTTGAGGAAGTTTGGGAAGTCGGTTTTCCTGGAGGAACTACAACAAAGTCTCACAAGGTTAGTGGTGGTTTGACATTTACAGATTTTTTTCCTTGTCAATTGACTGTTTTGTTTATGTGTGAAAGGATGATTTCCCATATTTTAGGCAACCATGCATCTTCAGTGAGTTAAAATGAGAAAACACAAAGTGAGAAGAGAAACAAAGGAAGTGAACAAATGTTTAAAAGAATAATAACTAAAGGAAGATACTGAAAACAACAGGAAATGTAAAGAAGCTCGGGGGAAACATCCAGTATATCATCTGTTACTTAAAAAATAAAAATAATAAAGGAAATGTAAAAAAGGGATTAAATAATCATGAGTTTGTATTTTTCTTAAACCGTTAAGAAAATTACACAACAAAAGTTTACTCTCAAATTGATCAAGGATTAGTTCAGAAACAGTTCAAACATTATTTATCTGTTACAGAAATTTCAGAGCCAAGAGTACTAATGATCCAGATTGTGTTTTACACATTTTGTTTATTAACTAATCTAAACATTGAGACTTAAAAATATTTTAATGGTCTGTCAATCTCAAAAGGTAAACTGTACTTAACTTAACTTACTGGATTTACTTACTGTTAAGAATATCTATAAACTAAAGCTTCTTAACTTCACCCATCAATGGCATTTTAAAAAATTACCAAATATATTCAGCCAGCATTTTCGTTATGAAAGTGAAGTCCATACATATAATACGAGATAATTGCTTCAAAAAGTAACATCTACAAACGACGTTTCAGGACTAACATAGGAAAGCAAACAACATCGGCTATGGCGACTGAAATGTGGCAACAGCTCCCCACCCATGTTAAAAACTTCTCAAGTCATAACTTTCCTAAAAAATTGAAAGAATATTTGTTGGCCGAACAATTAATATACTGAAATTATTTTGATCATGTGGCCATGCACTATTATGACTACTTTTTTTTCTTTTCTTGCAGTCTGTGTGTGTCATGGTGTGTTGTGTATGTTCTACGATGTTGTGTATGTCTAGTTATTGTGATGTCCTGTACATTCAAAACTACCTTCAAAGAGGTAGCTGCTAGCTCGAAAACCTTACGGTTATCTAGCTGCTAGGCATTTCCTTTTATGTAATAATATTTAGTTTAAATTGTAATTGAAAATTCTTTGTGTTAAGTTGCTAATTATTTAATAAGTCTTACAAACCATGTAATGGAAATGTGAAAAAAAAATAATAAAGTGTTGTTGTTGTTGTTTTTTTTGTGTGTTGTTGCTTTTGTTGTTGTGTTGTGTTGTTGTTGTATGAATTGAATGATAATGATGAGAATAACAAACACAATCACCAACATCATCACCAACTTCTACATTACACCACACAAACACATTTCTCAACAAATTTTCCTTTGCACCTCTAAACAAACACATACCTTCCAAAGAAAAATGCCTTGAAAGTTTGGAACCTTTGAGAAATTGACTGATCTTTATATTAATGTTCTTGTTTTGTGTTCTCTCAGTACTTTAAGTGTATATATTTTTATCAGTCAATTATTATTTATGTTCTTTAGTAAAATAAATCTGATCAATTTGTTTTTGGTAGATGAGTTATGTGTAATTTTTTAATGTGTTTTAATAATTAATGCAAATAGCTGCTGAAATGTTTTTTAAAATTTGTATTAAGAGATTTGTTTAACCATACAACAGCGAAAAGGAATGATAAAAACCCACGGTTTGGAGTGATCATGACTCCATTTAACTTTAATTGAGGACATTATTTTCTTTATAGCAAGTAAACTGCATATGGTAAGTCTCACTGTGTGGTAATAGTGTGTACGGCTAATTCTGCTTCATGTTATATGTGGCACAATCATGTTTGGTGACCAGTAACATCCTAAATAAATAATTTCCTTAGATATTTACCCACATAATTTTGAAACAATAATACTGGAATCCTATTTAAGGCCCATTCACACTAATGCATTTTCGAGAACCTCCATTTTCTGTTTCTTGAAAATGCACAAATGTATTTACGTTCACAAATTTAGCATTTTCACAGTGTCTTCCACCATTCACACTAGACAACTGAAAAGAGATAAAAACATCCATTTTCATCACCACTGTACTCTCTCTGCGCCATGCATTCTTGGACTGAAACAGCTATTCCCGCAGGGACATGCAAATGAGCCGTGATGTAAGTGTATTAAAAAACCTCCAATTTCATCCATCCACACTAATACACTGAACCTCTGTTTTCAAAAACCTCCACTCTAGATTTAGCATTTTCGAAAACCTCTGATTTTGCAAACATACACCTCCGTTTTCAGTCGTATTTATTTAGTGTGGATGGAAGGCGAAAACAGATAAAAAAGTATGTGTTTTCATATGAAAATGCATTAGTGTGGACAGGGCCTAAAGAGGCATTGTAAACTCAAATCATTTTCATGAATTGGTGGTAGTTTTTATGAAATAAAATAAGAGTTTGTACACAATTTTGTACATACAAAAGGAAAGTTTTTAATTGTGAATTGCTTGAGATAGTTCTGCAATCTGCTGATTGCAGAATGGATACTTTAAGTATGTATTCATGTTTCACATTATTTTCAGGATTGACTTTAATGGTAATAAGAAGGCTCTGAAGCAGAAATCTAAAATTGGTCATATTACAGGCACTTCTCCCTCAAACAACTTTCAAAACATTTTGATGGGTGAATTTTTCTCAAAATAAATGTCCTAAAATACCAGGAAGCTTTAACGTGCCTGCACACCTTCCTGGTGGGAAACCTTTGTTGTGAGTCTAGAAGTTTTTATTTTACCCTTATTTGATTTCAAACATAACAAAGTTATTAAATAAGTAAAAGTGACACATTGGGCAATTCCAGAAAATATTCATACCCAACCACGGACGGCTTCCATGTTTTAACCCCCCCTTGCCTTCGGAAATTCCAGAATGCGTTACCCCCCCATGCCCTCAGAATTCCATAATCGTGAACCCCCCCTACCCTTCGGAATTTCCGGGGTTTTTTGGGAGGTACATTTTTGACTTGGCAACGTTTATATGAACAAACGAACATGAATTTATGCCTCCCAAAGGCTGTTATCTAGCGGCGCCAGGCGACAAGCTTTACTCTTCAGCGACAAGAATAACCTACCGCGTGTGGCCAGGCTGTTTTTTTAAGTCTAAATTTGGCTATAAAAAAAACACCACTTACGGTAATTTTTATCCTCTTTGTTTTCTTGTGTTGTTCTGACGTTTACAAAGCAAAATAGCTCAAAAGACTGTTAAAATCTTTCGGCGGTTGGAAAGGTTAAAAATACCGTCGAGCCTTCGATCTTTCCTCGTTGGGACCCTTCATATGTCATGTAATGTGCACGAAAAGTCTTAATTTGGCTTTGTTTTCTTGTGTTGTTTTGACGTTCACAAAGCTCGAAAAGACCGTGAAAATCTTTTGGTCCATTGCCGTTCAGCAGTCCGAATGTAAAATTATCTGACAGGCGTTCCTTGGAAGCGAGGGACAGGTGCAAGTTTTTTTGCCGTTTATCGGGCGGGAGACGGGAGTATCAAGAAATTGCACGCGGTAAATAAGGTACATTTTCAGACTTTATTCACTTGACAAGAAATTCAGCAAGGTAAATGTGAAACCCACGTTTTACTGTTCACTTCTACGTGTCTGATCAATCGATGCTTGTCTTCTGCTTCCGCGATCATACGTTCGTGGTTTATTTACGAACTGCAAAAGTCGACAACAATAGTGTTTTCATGGAACTCACTCTACTCTTTCTACTCTAGAAATCTCACCCGTGAAACCCCCCCATGCCTTCGGATATTTTCCAATTGTAAATGCCCCCCCCATTCCTTCAGAATTCCAGTTCAAAGAACCCCCCCTCCCCTTCGGAAATTCTAAAAGCCGTCCGTGGTATAGGTATGGATATTTTCTGGAATCGCCCATTATAGGAACACTTACTTTGATTTGAGCCTCCAGTGCTATCTAAATCACAGGGGTGCAGAAATAGAAAATATTTATATTTTAGAATATGTTTTAGTATTTAATTTTGCTTAGATATTGACTTAAAGTTACTTTGTATTTATATTTCAACATATACAAACAAATAATGTCAAAGCAGGTTTATATTGATCAAGCTATAGTTTTAAACTATAAGTCTGGGTTGAAATCATTAATTTTATAAGAAGCTACATGGAAAAAAACAAAAAGTAAAGAAATACACAAATAAAACAAAGTAAACATACAAAACAAAATAAGGACTTAATGTGTCTATTTATGAAGTACAGCTGTAACTGCTCATTTGAAAGCTACAGATGTGTATTAAGGTGTAGTTATGACTCACTGTTGGTTTGTTTGGAACTTAATATTTAACACAATTTTTTGTGATCATCTTTGGAATTTTTTTCTCTTTTCGTGAATTAATCCTTGGTGTGACCCAATGAAGGCCTAGCATGGTGCTAGTGATTGTTTTTTTAATTGTTCTCAGGAGGTCACAAATAGTGAGTAATTTTCTGCCATGTTTGATAGAGTCATTTTACTTAATCTTAAAAATGTTAGTGTAATAGACGAACTATTAGCAACTATTACACATTATTTCCTTTACATTCTTTTGTCTTTATTTGACTATTATGCTATATTACACGTTTCATAAAACCACTGTTAATGCTTTTGGCATGGAAGATTTTATTTGGGTACTGTATATGCTGCTCATCATAAATAAAAATTGGCATGATAACAGTATTATTTTATTTTTTAGTTAGTTGCTGCCTGGTGAATGTATTTTTAATTCCAATCCACTTCTAGAAAGTCTATTTAGTCGGTACAATGTATTTTGACCAGTTTCACTCAGTGCTGTGTAACATCAACTTATTTCAGCTGTTTTGTGAACTTGTACACTTTTGTGTGGGCGGGTTACTGTTTGCACATGTAAAAGGATTGTGGGGGTGGGGGAGGCACTGGATGATATGGGCAAGGTGATTTTCAGGCTTCATTTATCCCTTACTAGCAGTACCTGCTTCCTATACAGCCAAATTTTAACACTATACAATACATGCATATGTATGTAGAGGGGGATGACTGGGGAACGGGGGAAGTAATAAATTGAAATAACTTGCCATGACAGACAGTACAAAACTGGACATATGATGGGAAAGATTGAACTGAGTGAGCAGTCAGAAAATTCACTAAAGGAAATAAATATTGATGCCTGGAAATTTGATCCTTTAAATGTGACATGACACTTACCTTCACTCTTCTTCACCTTGAATGACTTAATGTCAGGTTCGCTGATACCTTCAGCTCTGTTCTTAGCAAACACCTTGAACTCATACTCTTCACCACCCTCAAGACCTTCTACCCTGAGTTGAGTCTCACCAATGTTTTCTTTCTCGTCTGCAGTCGTAGCATCACTGATAGGTTTCTTCCTCCACTCCACTTTGTACTTAATGATCTCATCGCCACCATCATACGTTGGTCTTGACCATGTTAAAGTAAACTCAGAGTCAATTGTTGTGTCAGTATTGGTAATTTGTGGTTTTCCAGGCACACCTGTGTGACAAATGAAAGTCTGCTTTTCAGTCCTTTGTCCACTGTTAATGCAAAGCAGTCAGTCCATACATGTTTATTCTGCAGTTTACACCATTTTGCAGTTATTAGCTGTGGTTGCAATCATATGATATTATGCTTCCTGATCAAATATTGTAAATTTATTACTACATTCCCTCAATTACATGAGAGAGGCAGGCAGTATAAGTCCTGCTGCTGTAGCTTTCCTCAATCATCACCCTGCACCTATTTTTGCCTTGTAAACAATGTAGTCATCTTAAATTCTGTTGCCAGTTGCAATATGTAAACATTGTTAATATCAAAATTATATGCCATGACATTGTATGTAATAATGGCAACACAGAGTATCATAATGCACTTGGAAGACAGAATAGTGTTACATACTAAGAATGTACACTTTTTTGTAAAGTGGCTTGCCATTTCTTAGCCTTATGAGGTTTGTCACCCTGAGATGGATGACAAGGTTAAATCTCCCTCAGATTTTTGTTATTGAAGAGGTTACTATGGAGAGACACTTTTCTCATGTTTTGGTTGATGATAAGTACAGTACTATGGATTTGAACTGCTACTCACAGTATTTTTCGGTTGTGGCATCTACCATTTCTGGTTTTCCAAATCCAACATCACTTTGTGCAGTAAGAGAGACTTTGTACACTGTTTCAGCTTCAAATTGTCTGTAGTTGATGTCTGCTTCACGTAAACTTCCACTGACCGACTGTACGTGCAGTTGTGTGTTATCTTGCTTATTTACTCTTATGACATAGTTTGTGATGTCCAAGCCTCCATTGAATGCTGGGGGTTCCCACTTAAGTTTAACATCTTTACATGTTGTTTCCGCAAACACTTGACGAGGTGGATCGGGAGCAACTAAACACAGAAGCATTGAATGTTAATTTCATTTTTGGTATTTTGAATAAATAATTCAAACTGGACCCTTAAACTTTCACTAATACTTATGTCTTGACTTTACATTAAAATGCCATGTAACAAACGTTAGTCCTGGTAGTTTATGATCATTATCATTTATGGTGTGTGTGACCCCCCACCCCCCCTGTATTAATTTATTCCATTTATTGTTGAACAGGAATTTGTTTTCATGCAAATTCAGAGATAGTAGTGGTCAGTGGTAGAATTAAAAACTTAAGATAGTTGTCCCTTAATAGTTATGTTTCTCATTTACAATCATTGATGTCAAATTTCTTTTGATATTCAAATTTGCCAGCCACCAAACAATAGCATGTATTGTTTCAACAGCCAATAAACCTCTGGTTGGCACATTAACAACAATAGGTGATGTAACGGGAAACATCGCTATAACTTACCAGCTTTATTCAACATTATCAAAACATCTCTTCTCCCATTTGAATTGACTGCTGAGCAGTTATATTTCCCAAAAACATCCTCTGTAGTTTCTTGTATAGTGAATGAAGCTGATCTGTTTCCACTTGCAACCTCTGTTCCATTTCCATCGACCATGTTCACCAAGGGTGCAGGGTATCCCGAGAATTCACACATGATGGTCACATTCTTCTTGTTTCCCACGAAAGAGTACACTGGGTCTGGCGATGAGATGAGTTTGGGTGGGGCTAAATGACAGAATAAAATAATATTAATATGCATATCAGTGACTGCAATATGAGCCCAAGATATTTTCTAAAAGTAGTGATTTTGTTGAAGAATCCCAATATTTTTAGATTATTAACTTAACATTCATGTACTTACAGTTAACATTGACACTTATAGTTTGTTGCACCACAATCTCTTTTCCTTCACCATCTTTGGCACCATTTGATGCTTTGCAAGTGTACTTTCCACTATCCACCCACTTTATGTTTGTAAAAATTATCGTCTGAACTGCCTTGCTTCCCTCTGTGGAGGTCTACAGGGAATCCAACAGTTACTCATTGAACTCATTGGCAAGACTGCAGTAAATTACATTTAGCATGATGACAGCATAAACAGAAACATTCAATTCACAGATGTATACTGTTGTTCTTCCTTATTATCATGGTTCAAAATCCAGCATATGATTATTTGAAGTGTGTGGGAGTAAATTATTTTAGTCCAGGTGTTGTTTTGTCTTGAAGCCAAAAGATGTTTTGGGATTTTGCTTTTGGTTCCCATTTGCATGTCTCCATTTCTTTTAATCCCTACATGTGAGGTTAGGGTTAAGAAACTGAGAATTTGTGTTAGACTTTGTGAGCAAGTCATGTCCTGTCAAATCTAAATAAGAATGTTTCACATTTTTCCAGTTTACCGTTTGATCACGATAGAGGTTATTGCCTTTGAACCATTGTACCATTGGGGTTGGAGATCCTGCTACTTTACACTGCAAAGTGGGATTGGCACCTTCATTTACCACAACATCTGTTATAGGATCCATCGTTGGAGGCACTGACAAATTTAAAGCAGGTACATACCCATTATTTCTTTGCTTCATTTGAGCAACTCAACAAGTAACATGCTGTTATTTAGCAAGCCTTGTATATCCTTTAAGACAATGCCTCCTGATACAGATGTATTTTTCAGAGAACTTTTAGCAACAATGATAATACAATGTTTGAAATATGTGACAACAATAATGGTTCACCCTGTATTTTTTCTGAGCTAAAATGATTTATTTCCGAAAGAATGTGAAATTGCCTCAAATTTCCTTTTAACATTCCAGAAGTACTTGCTAAGTTGCAGTTTTCGCACAAAAATGCCATTACATCCAGGGGGGGTACTCCCCTGTATAAACTATACAGTTAATAATGTGCCACACCAAAGGGTATGATTTTTAAGCCATTTCAGACTAAAAACAGGTATAGATTTGACCATTTTGGTTTGAAATCAGGTATGGGAAGTGCAAGAGTGCTTAATTATTGTAGTTGTCTTTTCAACTCCAAATAATAACAGAGAAAGAAAAGTAACCAAAATAAGTTTATATCATTTGAGCCGAATTTTACCAATTACTATCGAAACAGGTAGACTGTTTTTTAGGAGACGTGCTCAACACTCTCTGTTGCCAACAAATGTCTTGGAATTATGCACATGCAATCTATAAATGACACCACATAGCTAAGTGCATGTGATCACACTCCTAAGTGCCTCAAGCCCGCTTGAAATATGACACGCTACTCCAAGAATAATAATAATAATTATTATTATTATTATTATTATTATTTATTTATATAGTGCTCATATCCTGAGATCATGGCACTTTACAATGTATACAATTCTAAATCCTTCACAATCCTCAAATCAAATTTACAAATCTTTACAATTCTCGCATCAAATCAAATTAAATTAAATGTTGGTTTTTGCAGAGAGGGGAAAACTGGAGTACCCTGTATGACGCCTAGTCCGGGAATCGAACCTGGGACACATTGGTGGAAGGTGAGCACTCTCACCACTGCACCAACCCTGCTCGGACCCCATATCCTTTTTTATGAAGTGGCATAAAGCCACGTGATGCAAACATTCCCGTTTGTCGCCAATGGTAACTGTCATGGCAGTCTCTCAAAAAACAGTCAACCTGTTTTGGTGGTATTGACTTTGGCACTGATGCCAAGCTTAATCAGCTACAACAAAGTCAGTGCAAAAATTGTAACTGGCCAGGCCAGATCTGAAAATTTGTTTGAAAAATGACAAGTTTGGTCTGAGACAGGGTCAGTATTTCGAGAACCGGGTGGCACACCACTACCAAGAATTCTGGGGAGTCTCCCCCCCCCCCCCCACCCCCCACTCTGGGCATCACATTAGGGAGCACTCTCATTAAGAAGTCAATCCTTCAATATGATATGAGCAGGAACCATTTTCATGGTGGTATATGCTTCAAAGTACAGTGTAAATGAAAGCAAGCAGCAAGCAGGCATGCAAACAATATTCTGTTATGACACACTCTTGAAACACAACATAAATTTCATTTCCTATTTAAGATGGCTGGTCCATGTTCATTTAATTGGTGTGCTGAACAGTGGAGTTTGGGATTCAAAACAATGATAAATCTGTATTTTGAGGTTAATGGTTAAATCTGGAAAAATTCTGCTTAAATACTGATTAACTATCTGACTGTTTTATCATGAGATATGGTAATGTGGGTTCATTTTTGTCTAAAAACGTTGGTGATTCAAGGAATTAAAAAATATCTGGAATAGAACAGAACAGAACCTCACCTTTCACTTGAAGTACCTCAAACCTCAGCACATCCTCTCCGGCTATGTTGCTAGCAATACATCTGTACTTGCGTTTGTCTCCGGTTTGAATACCAGTGATTGTCCATTTTTCATCACTGGGGTGGGAGTACCTTGCATCATAGTCTTTGTTAACCTCCACATTGTCATCCTTGTTCCATCCAAAGTACCAGGTGACTGTTGGCTTTGGGGATCCAGACGTGACATCACAATGAAATGTGACATTATTTCCTTCTGTCAGTGTATGCATTGCAGGTTCACCCTCATACTTGTTTATCTCAGGTGGGACTGTAAATTGAACATTTAATGTTTGAGTTGAAGGTTACACCATAGACTAATTGTAACCCAACCATAGTTACTGCTGTTCTATATCTGGTACTCTGTTCTGCGTTATTGCCAAAATTGGATCTCAGTAACCCAAAAAAACAACAAACTCCCACACAACCTATATCAAGTGAGTAAGGCTGTGCTATTTTACACTGCACCTACAGTTGTGCAGTGCATTTTGGTAGCTTGAACCTTGTATTCTGTTAATATGCACAGTGAATATTGTACTAGCTTGTGCATAACAGGGCACGTGAATCTGCAATGAGACAGCACTTAATCTTGCTGGTACAAGAGCAAGCAGCAACAGCACAGCAACAATTTGGTGAAAAAGCCATCAAAACTGACCATTATGGGATTGTTCTGAAAAACTTAAATAATTTAAATTATGATAACCTTTAACCTTTATTGATGATATTGATAAAAACAGACAGCCATACAACATGTTACAAAAAGAAAATGCATTTTTTTAAACTCCTTATTGTGACTTAAGTATCACAGCTGAAATTATGGTTTCAAATCCCATTAAAGGGGCACTTTCCCTTAATTTGGATAAACCCAAAGATGTATTTGCAACAAGAGAACCTTTAAAAAACTTTGCTTTTTTTCTTAATTAGTACTTGCGCATTAACTAGGAATGAGATCAGGCAGTCATTTCACTCAAAAGGAGGTGGTCGTTCTTGTCTGATTTGGTCTGGTGGCCACCATGTTTGTGGGTTTCCTTTGTTACAACCTACAGGCATCCCAACCGATTCACCTGATGCTCTTGCACTGCCTGTTACTCAGTCCCCTATATGTGATTCACCTAGTGTTTCTCCCAATCAGCCTCACTGGAAGAGATGTCCCATTCCCAATCTAATGATATGTAATATCTGCACCTTAGCATCAAAAATTGATGAGTTTGTTTGTGTGATGGAACACAATGGCATTGAGATAGCTTGTGTCACTGAAACCTGGTTAACTGATGATATTCCCGATGCCTGTGTGTCACTACAAGGCTTCACATTGTTCAGAAAGGACTGTTTGTCACACACAGGGGGAGGTTTGGCAGCATTTGTAAGCTCGGTAATACCATGTAAGCAGTTGCCATCTGTTGAATTATTGAGATCTACAACTGAAACGATGTGAATGAAGGTGAGGCCTCCTCGCCTCCCAAGAAGCGTCACTACTTTGCTGTTAGGAATTGTCTACCACCCACCTCATGCTTCATTCAAGGATAATAACACCTTTTATTATATAAGTACTGAGATTTACTCTGAACAAAGTTGTCAAATGAAAATGGTCTGCCAATAACTAGAATGAATCTGATTGGTCGGACGATTTTTCTCACTAGTGAAAAAATATCATCTGACCAATCACAGGCGGTAGACGAAATTTTTTAACCAGTGAAAAACGTATTGGTTTTCCCACCTTTCAGGAGGGCGTCCCAAGCTGATGATGAATGAACAGCTTTCGTTGTTCCCTTTAACTTGTGGCTTCTCGTTGAAGCTGTTCAAGAGTTGCAGATATTCCTCCATTAGAGGAATCCATTGAAAGCCAAGAAAACAAAAACAAACACTCCAAAACAAAGCCCTACAGAATGTTGCTTTGCTGAATGGTCGACCTCAATTCCATTCACCTTGTTTGTTCGCATATTTATCAACATGACATTACTATTTACGGGCATTGTTATTCATGGTGGTCAATTCAGCATTTCTATCAACAGCCTTCATCAATCGACAACCTTGGCGATTCCACAAACTGAGGAGAGCCTTCTTCGAAAGAGGTAAAAAAAAGACTTAAAGTACTGGATTCCAAATTGGATTGAAATGCCTGTTGTGAGCTAATGTTTACATAAAACTGTTGAGCTGTCAAACTTAGCATTTTCTTTGAAAGAAAATGCTTAACGTTTGGAAAGCTTCAGTTTTTTAAAGAAACCGTTTAGAAGTAAATTTTCGCCTTTTTTCAGGTATTTGAAGCAGTTTCTAATTCAGTATTTGAGGCATCTTGCATGCTGAGTTAGCTCAAAACAACCAGCTGACATTGTGTTCAGGGCTCGTTGATCTTTTGCAGTCAATTGACAGTATTTTCTCTAAAGTAAATCTCAGTACTTATATAATGAATAAATTACTTCATGGTTAGTTAGCTTGTACGATTTTTATTCACTCATTGTGAAGAATAAAACTCTCACTCGTTCCTCGCTCATTTGTTTTATTCTTCACAACTTGTGAATGAAAATTGTACACACTCACCAACCATGAAGTAATCTATATATACTCACACATGCAAGAGGTGGTTGACTGGTTCTTGAGAAAACACCCGGAGGCTCTTCTGTGAGTAACAGGTGATTTTAACCTGAATTCTACCAACATATCACCTGTTCCTTTTAAACAGTATTCAGGACTGAGCCAGATTGTTAGGGTGTTGATGCGGGATAGCAGGATCCTAGATTGGTGCCTGATGAATAACCCCAAGATCCTCTGTGAGCCTAAACAACTTCCATAGATAGGGTCCAGTGATCAGTAATGGGTGCTCATGGGTTAAACGCCTCATGTTGTTAAATCAATCAAACAAATAATTACAAGGCGGGACACTAGGGCAAGTCACGGGATTTTGGAGGGTGGATTACATCGCATTCCTGGGACGATTTCTTTGCCCTGGAATCTTGGGAAGAGATGTTTGACCTCCTCTTTCAGGTGTTGATGGATGCTGTAAATACATTCTTGGCCCTTAAGTTCTCCCAGATCTTCAGCACAAATAAACCGTGGCTATCTCCTAAAATTAAAGCACTCATTGCTAAGAGACAACAGTGCATGGCCAGGCATGGCAAGGACTCGCAACTGTTTCGATTATGGCATAATAAGGTCCAGAAAGCCGTTAGGGCCGGCAAGAGGTCATTCTATGATACAAAGGTGAGGGATCTGAAAGACTCAAACATACAGAGGTAGTTGAAGGAAATTTCAGGAGTTTCTGATGAATCAGATGAATGGTATCAACAGTTGATTGATGGCAAAACTTTTGACTCTGTCAACACTTTGTGAGAGGATCAGTGATTTCTTCATTGATGTGACAGTAGGGTTTTCACCCCGCTCTGCATCTGATGTCATGACATCTGCAACATTGTTCCTGACGAGGAGACTGTGAGGGCATTGCAGGTGATCAAGATCAAGAAAGCACCTGGGCCAGACAGAGTCCCTAATGTCATCCTAAAGGAGTTTGCATTTGAGCTGGGTCCTGTGACTAGTGACATTTATAATGCCTTCTTATGAGAGGGTAAACTCTTCCTCCTCTACTGAAACAAACATGGGTGCGGACCAGACCCAAGCAAAATCCTGCTAACTCTATTGAGAACGATGTTAGTCCTGTATCACTAACAAGTCAGATAGAGAAGGTAATAGAGCGTTTCACTTTAGTTAGAATGTTACCCACCATAATTGACAAGTTAGATGTTAAACAGTTCGCTGTTTTGGGTAAATCTACAGTACACGCTAGGTATATCTGCTCCATTTGGCACTTGAAGCCCTAGACAGAGGTAATTGCTGGTTAAGTTTTTTCTTTTTTACAGATTTTCGAAAAGGATTTGATGTTATAGACCATCATGTTTTACTCAGTAATCTTTCTAGGTTTAATCTTCATGCTTGCTTAGTCAGATAGGTTGCAGCTTTTCTCCAGGGTAGGTTCCAGCGCATTGCTATAACCACACCATTGTCAACATCTCATTTCTTAAATTGTGGCATCCCACAGGGGACTAAACTTGGCCCCATCTTGGGGTCCTAGGGCCAAGTTTGTTGACGATTTGACAGCGCTTCAAATTGTTCCGCAAAATTCACCATCATTAATGAGATATATAGCGAATGAGATCAATAATTTAGCTGTAAGAAACAACATGAAGCTCAATCCGGGTAAATGCAAAGGATGCGTGTCAGTTCTAGTTATGATAGCTGCAAGTGGCAGTCAGAGGCACGTGTATTGAAGCAGTTCAGTCATTTAAGCTACTCGGCATTTATATCACTGTGGATATCTCTTGGTCAATTCATTGCGATTAAGTAATGAAGAAAGCTGGCAGATGACTCTATGCGCCTAGAAAGTTTAAAGGCTGTGGTGTCCCTGATGAGATATTGTTCAGGTATATTGCTCCTTAGTGCATTCTGTTATGTAATATGCCTCAGTAGTTTTCTCTAACCTTCCTCAGTACCTTTCGTCTGCATTGGAGAAAGTTCAAGAACGCACTTTAGCTATAATCTTTCCATGGTTAGATTACGAGGAGGCAATGGCACGGTCTGGTTTATGTTCACAAGAGTCTTGTCATGTTGAAGCTTGTGTAAGGTTCATCCACAATATCCAGCTGGAGAATCCCTTGTACCCTCTAGTGACAAGCATGGTTGTCCTGTGCTTTTGTAGCTACTCACTTAGATCTGCCAAGCAAGCTTGCCCGGTGGTAGTCAATACAGACCAATTTCGCAATTTTGTGACTGTTAAACATAGCTTTTGAATAGCTGTATATGATTTGTAATACTGATAGTATTTATAGTTATTGTATCTATAATATTTATTGCTGACACATCTGTAATTCAACCAATAGGCTGTAAGAGGTATGAATAAACAAATCATCAAATCATCATCATCAATGAGAATGTGCCTGGAGTGCATTTTCGATTCCCTTACTGTAGAACATGGATAATGTTGTATTAGATGACTTAAGACTTATGATAGTATGACCCAAACAGTTTTACCTTAATTCATCTTGGCTCTAACGTAAATAGTTACAATAACATGCTCATGAACTACCCATGTTTTTCTTGGAATCCGTCTGTCTAAAATTGGCAACTGGCCATGAAAATTACTGGCTTGCAGGAAGAACTATGCTTTCACTATATCTCATGAAGTCTTGAATCTAGCATCTGCTGCTGTCATTTTTACTTTAACCTGATTCAGTTGGTGGAATTATCACACCAAAGACCCTACTTTCTTCTTATAGAAAGTCAAGTAAATATTAGGTTACATATGAGGACTTACCTGTGACTTGGACGCTAATGGGCTTGAACCTGTGCGACGTAACGCCATTGGTAACACGACAAGTGTAGTTTCCTTCATCAGTAAGTCTTACAGGATTGAGTGTTATGGATCCTGTGTAATCGTCCAGTGTGCGGCGTCCATCAAACTCAACTGGCTGTCCATCCTTAGCCCATGTGTATGTTAGTGATGGATAGGCAGCCACATTTAGGACAATTTTCTCTGTTTTCCCCAATTGCAAAGTCTGTTTTTCGTTGATATTCAGAGTTACTGTTGAGAAAATTTGCCTCTTAAGTTCTCTCTCATCAAGTTTTGTAAAACAAGTAGGACAATTTTTGTCTTGAAGTTAACATTTTAAGGAGGGTGGCATAAAAATTTCTCAAGGTAATTTTCTCGCTCAGACATAACTTTGTATGATTGCCAAGGAAACTTAATAAGTTTTTAACTTTTGCCATGTAAAAAACATGAGTCAATCATGACTGGTAAAAAACTCAACTCAAACACTTCAATTTATATATCAAGTCCTCACTTAATGAAAACTGATTTAAGCCAAAAGTTCAGTTACTTGTGGGTTAATATTCCAACATGGCCAACTGTAAAGGTCTTTAAAGTTTGCCCCATCCTCATAATAACTGCCTGGTCCAAGAAGTAGTTGGTGTGAACAAACTATTGATTTGATGTTTGAATACATTCTGGCAACTAGTACCCAAGAAATGTATTCACAGCAATGAGAAGAATAGGTGGTTTCAACAAACTGATTCAAATTTAATATCTATCTGTGAACATATGTGGCTTAGTGCATCACAAGTTTAAGAAAATCAGGTTGGAGCTTACAGAACTGGATTGTGTAGGAAAGAGGACTGTATAATGTCTGCATGGAGATAGTACATGTACTTTTTTATGTAATGCAGATACATGCAGAACTATTGTTCTTGCCCATTGAAGTTATTATTTTGTAGCATTCTTGCTGCCATTGCATGTCATCATTGATTTTTAGGTTCTTTGTCGTTTGAGGAGGCAGAGTTTCTGTATAACTGTGTAAATAATTAGCTGTCCCTTTAGTCATACAAGGACATTTCTGTGTCTTTGTCCCAGCACAATATTATTGTAAGTCCACTTTTTTGTTGAAGCACTTACTGTCAACATTGAAAGTGAATTTGGCCGAGTTTGTTTCACCAACACATTCATACACTCCACCATCGTCTACAGAAACATCATCTACATTCAGTATATAGAGTTGGCCATTCTGAGTTACTCTTCTTCTTCCAGTAGGAGATACTTCAAGGGTTTCACTTGGTATGGCTGGTCTTCCTGGACGGGCTGGCTTGGCCGGTGTTATCCATCCTTTAAATTGTTCTCCATCTGTTACCTCACATTCAACTGTGTAATCTCTTCCTTGCTGGTGAAGGATGCTAGAAGTTGGCACTGTCACTGTTCCATCTACAAAACACAGAACCGAAATATGAACCCATTCATTAGTACTGACCCAGCTTAAGGCCTACATCAGGGAAATGCCAGTCCCATTACCTGCTGATCCATTTTGGCATCAAAGGAAACAACACATCCCCTAGTGCAGTAATCCCTACTTATCGAAAACAAAGGTACTTGGAAATGAAGGAATGATCACCAAATGCAAAATGTGTCAATTTTTGTAGAATTCTCACCCTTAGTTTTATATGAATTGTAGGGAAAATAGAGAGTGGAATATGCATGTTTATGACATGACTCAAAAGGAAACTTTAAAACTAAGAAAAAGCCAAGATATCCAATTTTGTCTAGAAAAAAAACAAAACAAAAATATTATCCTGTTTAGTTGGCAAAGAGTACCAGTATACTGAAAGCTACTGCTCTGAAACCATGCATTTACCATCACCTGTCTATTTGTTAAAGTTCCCCACAAATACAGAACAGGCAAGTTGCTACATAGATTGATGGTAAGGGTTATAATCAATTATTGAATATTGAAAAAGTGCCTACGTTTTTAAGTTCAAAAATGTAATATGACTTGCTCTCCTCACCAGATGCTTTCATCTCAGTTTTGCAGAAGCACAGCATTTGTGTGTGAGTGGGGAAAAAAGAAGCGAGGGATGAGTGGGTTGCCTGTGCAGATCTGGTAGGCCTTGTCATTATGACAAGTCATTGAGAAATCGAGTAATTGGAGTATTTAATGGACAAAAATCTTGGACCAAAATAATAATATTTTAAGTATATGACATTCCTTAAGCATTTACTAAAAGCTAAAGTAATAAATTAATAATTGACTGAAATAACACCTAAAACAATTTCCCATAGGAACTCGAGAAAATAAATTTCAAAGTTCAGAGAAATTGTGCAAACACAGGTAAAATTTTATCATCAGTTTCATTTCACCAGGACCGTTTAAGTGTTTCATATGAACTTCAAAATTAATTTTGTTTTCAACATTTGGTGTTGTTAGAAATGGTTTCTTTCAAGAGGATATTTAAAACGGTCACACTGAAGCTTGCAATATAATGTAAACAATCTCGGTACAAAGTTTTGTCCACTTGTTACTTGAACCTCTGGTGGATTCCTTCTTAACACAAATAAGGAGAATTTATGTAGATATGGAGTTAGAACGAGAAATTGAGCTGTGGCTCCACGTTTGTCAGCCAGTTTGGAAAAGGGATCAGAAGTTGAGGTTGAAAATGGGTTCAGCAGTGCAGAAAAATACCAGCCTGTATACCACAAGAAATATGTACCATTCAGCGGCTGAAAGTCTGACGTGAGACTTAAAAAAGTGGTAACAACTTTTGGGGCTATGCAATAGATTCGTTTGCAATCAAAGCAGAACTTCCAATTTTTAAAGGTTATATAATTTTAGAATGTTGGAGCTATGTATTCTGAAAACATCTTAAGCTCAGCTGCAAACTGACCAAATGATTTTTGTCTGCATTAGTACAGGTGGCAACGAAAAGTTGTCAGCTACATTCCGTGAAGTTTTGTTAAATGCTTGCACTATCAAAACAGTTATTTGTCATCGCTTGCCCCAAAAGAGAATTGGAGCTAGATTTATTATCAAGTGTTTTGTCCTGTTGAAAACTGTATTCAAGCACAACTTAGAACACTTGGATTTTAAAACGGTAGGAAATAGACTACAACATAAGAAAGTTCTACTAAAAGGCCAAACTGTGGGTCGTTCTTTTCAAATCCTTGACATTTCTAAAAAGGAAAACGTGAACACAAATTCACCAAAGACTATTTATTTACTACCTGTTAGTTGAGCTTTTTGTTTCTATTTGTCACAAGCGCATTGTACGTCTGTTTACAACCCAACATATGGTCTATAATAATTATTTGAAATTTACATTGGATCAAGACGTGCAGTATGGAAAATACGAAATAATGGGTAATGACGCAACGACTCAAATTTAAAAGTTGGAAGTTTACTATTCCGGTATCGATTCGTGTAGCTGGTTTTGATGCAAAAGAATCTCCTGCTCAGAGCTTTGAATAATGTTCGACTTGCTGCCGAACTTTTAGGTGAGATAAACTTTGGTTCCTTGTGTTGGCTGTAGATCCACCGTTTCACGAAAGTTGTCCAGTTACGACGTTTTACATTGTTACTAAACTTCACAAACATTTAATTTCGTATTCAGTGTACTCGTTGTGCAACTATGGTAACATTTTGACAGGTTTTATACGTAAACTATTCACAATCGTAATATTACTCAGCATACAAGCACGCTTTCCTTGGCCTCAAGCGCTTTGAAGTCACTCGTATTTTTGGAATTACAATACACAGTAAACACGTGTTTACTGTCTAAAAACAACTAAACCCAAACATCAACAGCAAAATATAACCTGACAGCCTTTAGCAAAATCTGTTAAATGCAAGTTTTTCAAGGAAGCGCAAATACAAAGGGAGATGGAAAAAATGTTTGCGGAATTCCAAAATCGGAGGCCAATATTTTTTTCAAGTCGAAGAGGTCCTTTCGTGAGCGTCGTTCACGCGAAATACGTATTAAAAGATTCCCCTTGCGTTTTCTATTCTTCTTAGCATTTGCTACTGACTAAATGTTTGAAACGATCAGAAGGAAGTTCGTTACTCGTGACTTTCACTTCCAGTACCAATAGATGGCGTTGTGATTTGTGAAACGAAACTTCAGAAAGGAAATTATATAAATAAGGGCATTATTTTATTTGAAAGTAGTTGAAACAGTTGTTTCGCTTTCACTAGTGGTCAGCTTAGACTGACAATGAAGTGTAGTCAGTCACCACCTGATATGCTCTGTTTTCGTATGTAATTACACGGGCTGTACTATTTAAAAGTGAAACTTAATACATGCACTCAGGTGTTGATAGCTCGACAAGCTTTTATTTTGGATGATGGAGTCGAAATGTAAACACTGTAGAAAATAATAAATCTCAGTCTCTGTAAGTCCGTAACCTTTAACTCGATGTAGTCGATGAAACACAAAAACAACAACGACAGTTATATTGGGGATACGTGACATCATGGCTTTCTATACTGCTACCACATCGAGATCGAGAATCGAGGATCGATTCGTGACGATAAATTCTAACCTTCTTTCTCATAGACTGGGGGTTGGTGTTAAGAAGAATGAAATCCAAGCTATTTTCAGCGGGAAACAACCAAATAAAACAAAAAAAACCCAAAGGAATAATCATTTGATGAATTTTGAATACTTGATGAACAGTATCAGCCACAGAAAATAATTTCAAACAACACAGAGGAGCACGACCATAGCATTGCTCCTTTAAATATGATTGCCGTTTTTATTTGACGCATCGGCGATACAGCAAAGCCTACAAACAACAAAATTTTACTTCTTCCAAACTTCTCAAACGTCTAGCGCGAACAAACGGAAGTTGGGATTAACTAACCGCGCGATACTCTGAATTGCCCGAGAGTGACTCAAAAGATTTAACACAGTATGTTAGAAAAGCAAAACTCTACACCCTACGAAGGCTTATGCTGTGCTTCACTAAGCAAAAATGTGCGTTCAAAACACAAAGGGCTCCAGGGTACAGTAATTTACGTTCTTTTAAACGCTTCGGCATGAAGTATAGTGTCAAACGAAAAGCACTCTTTATAACTTTAAAAATTCGCGATAAACAAAACCGCCTTAAGCTTTTAGTGAATTTATTAATCTCAAATTTCAAGTTAAAGCTCGAAGGACATCCCTTGCTCACGCCCTTGCCTACGCAGTTAAATCGCGGCGAAAACTCAGTGCTCAATGTTGCAAAGAAACACCATTGAAATTACTTGAATCTTTCCAAGGTGTGGCAAAGGGAACGTGAAATTCTCTTAGCGAGCGTTCTTGTAGTAATCGAGGCTAAGCATAAATGTTCTGGAAATTTGATACCAGTATGTAGCAGGAAATTAAAACAACTAGGAAAGAAAGTGAAAGATTAAAGAGTAGCCACGCTTATTTACAATCTGTTCGCACACACTTACCAGAGCGAGTAACGGTCATCACCAGCACAACTCCAAAGACAAGCAAAAGCTTGGGCATAGCGGATCCGTGGACCTGGCTGAGTTCAACAGAGACGCAAAAATTGTTAGAAAGAGGTAGAGGTGTTAACTCGATTAACAGAAATCACGAGAGCACGGTTTTCCTACAGAGAGCTCTGCACGCTTTCAGCGTAAAGGATCAAACCAACGGGGCGCTTACACGCTATTTGATTGCGCACGCGTGTTTCCGACAGACGCGCAGCTCGCATATATTAGCTTTTGCATCATTCGTTTGGAATATTGTTTTTCTGTTGTCAGCACAAGACTTGTGAAGGCATGATGTGTTAAGCCATTCATTGGGCAGTAATATGAACGACTAACTTGTATGTCGTATTCATTTCCAGATTTGGTGTCCGTCACAACATTCTTTAATACTACACTCCGAGCTAATCGCAGAAATTTCTGGATTCTTTAAGCTTTTTTTTTTTTCTAGTTTTACAGCACAATGGTTTATCGAAGCTAATTACTTGATCAGGAGAGTCTTGCCTTCCTCACCTGCAACTCAGAATATATTTCAAGCCCTTGTTTTCAACTCATTGGCAGCATCCAAGTCGACAGCTCGGTGACCCACAAGTGTATCAACCCTTCTAGGTCTAAGCGATCGAAATGATAATCAAAAGAAGAAAAACTTCATCTCCGGCAGTTGTTATGTGGGATGAATTCATTGATAATTTATGTTTTCGTTTTTAACGCTTAGAACAGTGTGAATTCCTCGTGTTTTTCTAATTTGTTTTTTAGTGTTCTCATTTGTTGTCAGGTTTTTTAGCTTTTGCATTCCTAGATTAAATCTTGAGACTCGTGAAATGATAACTTTTTGTGTCTGTGGGGAAATCGTCAAGTGCGTAGTCGAAATAAAGCGAAAAGTATGTTGATATCATGCTGGTTTATTTTTTGGATAATTTTTATAAAGGATTTTTGGAAATTAAAACAGAACTTTGGCTGAATGGGAGGCGAAAGGATTGCCATAAATTAGTTGATTTGCAAACCTTAGAGGCCGGCCCTTGAGGGCGATCATCTTTCGTCAGTAAAATTTCTGAAATCCCAGACAATAGAGCAGCGATAATAAGTGCTTACCTGAACGTCAGGTCAGTTAAAACTTCAGATCCTGGGGTTGTTCACCTAGTGAAAGGCTGTAGACCACACAATTCCTGCACAATGTGTATTCTTTGATAACTTGGAAGATAGTTTTGATATATTTTTCTTCAAGAGCCAATATAATTATGAACTTTTAAGACATCACTGCAGATCTGTCTGTTTCAGTTCAGTTTGAAAAAAGCAAAAATGATTTGCATATTAACTTATCCTTATTACTTGTGCCGGGCACGACAGATGGAATTGTCTGGTATGCCTGCAGCCCGGGGCCTGCAGAATTAAAACAACTCGTTCTTGATGTTGTTTTGTAAGCCCAGAGTAGTGTTCTGTCACATCAGTGTAGCGATCAATCAAACGAAAACTATACTTTGTTTTTTTCGTTTTGCAAGAAATTTTACTGTGAGTGATGTATATGAAATGAATCTTACAACTAACTTCCTGTAATGTTTACTGCGACAATTGTCGTGAAATTAATGGAGAGAATCAGCCTACTTTCACATTGTTTGGGATTTGGTGTGTTATTTGACGCTAATTATCTCCTGGTTTAGGGATTCTGTTATTAAGTTAATCCTCTACAAATTCCAGTTATGAAAAATTTCGGTTCTATCTGCCAATTTTCCTTCTTTTCAAGACGACGAGGTTCTGTTTTCGAACTCCTGTTGCTAGTGTTTATCTTCATTTAAATTAGAGCGGAAATAAACAGTCAGAAATGATATGGAAAATTGGTACTGGCTTAAAATAGTCCAATCTGAATTTTTTCATCTTCAAAAGTAAACCCGCTTGAGGGAAAATCGGTCGAGCCTGTCGATGTCCCCAATCAGAGATAGTTTGACTAGTTTTTTTTTCCCAAAATCATTTGCCAAAATTTGAATAGTTAAAAGGAGTAAAAGGCCTAAAGGTAAGTATTGATACGTGCTGTTTGTCAGTTTTTTCTTTTGTGATTGTCAGGAGATGCATCGAAGAATAGATAATATATTCACAATATTTTTTGTGAGCTGTCTTTGTTCAATCATGTAAACAGTGTCGTGTTCACAAAGATAAGCCAAATAAAATGACATGTAAAAGAACTGTGCGGAGAAGACTTTTGTTCTACCCTTAAATAATCTCCTACATGAGTGAAAGGTCTAAGACAAGGTCATCGCGTTATCAGTGACTTCTGCACTGCCAAAATGATTTGATAATTTTCGTATCAAGTTACCGAGTCCAAAGAAATTTTCACCCTGCTTGGCCGTCTGTTTTGCAAAGGACGCAAACCCTGCAGTGAAGTGGCTTTAATTTACCTTGTAACAAATTAGCATATGTATTGTTCTGCATGCGGTTAATGTCAAAAAGCTAAGTGCCTTTTTGTGAATAGCAAAAATAGACGTGTTCAAGCGCATAAACAAGCGATCGCGTAATTTTTCTTTGTGTAACAATTCCCTTGGGTTCCTCTGTCTCCCACTGTGCTGCCAAGAAACAATAATACCTTATAAAGGTGTCCCCTTAGCTGGTTCACCCAAACAGAGCAGAAAACAGATGAATTGTGTCCCGCCAGGGAAAACAATGCTAACCTGATGCTAACAGTAGTCTAATGCCTGTGTCCATACATAGCATTTTTTTCTGTTTGCGTGCATATTTTGTCTGTTTGCCTAAGGTCTCAGTTTGGAGTATGCAGTCCTCGCCCTTACTCTTTGACTATCAATTCTAGCTGTCAGTATGTTACACTTGCCTGTTTAAGACTGGATGTAAACGGTTCACCAGCTCGATACTACCAACGTAGCCTTATGGACCCCCGTCCCGTCCAGTTTTCTGTTGACTCTGGCTTTGACTGAATGCTCGTTGACTTCATTATCAGCCTCTTTTGTAAGCGGGAGAGCGATAACGTAATAAATGGATCATTATTACGTTTACTGCTTGCCAGTTGGACAGGTTTTGGCGGGAAAATCGATACACGCAGACGTTGAACCTGGGGCACCTCTATCGAGCCGGAGTTTTGAATACAGTTCACATCACATCACATCACATCACCTTTATTTCACCTCGGATTTACAAGAGTAGCTGTATAGCTAATTTCTCCAAGAAAGAAAAACAGAAAATAAATAAATACTGAAAAATAAAATCGTATATTATATACAGTATATTTAACAACTATTCACCAAAGTGGAGGTGGCTAGTGGTGGATATTTACCAAGCCGCGAAGTGGCGAGGTAAATATCCACTAATAACGACCAACAATGAGGTGAATAGTTGTTTTAGTATATACTAAAACAGTGAGATAATATAGCACAGAGATGAATTTAACTCATTTATTCTTGCAAATATTACAATATTTTCAGAGTTTGAGCAGCCAATCAGCGCGCGCGTTCCACGTTATCCACTGTTTTAGTATATACTAAATACTACTGTCTACACAAGTGACGATTGCATTGATGTTCGAAAGAAGTTTGGCATATTTTAGTTCTGAATTCACTCAAATTATAATAACCGTGTGCGCATGACGGTGTTTCCTAAACTTTTTCTGTTCTCAGTTCGACTCCGCCGTGCTACATGCATAGTTCCTAGACCTTCCTAGACGAGGAAACGATAGACCTCTCTCGTTTTGTCGCCTGAAGCTGTGGGGAGCGATGAGAGGCGGTTCGCAGGCTATCCTGTTTCAAGCTAATTTTAACTGCTGAGTCTTCGGGTGAAATCGTTTTGTGTAACCATTTATGTCAAAAGCGTTCTGAGATGTGTGTTTGATAGTATTTATTGAAATCAGTCTTAAGTTTTTTGTTTCGTGCATCAAGCGGTAAGCCGAGTAATTTATGCACTCTTTGCGTTTAGGCTCTTCCTGACGAGACCTATAATAAAAATATTGCCTATTTTTACGGTTGGTACTTAAGTTTGAAATCCTTCAATCAGACTCCCAGTCAACCACAAGGGGCAGACAGTATTGAAACTGGCCATGAAATAAGGGGTTTATTAAAAAGTTTATCCAGGTGCGGGCGACGAATTCTGTCGAGTCATCATCGTATACAAGCAAATTACCTGTCAAATCATGTATTGATTACAAATGTGCTGAGTCTTTTAGTTCATAGGTTTTTCGCCTAAATCAGCCACAATTCGGACAGTGTTTTTCAACGAGCGAGGTTGTTTACTTGAAAACATGCCCTCGGCAATTTAGAAACATTTGAACCTTCATGTCAACCGTGTGATTCGCACGTGTCGTGTTTTTGTACTTGAATTCAGGGTCATACTGGAGATTCTGAGTGCTACCCAGGTGAAGAATACGCGAAAAAAAAAAATGTAGCCTGCGGGCAGGCTCTCTTATTTCTTATGAGTGGATGCGAAACTTTTTGCAAGACGTGGTTGGTGTTCACTTGTGGGACCCAAGCTAGGATTGCAGTTCTTGGGTTCCACCAACAAGCTAACCAATAGCGCGTGCTCGCAAGACCTGACGCGTGTAAACTATATTTAATTTGTAGAGGGGTGCCAGCAGCGGAAACGGGGCACATTCTGGTTGTTTAGATAGAATGTGAAAACCAGGTGTCAGCCTAGTCCTCGTCTGATGTAGTTGAGTTTGTTAGAAAAAGATAAGGAGGAGGCAGGTACCCCTCCAAACCGGCAATTGGTCCTCATTATGATAAACGTTTTTTTAAGAATTAACTTTCTTGGCTTTGTGCAGTGAATGTCTCGGCATATATTGGTCTCTTATCAGGCCACACGAAATGTCGCTAACTTTCTAACAAACACCCCTCCCAATCCAGCAAACACCACTGCACAGTTTAATGAAATGAAAATATATTTGATAATATTATATTGGAACTTGATTACTAAATATCTTGAAGATTAATCTATTGTAGTCAAAAGTCACTAACAAAGGAGCGATGAAAATGATGATATTGAGGATTAGATTATTTTTGCAATATCCGTTCTTTCCACTCTGTTGTGTGCACGCACATGAATTCAAATCAACGAAAAAAGAATAAGCAGACAGCAGATAAAAGACTCTTAAAACGAACGGCATTTGTCTTTATGATTGTAACCCTTGTACTCTTTAGGAGTGGCATATATTGTTATGGCTGTTAAAAGTCAATTTAACGAAGATGAAGTTGATGCTCCCTTCCTTAATCAAATAGCGCAAAATATCGTCAGATATTTTTGGGGTTCCCATAATGCTGTTCATTTTAGAGTTAATTAGATTTTGTACTATCACCCATGAGCATTGTACCGTTAATTAATAATGACAGATTTCCGCACTACAAACTCTCATTTAAAAATTAGTTCATGAGGTATCGATGCGCAAATTCAACATTATGAACTGAAGAAAGCAGATGAAGACAATTACTTTATCGTGGTTGCGACTTAAATATACCTCAGTAATCGGGCCTTTAACTAAAGGGCACCGGCACCCGAGACCAGGAGCCCATGTCGCTCCTGTTGTCGAAACATTATAGCCAACTTTTCTTTAAATTGGCTTTTCAAGTCCACAGAAACTATTCATGAAAGTTTTCTGCTACTTTTGGCTAAGATGGCGATTGATGCCATCTTGAAAACGTCGGTCGACGTTTTTTAGTTCTTTCCTCAGTTGTTTTTGAGATAAAAGTGATATAATCATTCTGTTGTGGCTATAGAATATGAAATACAATGGCAAAAATGTTTCAGAAAGATTTTACGGTAATGGACTGCTGCCTTCCACTGACAGCATCAGATCGGAACGCTGTTACGGAAATCATGAAATGCATGGACAAGCCGTGGTTTGGTAGTATTCCGGAGTTGAATATGTAGATTGAATCGGTCTCACCCAGAAAGTCCTGGGAACAAGGTTACTTGGAAACGAGCATGCTGGGCGGGGCGGAGAAGTGCGCTAGAAAGGAAACAATATCTGCTGTTTAAAGATTTTATGTGTCATTTTAACTTTAACTGCGGTTATTCCGCAATGTTGTTGTATATAGCGAGGTGGCTATGAGCCACTGAACTCGGAAAACTAATTATAAACCACTCGCGGATGTATGATTTTGATTGCTTTGTTAGGAAACGTTATTAAAATGAAAGTTTCAAAAGACTCTTTTGAAACTTTCATTTTAATAACGTTTCCTAACAAATGCATTTGATGCCTGGTTGAGTTTTTGTAGAGTCAAAGAGTCATCCTCAGAGCTAATAGATATTTGCTATTTGTTCCAGTTTATCCCAGACATAATTTTCAAGAGCACGTTCCTCTCTTCTATATTTCCATTGTTACATGTAATTAGTCGTTTTAGTAGGTTTTTTATTTGGCCGCTTTCATGATAGTGGAAAAAGTATATCTTTGTGTGATATTGTGGTTTGTAGTCTTGCACTGGCAGGGGCCGTGATTAC
>OX419344.1:55000-77500 GCA_948470475.1 Galaxea fascicularis | reverse complement strand
GGAAAGCTAAAACAGTAACTACCACCCCGAACAATGAACCATGAATAGCTGCATGAAGCATCTCTTCTTCATAACCGGATACCCAATACCCTATACCCTATACCCTATATCCGGATTCTCCAAATATATTCAGGAGGAGGCAGGATGACCGAGTGGTTCAAGTGCACCAACAACTATCGGTACCACTTCCACGTGTCTGATCCCCCATACATTCTTAATTTCTCTCTTTAGCTCCTGATATTTCTCAACCTTTTCACCTTCCTTCTCATGCACCCTGTGGTCCCACTGTGACGCAATATCGACAATGATTGCCTTGTTATTTTCCTTTTCTACAACAACAATGTCTGGTTTTCTAGCAGCGATGATATGGTCACACTGAAAAGTCAAGTGACCATATTATTTTTAATATTATTGTCATTATTTAAGCAATAGATCACAAATTTATATGGTTTACAGGCTGATAAACCACGCGAGATATTGGAAGAACACGAGAAGAATTCGTAAATCACGAGACGCAGACGAGTGATTTACGATTTGCTTCGAGTGTTCTCCCAACATTTCAAGTGGTTTATCATGCCCCTAAACCGTACAAAATTGTCGTCTATTGCTTTTATATAATAAGTCAGAAAACGCGTGAAATTTCCATGAGTTTACTGGCACAATGAACCATAGCTGATTGACAAATCAAGGCGCGCGCATTGATTTGGTTATTATATAATATTTTCGCTCTCCCAAAGTGTATTCACATGTGACTAAGGTATTATGAGATGTACTGTAGCTGAAGCTCGATCGGCCTTGTGTTTACTCTGTCATACAGTAAAGTTTAACATGGATGTTTAGATCAGTGTTGTAAAACAAGCCCACAAGCGCTGCTTTCGATAAACAAATCAGAATTCATGCATGAATAAATTTGATTGACGTCTTGCCCAATAATTTAGCAGATGCGTGGAATACATTTTGATTTTCAATAATTCTTTGAGTTTGATTTCCATATAGTTCTTGTAAAAGCTCAATCGATTACTTGCGCTTTCAAGTCGGTCCTTGCAGAAATAAGTCACATAACCCTTGTTTCTAAAAACAGTTAATTGGAGTAACTGTGATGCAAAAACGGTTCGTATCAAAATTGCTTTATATTCCAAATTTAAAAAGCAAAATCATCAAAATTAGGAAATTTCATTGCAGTTTTCGGTTTCAAAAAAGTAGAAGGATTTTATGGCAGCCATGTTTGTGGGTCGCACGTGTTCCTTGTAACATGACGGCCAAATGATACATCTGTTAGTCCGCGGCGTTGCGTAAACCAGGGTGAGGGCGAGGGTGAGAGTGTTTTGGGGATCACTTTTCTTTAGTTCTAAAAAACTTTTATTTACCCTTCTGTTTACACCATTTACCGAGATAAATATTTACTGAGGTCAAGTTACTAAACCCGCCTCGCCACCATCTCGTTCACTTCCTATTCAGGAGAAATCAAACGCCTTGTAGCCTAGGAACGTTGGGGAGGAAAGATTGCTTTACGAGCCAAAAGAAGGTCTGCATAGGAGGCTCCTTGGAACCACGTTTCTTTTCGTTTTAACTGAACGATTCGATAAGATTTTTTCGCTTGCATCTGGACGTTTGAGTTCGTAGGAGAATTGCAATGTCTACGACAGAGCAGGAAAAGAGGGAAAATGCGGTGTTGTCGTCTGCATAGAGGACCTCATTCCATAATGCTGCGGCATCATACGCTAGGTTTGGATACCAGTAAAAGTAGAGTAAATATGCAACCTACCAGTTGTAATTCGAAGGTTGTCGCAAAAAAGGATGGAGCGCCGCTGACAATAAAAAATACAATGCTATCGGATTGTCTAGCTTAAGGAGAATTCTCCAAATGTTCTCTGTTTTCTGCACTAACCGTGAAAGACACTTAAAGAAATGAGTGGTAGAAAAACGTGATGGTAGCGCAATCTGCATTAGAAAGATCTCCGGCACCCTCACTTTCATGATCACCTTCGTTTAAGCAACACCATGTTTGCCCGTGCTATATGTTTGTTGGTCATGATTTTATCATCAATTTTGAGTCTTAACAAGAGGCCGTATGGTAGCCTATAGAGGTTTTCTCCATGGTAGTCGTTTTTCAATCTCCCTCTTGCAAAACGGTCTCCGGAAACTCCTTAAATTACCGCCCATCCCACTGGAATTTTTCAGTCGTCAGGCCAATGTTTTGGTTGTATTTTGAGCCAATGGTATAGTTCACTTCTTCCTTGGTAGAAGGCAATCCTTTCAGATGATTTTACATGACAAATTGTGAAATCATTATCGGATCGTCTGCTCACCAGGCGGTGGTCGTCTTTTCGTATAATAACAGCTAGGTCCATGTGCACTAAAAAGTGGATGCACCCTATTACTTATTATGCATCGGGGCGAATGAAGCGGTGAACAAAAAAATCTTTGTTACAGACTTTGGTCTAACCACTATGTAAATTGCTTTGCTAAGTGGTGTTTAACTTTTATATCGGCAGCAGTGTTCACAAAAGAGTTTTATAATCATTTGATTGTTATGCAAGCACATTTCCGTAAATTATTTATATTATTTAGGCGAGATATTGATTTGTGTTTGCTCTGGTGTTTCTAGAGCATCTAGAAATAAAAATATGTTTAGAGCCAGTGCCCAACTGAACAGCAAGGCCGTGGGTGTGAAATCTTTGAGCTTCAAAGACAATCAATTAGCCAAGCTATCTTTGAGTGATAGCTAACACTCAAGGAATTTACGACAAAGAATACAAAAGACATTTGATCTTGATTATGCTTTCATTTGAATATTCTTTGTCCCGCGAAGTGAAATGGAGTCGAGGTGTAACGGACTCGGAGTTTCTGTCCAGTTGGAAAGGTTTATTCCTCAATGGTAGAACTAACTTGTCTTATGCAAGCTTCTGAGAATGGGAGCACAACAACAAACGTTTCTGTGGGTGGTTTTGTCGTTAGCAGTTCTATCCTTGCACCAGATTGCTGTTGCAGGTAAGGATTGCAAAACATATGCTACAGTCACGCTAACACGCTAAGGTTCTTCTTAGACTTCGAAGCGAAACGAAACAAGTCCTTGAATGAAGGTTCTTCCCAGGGAGATGAAAACTAGAAACGTTAACCTGAACCAAGAAGAAAGTCGCCAAAATTTCAACCTAAAGCTTATACTCATATGTTGTCTTCTTGTATGCGATTTTAATAATCATTTCATTAGAGAAACTTAACGAAGGTTTTTGCTTATCGCTATATTGTTGCCTCCTGCCAGTTGGAACGTATGCTTAATGGCTGTAGAAAGTGTACATATTTAATCTGGATACCGTGCCTCAACTGAGTAACACGCGATCAGACAACAAGAGTCTGCATGTTGTACATTATGCAAAACGAAATCACTTTCCAGCTAACAAAGGCACTTTGTGATGAACGAAATGAACTTGCTTTCAAGGGTATTATCCTCTGCTCTGAAAGGCTAACTCGAATCTCAAAGCAGCTCGTATCGTTTAGAAGTTGAGAAAAAGTTTGATGCAAATGGTTTTCAATCTACATATGCATTATGTAGCATACTACGCACGGGTGACTGGCTCAGTAATGCCGGATGATGTCTGCATGATTTACAATGTTAACGAGGGCATCCTCATATAAAAATTTTCAATTTTGCATCTCTCTCTCATGAAAGACGGTCAACTGGTTGGTTAAAAAAAGAAAAATCTAGTAAAGAAATACATTGTATCGACAAATTTCAACTTCCCCTTTACTGAAACTGACCGCCATCATTCTTTAAGTCCGAATGCAGATGTCATATTTTAATATATGCAAAGTAACTTATTGATCCTGGAAACACCTGGACACAAACAGTAAACCAGGAACTTCTTTTAATTTTAAGAAAAGTTGGTTTGATTGGGTGACTGAATGCTCAACAGAATAAGACCAGCTGGAATGACCCCTCACAGACAGACATGCTCGAGAAGGCTTCGACGCCATTTGTCTCTTTGTCAAACAATAACATCAATATATTAAACAAACAATAGGTGTATCGAGAGATTTGAACTGAAAATGTTATTGAACTCGGGGAAGCAAACTTTAAATATACTAGAACACTGTTACAGATAGTGGACTCAAAAAAATAATGTAATTTATCGACACTTACTGTGCCTGTATGCATTTATTTTTCTTTCGCGACGTTTTCGCTCGCTTGTGGCACCCCTTTTTAGCTTAAGATTGATGCTAGCCATGATATAAAAATGAACCGACTTCTAGTCCGCGTTACCAACACATGCGGTTTAAACACAGACGTACATCAGTCGGACGTAGTGGAATTATTTTGACTGTAATCCTTTCATTTGTCTATTCCTTTCGTAACCTTTGTACTCTTAAGCCGGAAGTCTTGTTTTGTCGGTGTCAGACTATTTGTTTTCCATTTTTTTAGTAGATAAATCTTCAAGTTATGACCATTTTCAAAAAGATTATTTTCACCTTTCTCTTGTGATTACGTTTTTCGTAATTTTATCGACGGATTCTACTTGATTCAGCTTGAGTTTAACATGTTCGAGGCTATTTCGGCCGTGTTAACCGCAGTATGTTGATGTCACGATGTATAAGACTGTATCAAAAATTACGCACTTTAGTAAAAAGCTTCACTGAGTTAGAGAACTTTCTGCCACTGGAAACACTTGGTAGAATTTCCTTTGACCAAAAAATTTTAAATCAGTAAAAGCTGTATTTAAAATGGATTATTCGCGCCTTCGAGCTAGACATTGGTGCGTCTCTCCACCGTGTTGCAGTTTCAGGACGCAAAACTATTTCTTGCACTGCCTTCAATAATAGTTGCATTTAACGTTAAGGACAGACGGTTCCGTATTTTCCTTAAACGCCTTCTATTGGCACCTTTGCATGCCAGTTATCTAGAAAACAAAAGAGCTTTCATCGCACTTTCATACTCAGGCCAGAACATCTTTGGAAAAATATATTAAGCACAAACGAAGCATGGGTATCCAGCTTTCTCGTGGTCATTGCCTGCGTAGCAAGCGTTCTCGTGCGAGCCAAACGAAATATGGGGCCGCGAGAAGGAGTTTTCGTATTCAGGACGCGCGGGAAATGGGGAGAGCAAAAAAGACGAGGGAGGGGGGTGGGGAACCCTAACCCTAACCCCTCCCCCACCCCCCTCCTTCGTCTTTTTTGCTCTCGCCCCATTTTCCGCGCGTCCTGAATGCGAAAACTCCTTATCGCGGCCCTATATCTTCGTTCGGCTCGTACGGGAACGCTTGCTACGCAGGCAATCGTGGTCAAGCTTGAATATTTCTTTCAGATTCAATCCAGAATGAAGATTTTATCCAGCGTAAACATTTACAGAGGAACAAACTCACTTTTACTTTTACTTTGTTCGGTTTTTGTGGGGGATGTACAGCCCCCTTCCCCTCCCTTTCCCAAAAAGAAATCGAAAAATCAATCCGCAGGAGCCCGGCAAGGAAGAGAATTAGCAGCGCCTCCCCCTGTCCATGATCAAACAAAACGTCTCTCTCAAGCAAGGTCACATGTTTATCAAGTGACACTTCTTCCAAAACACGAACAGGTGGCCATCACGTGACTTATTTTAACTGGAATTTATTGTTGTATTGCTATCCTCAGATGCTAAGATCGATGTGCCGATTTATGACATCACCACAGTCGGTAAGACATTTCGAGTCGTGTGCACCGTAACGGAAGAGAGGTTTGTTGGTTGGTTTGACGTGAAAGGGAACGAAGTGACAGCCAGACCTGTACCAGATGAACTCACCCTCGACAAATTCTACGTGGAAGAAAGTGGCAACTCCTACACTCTAGTTATTCAGAACGTAGTGGTTGGGGACGGAGGAGATTATACGTGCAAAGGGGATGTAACCGAAAAGACGTTTGCTCTCTATGTTGAATGTAAGTGTTGTTTGCTTCCCCTTGAGGGTTACACTCCTAACGCCAACCATATCACACGGCGCTGCATGAGAACGGCTGTCTTAATTTGGTACACTGTGCTGAGATAAATTTATCCACAACGGAATGTGCTAATAATTACTCGCGTTTAAAAGTGTTTGTACCCGCTTGGCTTGGACGAAAGCTGGCGCGTAGGAGGGGGGAATGAACCCTCCCTTTGAGCGAGGCCAAAGCTGAAATAACCATCTTTAATGGTCAGTAGGTGAAGAAAAAGGTATCAATAACTTAGTTTTAAATCACTATGTTGTGGAGGAATATCAGGAAAGTCAGTAGCGGTAGTCATATACGGGTTGGAAATCCTTACATGAAGAAGAATGGACTTGGCGGCCTACATCTCGATTTTTTTTCCAAGTTGATAAATGTAAATTTGGGAGTAAAACCATAATTTTGTAGTGTAAAACGTTTGTATTCAGCCGATCATTCACAAACTCAGTTCAGTGACCTAATTTTCACAGACGTTCGGCCGTGAATTTGCCAACCGAAATAGAGTCCGTGGACAAGTTGAAAGGAATATGAACACCGTTTTTCTAAAACCAGCTATGCGCCTGAAAAGGAAACGAGACGGTATATCGCTGTTTGTTTTGGAGATGACAGTTACACTTATTATACTTATATTTGGCCCTACAAAGACTAAAACCTAATGAAGGCAACTATCTTTTGGAGCACTTCAGAAACGGTTCCACTACAAAGGAATCAAAACCATCTACCCACGAGTGGTTTATAGTTCATTTTCCCTACTCATCTTGATCAAACTAATAATCAACACACAATGAAAATGTTCGTTTACCTGCTCTGGATCCAAAGTACCAATCACCAGCTTCCAACTTTCAATTCCTCCAAGTACGATGCTTTGTAAACACGAGAAGAATCGCTGTTCTTGCTGTTTTTGTTATTCTGTTTAGCAGCGGGTCCATTTCTTGAAGCATAATCTTGATATTTCTCTTACTAATCCCTCAAGTATCTTGTTTCCGACCAGTTTTATATTCTAGTTCGTCAAAAATAAACCTGAAACAGGCACAAACTGAAATTGAGCCCTCGTTGTGATCGAATTGGCACATGGCGCCGTTTTTTGAGTGGATTACAAACTCTCTTCAGCTCATTCATGCACCGTTCCATCCGTTTTGTTGACTGTCATAATTTACACGAAACCACTACCAATTTACAACAGTTCAGAGGAGATAAATTAAACGGCACCACTTTTTGCAATAGTTTCTTCTTGAATAATTGTTTTTAAAATTGAACGCATTGACCTTTGTCCAGAAAGGTTTTCGCGCCCTTTTTGGGAAAAGTAAGGATGGGCCGATACCGATACCAAATATTTGATACCGGCGATACCGAGGTCGGATCGAAAACATCCATACTACGCTTCCCGATTGAGTGTGGCGCGAGGCAAGTTTGGCGCCCAAGTTTTACCGTTAAAACACTGATGTTGTCATTGGTAACAGCGCTTGTTTCCGTTGGAAACATCTCGCGGTATTGACGTCATCAGTGTTCGGCTATCGCGAGTTCCCGCTAAAATGTATGAATGTTTAGTCGAGTTACCTCTCAGCTGGTAGTTTGAATGTCAAATTGTCAACATGCTTGAGTTGAAAGTCTTTTACAACGTCTCTTTTCCCGAGGGGGAAAGATGCGAGGTTATTTTTACGGATCAAAGCATTCAATCTTTTGAAGAACTTATGGAAGTAGTACGAGGTAAAATCGAATGCTTGAGATTCATTCCCGACTTACATCTAAAAGCAGCCAAACTAATTCATAAACTGCCCAGCGAAACTTCTGACAATGACGTTCTTGACCTTGTAAAATGGAAACCTCTAGTCTATATCTATAAACGTAGGATAGCTTCCATAATGTACCAGGCCTATCATAATAGCTTACCCGATCAATTCGCAGCACTATTTGAAACTCGTAACATCAATACTAGTTATACCCTAAGACGTATAAATCACTTCTCACATGTACGGTACAACAGTAACATTGTAAGGTACAGAGGACCCATTGTCTGGAATACTGGAATTGCACGCATTTTAGGCATCCTACTGATGAACGGTTACGGCAAATAGATATCTATAGGAGCCGCAAGTGAGATCGTGGTCTGTCCTCTTTGAATACCTAAAGCCATCAAGGATGCTTCCTCCTATCAACTTTTTAAACAAAAACTTAGACAGGCCTCAAAGATACTGGACCAAATTCAATTCGAAAAAGAGGCCTGTATGATATCATCAAAACAATCAGACTTTTTATACTTTTAGTCTTAAATTTTAGAAGTTTTATTATTTATATTTAAGTTTTGCGTGTAAATATGAATTTTAATCGAGTTGCTGGCAGGTCCACACCAGCCTTCGGGTTGCCACAAACCGACCTGCCTTACCAAAAAATTTATGTATGTATGTATGTATGTATGCGTGTATCAATGTATGTATGTATGTATGTATGTATGACTCCGAACTTCGAGTGCAGTATGTCGTTCGCGCGCTTAATGCATATGACGTCAATTACCGCAAGATGTTTCCAACGGAAACAAGCGCTGTTACCAATGACAACATCAGTATTTTAACGGTAAAACTTGGGCGCCAAACTTGCCTCGCGCCACGCTCAATCGGGAAGCGTAGTACGATGCTTTGGATGCTGCACGTGACCTGCCCACGCTCGTCGTTAGCTACGATGTCGTGTGCTCTCCGTTGTATTACTTGAGCAGGACAATGTTCTCGTTGATAAATTGAAAAACTTTGACTTGTTTGTCTGTGTTGTTGATGCAAGTATAGAGTAGTGAACAACAATCAACATTTACAGTGCGAGACAACCTTGTAGTTGGTAATAAAAAAAATAAATAAATCTTCGGTCTTTTCAGCGACCGCCGTTAAAATTCGATGATATTTATGATGGTTTTCTACTGATTCAAACATCGAATCGACACATTTTTAAGTGTTCGAAGGTGTGCATTGACGGTAAGTGAACCTTTTATGCAATGATTTCATCCGATTTTACACAAATAATCCAACAGGCACAGCTTCAAAGAAATGTTTCTCAAATACATTAATAATTCATGAGGTCAGTAAACCAATAGCGCGTGCCCGTAGTTAAGTCACATGGATGCACCTTGATACCGCGCTAAAGAACAGCGTGTTTGGATATCCAAACACGTGTGTTTGGAAATCAATTAGAAAAAGCAATACACAACTTGAACAAAGCTTTATTACTTCTGTTGTTTGCTGTTTACATTTACGTTTACAGTGCAATTAAAAAACGTTCGTGAATTAAATATTCCGCGCGCCCTGTTTACAATTTCTAAAGTTTCAGAAACTATACTACCACCACCACTAGCTTCTGTTACACTGCTGGATGTACAAGGTCCAAGTAGATTCGACACTGTAGCACTTCAGTTGTTCTATACTAGTTTCTCGTAGGTTAACAAAGCATTTGACCTATGTCCGGTCCTTTCACGAACTGATGAGTTTTTCTTCAACGCCTGAATTAAATAACTTAGTGGCACAGGCAATTCTCAAAGAATGAGCCGTTTTCCGATTAATTCCAACCTCCTTGCACATATCTGACAGGACTGCATTTAGCGTGTTAATTCCTACTGGACTTTTCTTCTTCTTGCACACGTTTGGGCGGTCGAGACCTCAGCTAACCCGTCCATGTTTCGGAATTAGCAGAACCAGTCACTAAATGCAAATTGTGGCTACTTGAAATAAACAAGCTTCAGTTGTGAAAAACACGGACATTATCATCACAAACTGTCCTCAGATTAAACAAAAGAAGGCAAAAATCACATACTTATCTGATTTTTGCTTTCCTTTGTTCTTTTGTTTTCTTTATTTCTTTTGTTTGCAATTAGGCGCCGATTGAGAAGCCATTTCAAAAACTCGTGCTTCATGTTTTACTGGGGTTTCCAAACACTCGAAAACAACAATTTGGTATTATCAACAGAGTTGATAGCGTAAATGCAATAAATTATACATTCGCGAGACAGGAAGACGACTTGGCGACCGATTCCGCGAACACCTTCGCGACGTTGAGAAGAATGACAAGGGTGCATCAAAGCCAGTCGCTCGTCATTTTAATCTCCCTAACCACTCCAAACAACACATGGCTATCTGCGGCCTTTCCCTACATCCAGGTACGACGGAAAGCCGCAAGAATCTGGAACAAAAATTTATCTTCCAGGTCGGCACCCTTAATCCCCGCGGTATTAACGAACGCTTTTCACTAACTACTGATGTATTCCTATTTTTCACGTTGCCATGTTACCACCAATAGCGTAGCTCCTATTCCACTTTAAAATCTACACACAACCCAGAATTCCTCGATTCGCTCTGACGAAGGGCTAACGCTCGAAACGTCAGCTTTTAGAATCCCTGTACAATGGCCAATTTACACTATCAATTCTGTTGATAATATCAAATTTTTGTGTACTCGAAAACAATAGTTTTCTCGTGTTTGGAAACCCCGGTGAAACACTCGCACCCGTTTTTGAATCCACGAAAATTTTTTCAAGAGTAGGAATCATTGTGAATTGAAATTTAAAAACCATAGATGACTCGAGTATTCCTGAGAAGCAAGTTAAAAAAACCGTTGTTACGTTCCGATGGTCTGGACTCAGGACGGGCAGATCCTATTGAGCTTAAAATTCTCTTGCCTCGCGTTTTCATAGTTGTGTTCTAACTTTTGTTCTCCTTTTTGTATGACTCCCTGGCAGTATTAGTGAGGAAGTCAAAATGGAACGTGTCGTTCTAAAGTTCATAATGTTTTAAAGGTCTTTAAAAGTAATGTGAGATTATGATCAAGTGGCACAAAAGCGTAGAGATAAATGAAAGATGTATTTTTCCGATAATGTACGTCGACAAGATACATCCACACTTTAAAGTCCCATTTCACTTTTTTCTCATTGCGAACACGCCACGTATTGACATTCAGATCCTAACAGGATATTTATCGGTCCATCCCTAATAATTAATCGCCCAGTTTCCATGAGTCTGAATGGTAGAATACAACCCACTGCACGTGACCATGATTTTAGAACAGGTGGTATTTTCAAGCTACCGTTCCGGTTTAAAAGAGCTTTAATAATCAGAAGGTCATAGTTTCAATTCCTGTTGGGAGATCTCGGAATTTTTTTTTTCGAATATGCTTGGGACAATGTAGAAAAATTACATCTTCGAAATGATTTTTTGAGTGAAAAAAAAAAGTTGAACCTAAGGGGGAATTTCTACTCATTAAAACATCTTTTTTTTGCAGTTTTCGTCACTCAGTTCCCAAATGATCAAGACCTGTTTGTTGGTAAATCACAGATTGTCCAGTGTTCAGCCGAGGGATATCCTAAGCCGACCTTCAAGTGGTACAAAAGCTTCAAACTCGTGAAATTCGACGAGGAACCGCGCTTCACTCTTCTTTCCAACGGATCATTGTTAATCAACCCAGTCCACGAAAGGGACACCGCAGACTACATTTGCCGAATCACACAGCTAGGAGATCAATATGGCACAAGCGTACGTGAACAGCAAAAAGCAATAAAGGTGACAGTATACGGTAAGATGCCATCAATTGAGAGAGTGCGACAGAAATTTCATTTGGGCCCCATAACAAATGCTATTCTCAATCTAATCGTTCGTTCGTTCGTTCGTTCGTTCGTTCGTTCGTTCGTTCGTTCGTTCGTTCGTTCGTTCTTTTGTGCGATCGTTCGTTCGTTCAATCAATCAATCAATCAATCAATCAATGATCCGTTAATCCATCCACCGATTTACTCATTCACTCATTCATTGAATTATTGACTATGCAATCTGTTGTCGCTTATCCCAGGTCCGCCAAGAATAAACATTGAAGAGTCAAGTAACCGTACTGAGGTGTATTCGTATGCGGGGAACCCTTCACCTGTCACGATCCGTTGTGTTTGGTGGGGGTATCCCAAACCTACACTCAGCATACGTAAAGGAGGCAAGCTTTTGCCTAGCCAAGATGTGAAAGTCAACTTTCCGGAGGGTAGTTTGCTTAGTTATCTGGAGGCCACTGTTTTGACAAATGAAGATGGCGACTTTGGAGAGTACACTTGCCACGCGTCTAACATACACGGCTCAGCCACGCACGTTGTTGTTATCAACAAGGCTGGTGAGTAGAGGGACAGAACAGGATGCCGCATGACGAGAGGGGAGGGGTGACCAGTTGCGACGTTTGGATGCATACCTTAGAAAAAAAGCCCACCACTTGACAAGTGAAGTAACCAATAAGAACGTCGTTACTCTCGTTAAATTGCCCATAAAACCACACTGGGTGTCAAATCCATTTCTACTGTGTTCGCGATTTTTGTAGCAACAACATCATTTAAGAACGCCTTGAAAAGGATGTAACGTTTGTTTGAGAGAACGAGACAAAGAAAGTACAGTACATTGCGTCTTTTTTTGTTTTATTTACTAGCTTCAATTAGTGCCTTCTTATTTTATCAATAGATAACTTAAGGAGGAAGGAAAGCACAACTCAATAGCTTTGATTTCGGTAAAATACGCAAACAAACCTCAACATCCAGAACTAAATGGTAACACTTCCTTCGCTGGCCACCGTCACAGCCTTTTGTTTCAGAAGTGAGGAGTAAATTATCGTAATTATCAAGAGCTCGGAGACACCGTTAAACAAAGCTTACTCTTCAGCAAATGCACCACTGGGCTTTTTAGCAGTCCGAACCAGGCTTGCTAACGTGCATACCAAAGCATGGACACAACTATTTCTCGTCACAGACGTAACAAATTGACAAACCACATATTATTACCTTACTGCTGAGGTTAATGGCTACTACAAAAGACAACAACATAAACAAGGGCAGCAACACATCTCGGGCTTTCTGCTTATTTGTATCTCTATGTTGAATGAATCCATAGGTCCTCCCAGTGCTCCAAGGAACATCACGTTCGCCACCACATGCGACCACTTGACAGCAGCCTGGACACCACCAGATTCTGATGGTGGGTTACCGCTGACACGATACGCTGTACAGGTCAAAGACTTAAACGGGTGGTCTGATGCAGTGTTTGTAGGAGTGAAGACAAACAGGTTTACTTTTACAAGACGCGAGGGTGTAAAGCCGAGAACAGCTTACATAGTCACAGTTCAGGCTTTCAACCAGCTTAAGACAGGAGAAATTGGTGAAGGATCTGTGACCTCAGCATACTGTACGTATCGTAGATAATGACGCCATCATTAGTGTGTTAATGCTTAAATCTTTGTTTGGCTGTTTACCCACTGGCTACCCCTGTGGGTGACCCGCATACGAAAAACATGCAATTGATTTCGAGGGGACGACAAGACCTAGAGTGAGCAAAAACATGCATCCATAAAAGAAAAATAATGGGCGTTATGTTTCAAAATGGCGAATAGTTACAACCCACGGGAAGCATAGAGCCAGTGGAAAACTTGTGTCGAACACGGGGTCCCCACAATTACTGCATACCACGGGAAAGCGCTTTACCACAGCTTATTCCAGACATGATAAGGTGAAAAGGATTTGCGAAACTTTAGTGAAGTGCTTCAGCCACCTAATGTCTGAATTTTTACAAGCAATGAAAACATTAGTTTCATTTTGCCTCACCCAATCGCTTTGTTTGTGTTTGACATAAGAAAACACTGCAGTAGTAAAGTCGTAACAAAGTCAATCATAACAGCGAGTCACACAGTCACACGGCATTTATGGAAAGCGAGGTTTTAATGTTCTTGTTTTGCATAGTTTTAGTGTATTCTTAGATACATTTACATTTTTAATTGTATTGTTTATCCTGATGAATCTATCGGATATAAATGAAGTCAGTTTACTCAACTTCTTTTCGTGCTCAGGCCCCCCAAGTGGACCGTATGAAATAGCTAACAGAGTCACGTGGCTGAACAGTACAAGCTTTACACTCGAATGGACTCGCCCTCCCTATGACGGGGGCGACCCAAAACTGAAATACGACGTTGAATACAGCAAGGTAACACCTGATGGAAAATACGTGCATTGGATTGCCAGGAAAAATATCGAGACTCAAGAGTACAATGTAACCGGGTTGGAAGGTGGTGCTAAGTATGAGTTCAAGGTGTTTGTTTTCAATATTGTTGGAAGAAAAAGAGAGCCCGCGAGGAAGACGTTTAACGTGTACAGCGGTGTTGGTGTGACGCCTTCACCCATAGGGCCACCAGGTATGGACCGTTACTGGATTTAAGAGTTAAAGATGACCTTAAAACTGTTAAGTCGTCCTTACAGCAGATCAAAGTCATGAAATCTCATTAATTATCTTTCACTTACATTATTTTGGCGTAAAACGTACAAACTAAGTTCTAATGAACAGTGAGTCAAGTTGTATAAAGGAACTAAGAAACTTGGATGAGGTAATTGGCTTTGTTCAGGTGAAAAACTAATTTGTTTATGTGAAATTCGATCGAGAAATAGTACTACAATTAATCATTTTAGTGATCAGGTTTACTTGTTTGTAATTTTGCGGTCAAGTGATTCGCTACGATGTACGGTACGTTGTGATTTCGTGCTGAAATAAGATACAGATGAAATGTCTGGAGCAGACAAAAATATTGTTATTACGAAAGTTCTTTTAGAGAATTTAAAGTTGGTTTCTTGTTTCTATTCCTCCCTTTTATTGTCGTCCCTTCCGTTCCCTCTCGCCCAGCGTGGGATAAACGAGGGCCAACATTTTATGGTCCAGCGAGTTTTGTTTTAAAGGTATTTAATTGAAAGTAATAAGCGACGTCTATGCTCGTATAAATTTCGCAACTGTATCTCGTGCGTTGAGACCAATTCACTTGGAAAGAAGTTCACCAACAGTCTCTTCGCTGCTAAGTAAATCAAATGTGTTCCGTTCAAGAATTGCAGCAAGTTGATCGGGAGCTCGGAAAAGTGCTTAGTGAACTCGCTCCTCGTGTTTGTTTTCCAAAAAAATTAACATCGATCGGCTATCTACATCATATCGCCTTGGTTTATTTCAAGATTTGTTCAGGTAACCGGTAACGGATAAAGCATGAGGAATAAACGTTAAGCCCGCGTAACTAAATCTTTCTACGCCCTTCTCTAAAACACTTCTATTCTGATGATCTGTTGAAGCAAATACAAACATCAACAAAAGAATTTGCTTGCCAAGGGTGCGTTCCTTTGGGATGATCCAGATCAGGATCAGTGATCCAAGATCACTCGGATCATGGCGCATCAAAGGAACCGAAGAATCCTTGTTCAGAGTGGATTTCTCGTTGCCTTTGATGCGCCATGATCTGAGTGATCTTGGTTCACTGATCCTGATCTGGATCATCCCAAAGAAACGCACCCCAAGACTCTTTGAAAGAGAAGGGAGCGGTCCGCCCTTTAATCTTTAGTGTTATTGTTCACTTATCGCACCTTGAAAATTTACTCTGCTCATATTACGTTTGATGGGCAGTTGTGGATTTCGGCGAAGGGACTCAAGTATTCCCAAAGTTAAATCAGTTGACCAATCATATCCCATCAGTGCTGCATGTGCATTTCTTTATGCCTGACTTACCACATATTTCGCACTGCAAGTAAATGTCACGGAAAACAATAGAATTCTACGCGATGCCTGCACTGAAAATTTTTCTCCTTTTCCAGTCCCATCCCCCGTCATCCCATCTCTGCCTGCCTTAACCATAAGTCCCACTCTCTGCTGGTATTCTTAAATTCCTGGGGGGAGCGTTCAGGAACATGGAATTCTTTTAGGCAGGGCATAGAGGTAGATGCTCTGACTTTGCTTTTCCGAGACGAGGCTCAACGGTTTATTGGTTATTGTTAGTACTCCACAACACAACAACCAGTTAAGACGGGAAGTCGAGCAACTGATTTGGAAAGATTTTAAATCCTTGCATGCATTCTACTCGGTCTATGGAGACGGAGGAAACATTAGAGCTGGTCCGAGAAAAAAAAACATAGTTTTCGAATTTTAACTCCTTTCTCCATTTTGCTTCAACAGGTAGAATTGTTGAATTGCTGGTCTACGACATGTTTGTGAACTGTACCTCTTTTTACATGCAAGTGGACTTTGCCCTCAGGTCTCAATATCTCGATACAGAAACTTTCCGATTTGAGAACAGATCGTGCGGGTCTCACACTCATACGTCTGTGCATGTGTCATTGAGGACAGAACTGGACGCTTGCGGTACTGTCAGGAGGGATAGCGGCGATGCAGTGACATATTTAAATAAAGTCGTAGCGGAAACAAATGACAAAGAGACCATTTACATTGTAGAGTTTCCTTTTTCTTGCACCTACCTCACGCATCAGACGATTGGAGTTCCCAGCTTTCAACCCAAGAAAAAGGTCACCTTTTTTGAAGGTAAAACAACCGTTTCCTCAAGAAATAAGTTTAAGTTAAGTTAAATAATACTTCGTCATGCAAATACAAATCAGTAAAATACAAAACAACAGAAAAACGAGCATGACTGGAGGATAATTGGGGGAAACTAAATTCCCATACAAAAAATATTCTACAATATTAAACATACTAAAAACAAACTAAGACGTGGAATTTAAGGCGGCCTAAAGGTAACCAAATGAAATTAAGTTGCATGCGTGTCTCTAACGAGTTATACATGATTTAAAATGAACACTAAAAGTTAAGAAGTAAGTGTGGTTCCTACGCGTTTTCGCTGATACATTAAAATAAAAAAAAACACGAGGATCTATGTCACAGTGTCCAAAAATAATTTTGTACATCTGTACTAAGCAAAGAAACGTCCTTCATAACCCGAGCGAACGCTATTTCAGGGTCCCAAGTCTTTCCTGATATTCTTTCTCTGATCCACAAATGACTCGAGTAGCTCGCCTCTGTATTGACTCTATACTATTGATGTACTTCACTTAATACGGATTCCAGACCTGACAACCATTTTCATTCAACCATTCCAAAGTTGGACGCACTAAGGTCTTATATGCTATCGAGACCCTTTCAGGGTTATTTGGTCTAAAGGTTCGTCGTATCAAACCCAGAACCTTGTTAGCTTTACCACAGATATAATTTAAATAACTCGAAACCGAGGATAAATAAACGAAAAACAATCCAAACACAGTGTTGAAACCCATGTCATGCACGGAGTAACCGATGCCAATCACGTTAACACAGATGTGAAAAGTTGAAAAATATGCAACTTGAGCCAAATGCGGGAAGATTGCTTTGCATTGGAGTGGATGCATGTCTTAAAAGTTGACTCTGGCGTACCGAGCAATTGTTTACCATGCGATAACTCTTTCGATTGTCGGTTCACATATTTTGAGCCTTGACATTGAAGCCAATTGTGCACTAGAACTGGCTTCAACTATAGTGTAATAGTGTGTAGTTAAGTTTAGGAAATTTCTTGGAAGAGGAGCTTTCGGAAAAAAAGCTTCCATCCCGAAGATGAAATGAGGATTATTTTGGCTTTGCTCGTAACTTAACGCACGTTTACCTTTTCTTTTCAGAGGGTTATGGCAACTTCTCATTTGAGATGGGCTTATACCGTAACGCCGAATACTCTTCTCCTTATGAAGTATCAGAATACCCCGTGAGCGTCGATCCGTTTGGGCAGCTCTACTGTGAAGCTAAATTAGACACCTCGGACGCCGGGCTCGTCCTTTTCGCTGAAACGTGTGTGGCCACACCCTCCATGGATCCTGCCCACAGCGTGCATTATACATTTATAGATAACGGGTAATGTAGGTTTATATAATGATAGAATTTTTCTAGTCGCACACCGAACTAGTAGTCAAACTTCCAAGAATGTGAAACTCTGTTTTCCATTTCCACATTAGTCTACAGAGACGGTTTTTAGCCGTTCAGATTAACAATCGGCAGTATTGAAGTTTATCCGGGGTAACAGAGCGTTTCATTGAATTACACTGAGGTTAGTCCGAAAAAGCTTAGATTACTCAAATGTAGAATTAGCACAATTTAAGGTAGAAATACCATTTCCATTAATGTTTGTTTTGTTCGTAAATAAACTGAACTATTTCACTATTAGGTCAGACGTTGTCATACAAGGCAAAAAGCTCGATGTACTTTGTTAGTATAACGACAATGATTGCACGAATTGTTGAATAGACCGCCCTATATTTGGCGTCACGATGTTGTTTAAGTCTGAATTCCTCCTTTTTTTTACCACTAGATGCCCCGTTGACAACGGAACATATTATGACCATACTCTGACACAAACCCAGCGCTTTCAGCTTGTTCCATTTCGCTGGATTCCGCAAAACTTCACATTGGTTTACCTTCATTGTAACGTTATCGTCTGTCACAAATCCGGCAACTCGCGCTGCAGCATGGGATGTCAACGTTCCAATAGGAGGCGCCGGAGGAGTATTGGGAAGGAAGAAATGCACCGCGTTACTTTAGGTCCCATAAGGGTACGGAAACCAGAAAGTGCGACAACTGATATTCTACATAGAGGTAAACAAACGTTGCTTCCATTTTTGAAGAAACCGTTCACAGGAGTACTTGAGAATTGACCTCGAGGTGTACCTTTTTCTCATCATGGAACTGAAGCAAATTGTCTGGTACGCCCATGGACGGCCGGCTTTCGCCCACGCTAGCTCGCGTTCTGTCGTCCATGTAGGGTTCGACTCTTCCTCAGTTGTCTTTCTTCGGTTCTCCTATTCTTTGTAGTGAGGAACCTCTCCGAGTAAAGACAAAATTTGTTTATTATTTAGTGAATGTTGCGAGGTGTAGCTAGGCTGACCTGAACAGAGCAACCAGCTAACAGTTCATGGTGAAAAAATAGACGCTGAAAGCAATAAAATACGGTTTTTCGTCAAAGAAACTCTGATCATCGTTAATTGTTCACCTGAATGCTACAATATGCCCGCAATGTTTAAATTAAATTCATGGGCCTTTTTTTCTCGGTAGATAACATTTTACTCAAACCATTTGACCCGTACGTAGTGATATCCGATTACGCGACTTCCATGTTACTTAATTAAAACCTTCCCGGACGTTTTAAATTAAGTGTCGTTCTCTCTTTTACCCAACAGAACCAGTACATCGTTCCGTCATATCCAATTCATCTGGCATATCTCTGTGGGCGATAACACTGTGTGTATTTGGAGGGCTTGGTTTGGTGCTATTTGGAGTAGCTTATCTGGTCTTATTTTTAGCTTCCACTTCAAGGAAAGGCCCGGTGCTAGCCGTTCAAGGCAATTCAGAAGAGATGGAAACATTCTGTACCGAAAATGTTTAGTATAAATAACAGAAGAATCTCGCCATCTGTAAAATAAACCTCGCTCTAGGCGCAAAGGTAACCCACTGTTGTATTTCGGAGCACAGACTTAGGGTGTGGATCGGTTTCTCTGATGCCAAAAAAAAGGCGAAGCTTCTATTGGCTTGTTTAGCCTTGGTTTGTGTCTCGAGGTCGAGAGAGGGGGATGCTCCATTCCCTTCTTGTGAGGACAAGCGCACTAAAAGCTGTGGAGAGAGTGGGCCTGAAGGTCAACCACTTTGACGCTCCCCCTCAATGCAAGGTTCTGTATTTGTAATATTTTTCTGTTCCTTCCAGTTGAAAAATAGCGTGATTCTTCTGTATAATACTAAAGCACAGTAAAACTATGACTAATTTCTATTGAAGGGAAAATGGAACATGACGATTCTTTTGCATGCGCGCAGTGAAACATTAGGGAGTTTAAGATTCTAAGACGCGACGGCAACGAAAACGTCATTTCAAAATACAACTTCTCGTTTGTGTAACTCTTTCGAGATTATTCCAACTTGTTTAACATGAAAAATGCTGGTGAGCTGTCCAGGGTCTAAATCACTATGAACGATGTTAAAGCAAAGAAAGAGAAAGAAAAACTTGTCACCATACACTCACGTTCTCGAGAAAACCCCAAATTTGGTCATTTCACGTTGTTGTTTCGCAGAGGACGGCAAAGAAATGTATCAAAATGTTTTTTCTTTCTCTTTCTTTGCTTTAACATCGTTCATAGTAATTTAGACCCTGGCCAGCTCGCCAGCATTTTTCATGTTAAACAAATTGGAATAATCTCGAAAGAGTTACACAAACGAGAAGTTGTATTTTGAAATGACGTTTTCGTTGCCGTCGCGTCTTAGGGGCGGATAGGGTCGGGGGAGCGGAGGGGTGGGGGAAATGTGGAATCGCATAACAATCCTCGTGCTTTGTCGTTCCAGCTCTTGCTACTAAGGTAATTTATCTTGGGCTAATTATTGTAATAAAATAAGGGATAGCTTTGGCATCAATTTATGCCGGATTGGATGAATGCCGTTTCATTTTACTTTGTCTTCATTTGCCTTTTTTCTAGTATGTCTTCTTTCAATAACTAGCTGAAAGTTGGTTGCTTCCATCGTCATTCGTCAAGCATAAAATGCTATTTGTATTGTAAACGTTTTTGATAGAATTAAACAAATCGAGAAAGAAAATTGAATTTAACAGTGTTTTGTGTTTGTTGTCTACAGTATAATTCGAGTCTAAGGCCCGGTTCGGACGCCGTACTTTACATGAGCCGAACTAAATTCGAATTTGGACCCAAATTAACAAAAGTACGCCTGTTGATTCAGACGTCGAACTTAATTAGCCGTTCCACAGCCGTTCCTAATACAGTTCCAGGAAAACTAATCAATATTGTCAGTGCTTTTCAAAATATATACATAATAATTTGTGCATTAAATTCGGCACATGAAAAGTTCGGCGTCTGAATCAAAGTCGTTCCAAAGTCGAAATTCCCGGTCAAGCCAGGCCGGAAGAACGGCCGAGTCGTTCCAAACTAAAATGGCCGTTCCTAATTGATTCAGACGCCGAACTTTTCATGAATTTAATTCTATGAATTAGGTCCGGCTCATGAAAAGTACGGCGTCTGAACCGAGCCCAAGTTCTCCACTATGGATAATTATTAGGGAGTTTAAGCAACGACGACGGCGACGGCAACGAGAACGTCATTTCAAAATATAACTTCTCGTTTTCAAACCTTTTTCGTGATTATTCCAATTTGTTTAACATGCAAAATGCTGGCGAGCTGTCCAGGGTCTAAATTACTGTGAACGGTGTAAAAGCAAAGAAAAAGAAAGAAGATTTTGCAGTAGTACGCTCACGTTCTCGAGAGAACCTAAAATTTGGTCATTTCACGTTGTTGTTTTGCAGAGGACGGCAAAGAAATGTACTAAAATGTAAACGCACGTGCAGAGCGATTGTTTTTGCTCATTAAACCCATTGTTTTGTGGCGTTCTCGTTGCCGTTGCCGTCCTCGTTGCTTAAACTCCCTAATAACTTTTGCGATAATGCAGGCATGCGCAGTACTTTCCTGAGGTGCTAGTTAGAATCCTGATAAAAAGCTACTCGAGCAATGTTTTCCCGTGGTGCTGTTCATTATACTGGAAAGGGTGACTCAGACCTTTTTGAGTGCGCGGATGAAATTCTGATGCAGTGCATTTCTGTACAGCTGATCATATGCTGAATGACGGTGTTTCTAACTTTTGAGTTTGGCTGAACTGACCCTGATCTGAAAGCTACTGGAAAGGGTTTTCCAAAGGCGCCATTGATCACTGAAGTTACCGACAGTCTCGCTGGCATCTCGTTCATGAAGTGTCACCTACTACAGAAAGAATCGTACGATAAATATTGCGTGACTTCTAGGAGACAAACCGTTATACCACCTTTATTCTGTTACCTGGCCCCGTTTGCACTAATGCAAGGTCAACTCTTACTGCTTCCACAAAAAGAAAGACACTCATCTGGAAAGATCACATTAACCCTTTATATGCTGTAGATATATAGAGGATGTTCTTTTCTTTAAAGCAAACCCTGGTAGGCGATGGGTGAGAACGTAAACAAGAGCGGTAAAAAAGCTTTGTAAAGTACAGATTGTATTCTGAAAAATGAATTCTAGATAACGTATGAATACAGAAAGCATAATTCTCTTCTGAAAGTCTTTAAAACAAAACGTCCTGATTTAGAATCACAGATATCCAATCGATCACTTTTTAGCAGCCTAAACTCGCTCTACAGTACATGCCTTAATTTACAACTTAACGAAAGCTAAAATGCTACTATCTTTCTAAAAAAGTGGCCCAGCCTTGAATACTATGGCCATGATAAAATACGGAGAGTAAATACTGGGCTACAACACCTTTACGAAAACATTCTTCGCTCGTTTCAGACTACTTAAACAAAATATGTCCTGGTCATTCAACTTTGTAGTCGACATGAATTTGCGGCTATTATAAGTTATAACTAAGTCACCACGCGGTGATGAGCTTAAGCACCCTCGTTTTTGAGCCACGGACGTTTCGCTTTCATGGGCAGTTGTTCTGCACAAATTTACACGTAAATCGTATCTATGAGAGTAAAGAAACTTAGTAAGACAAATGTGGTAGCGTCAAGGCAAGTTAAAGGAGATAACGCCTCACTTCCGGTTGCAGTCCGTCGCTCAAAAACGCGAGTGCTTAATGTAGTGACGAGACGTCTGCCTAGTAAAGTTAACAGCGTTTGCAATGATATCGGACACAACATGGCCACATCGGCGGTATTTATAACAGAGGACGTCTAGTATAAATACAGGAAATAAGGCCAACGCATCAAATGTCAGAC
>OX419344.1:25000-50000 GCA_948470475.1 Galaxea fascicularis | reverse complement strand
ATCTTTCACCTGTCGCTCACCTTTATATTAAAATGGAACATTATTATGGGTTTTCCTATTTCAGAATGGTCATAAAAACAACAAGCCCTCACACAACCTAGCTCATGACATGTAAACACTAAAAACCCCATACATTCGACGTGGACGTTTCGGACTATGGTCGCCACAATAGCATTCCCTTCACTGTCAACTGCGCTGTTTCTTGCCTCACAGCTGTACCTTCCACTATCCCAAACTTGAATGTCTTTTAATTTAATCACACTTCTGCCTGCTGAAATCTAAAAAAAATGCAGAAATAAATAAACTTTCTACCAGATGATCTTAAGAATTATGCTTTCTTAGTAACTAATTACTTCAAGATCCACTGAACCCACGTCCCCCCTATTACTAGTCGGGTGTGATAACCACGATGACAACGCGGCAATTGAAGAGGAGATTTATGTGGCTGAAGCCGTGGGCCTCCCGGAGATTTTCTTTCAAGGTGACAAGCCAGTGGATGACTATAAATCCATATGCATATGAAATGCATATATGTGTGTCTGTGTCTGTGTCTGTGTCTGTGTGTGTTGAAAAACATATATATATATATATAAGAAGTCTGTGAGTCGATTTTCTCGTGGAAAAGTGCTCAATATGTTGAAGTAGAGCGGAATAAATATTTTAAGAGGAAAAAAGGACGCAACTACATTTTCCCTCCTTTTCCGTCCTTTTTTCTCTCAAAATATTTATTTCTTTATTTCTTTATTTATTTAATCTTTTATTCTGTAAATATGACGTAATTCAATCCTTGGGTTGCAAAGTTATATTCAATAAACTATCTATCTTTTGATGAACTTGAGGGTTTCTTACAGGATTCCTTGCTTACCGTATGTTAAAGGGGCTCTGTCACTTTATTTTAGTATGTGAAAGGCTAAAAATGCCTTGAAGTTGGTGAAACACAAAAATAATGATGCAGTTGGTTTACCTAAGACTTTGTTACTATATACTGACACTTAATACTATCTTCTGCTGTTACGGATGGCAAGGTTGGAAATGGATCACTTTTTTAAAAATTTAGCATAACTATTTCAAATCATCGCGTCAATAGCCAAAACTGTACGGTGGAGGACTGTTCCTGAAAAAAATCGATTTACATATTTCTCTTAAACTTCAAAGAATGTTTGGGCATGAGCAAAGGTCATAAAGAAGCCGTAAAACGGCAAAAAATTCATGACAGAGCCTCCCTAATTGTATAAGTTTAACCTACATTTAAACGTAAATAGAATATTATACAAAGATGTCACTGAGGTAACAGTACCTCCTGACGAGGGTCTCTCTCTCCATTTTTTTTCCACTGTACAGTTGGAACAGGATATCCTGTGGCACTGCACTCTAAGTTTAAATCGTTTGATTTAGACAGTGCTAAGTCCCCACCTGGAGAGACAATCTTGGGTGGCACTGAAAAACGATATCACATGGATTAGCATCTACTAAGAAGTACACATTTGCGATATAGCCGTCTTTTTTCTTTTTCTTTTTTTTTTTTCATTTTTCGCACTAAGCTTCATTCGGTTAGGGGACGGGGTCCCTCTAGAGTTGAGAAAAAATAAATCAATAAAATTGAATTATTGGCATACGTTGAGCGTTTCTCGAGGTTTTCTTTGGTGTACATGCGACGGCACTATAGTCAATGCTTAATCAGTACACAACAAATTAAATGAAAATTTGAGCGGTAGCTAAAAATATATTCCGCCGGCAGACGTCCTTTAGTCATGTGTTTTGTGCGCCTTGAGCTACGCCAATTAGCTATGTATCGCTATGTATACAAAATTGACAAGGGAGGGAACTTTTTCACGAAACTGAAAACAGTTAAATTTCAGCTTATTTGCCGCGCAAAACTTTTCACCTGCAAACCGCTCACAAAATTCCTCACAGCAAGAGTTTGCTAACAATTTTGATTTCAGTCTAGTCTCGTTCAATTTGCACCTGAGGATGCCGAGAGTTCACTGTTTATACATGTCGAGCAAAACATCTCTGTGAGGGAGGGAGAGGCAGCATTTCGGTCTTGATGGCGCGTAAATCGGTCACGACTGTGCCGAGGCAACTAGGCTTTGTTTCTGTATAATCGTTAAAGAGAAGCTTATATTACACCAACAGGAATCACGCAAAAGGCAACACGCGTTTTTCTTCAAAACTCCCCCAGCGTGAGTAACGCGGCGGGCCTATTTTACAAGTCACATTCCACCAGTCAAAGTAAAGATCATCGCGCTAAATATCAGTGGCACCCAACGAGCCAAATCAAGCAAAAGCTGTAAAAAGGCATTTAAGTACCTTATGGTGTTTGAAGCCTGTTTGAAGTGATGTTTCCATTAGCTGGACAAATTTAATATATGCGGTTAGCTAAGATTTTAATTGCCCGAAAAGTTTAGGGAACAAATTCTTCCTTTTAAGAAATAGCTAGCTAAAGTGAACTTTCCACGAACTTTCTAGGGAGCTATTTGCTTTCCGAAAATGCTAGCTAACGTTTTTGACTGCCAAAAAACAGCAAATATAACCCTTCCGAAAACGTCAGGGGCTATTATTTTCCCCCTTGTGACTCTTTAGGCCACGTTTCAGTTAGGAAAATCCAAGTGCACTCTTTGATCGACGCCGAAAGCCCAAGGCGAACTACCCTCCACCGAACAGATACCTACCGAAACTTGTCGTTGGGTGCCCCTGATTTTGGTCCTATAAGTGGAAAACTTAGGAGCTTTTCATCCATTTATCGATGATAATTAGTGGCCACCCAGCTAGATTCCAATTACCCTGAGTGGAGTTTTCGCTCGCGGCTTCGGCGTCTCACCTATACAAAGCGCCGCGCAAACGGTTTCAACACGTATGCTGTCTACGCTTCTAATTAACGTCCTCGTTTGTGACTACGATATAATAGCTATTTTAATTAATAATTTCCTTAAAACGTAGACGTTACGCGGAGAACTGCGTCTCTAACCAGGCGGGATCGGGATAGACATTCTGAGTGGGGCGGAATGGTGGGATCTAGTCAAAAATAGTGGTGGGATGCGGGATTGAAAAAGCCTATGTTGGACCCTCTTTAATGGTGCCTGGTTCCAAGTGCTCAACAGTTCCGATTGGATTTGCTCACTCCTCTAGTACTGCGGCTGCATTTTACAGGTATTTGAAATTAGCTTTGTTTTGAACTCCTGCAGCTGTTCTATTACACAAGCTTACTTCATGGGCAAAAATGTGAAAGTAAATGAGATACAACATATTTCCCCAAACCATTCTAACTTTCCGTTTGTCATTAAATGTGAATATAATATACTCATGTGTGTGTGCGAGGAAATTAATGCCAGTGAATGATGGCAATTAAAACTGAGTTGGATGTACACTGGCACGTTACTAAAATATACAGCCGTGCAGACATATTAAGAAGACATATTAAGAAGAACGTGTCCAGAAGCAGCACCGAGGCAGTAGTTCATGTCAGTGTTAATCACGAGTAGACTCGATTATTGAACATGTAATCACCTAATGTTTGGTTCACCGAAATATCAGCTGTCATGAACGCTAGTGCTCGCTTGTTTTTTTGTGCTCCAAAGTCGTAGTGCCATATCACACCTCTGCTACGTGAATTACACCGTCTATCTGTTTCTTATGTAAAGCACAGTAGAATATTTTTGTAAAAAACTATACGGTATAAATTTTTAAATGCAGTTAAATGTAAGCGGTGTTTATATTTGCGTATGTGCTAGTATTCCACGTGCTCTTGGATCGCATAGCGTTTGTTAGCGATAGAAGTGAGCGTTGGCTTCGCAATCAGTTATACTTGTCATATGAGGTTGTGTTCCCTCTCCCTTCCCCTTTCCACTGTCTCTATCGGTGTGAAGGGTGCCTGTCTCTTTTACAGCGTGGGGGCTCCTGGCTGGGTTGCCATGATTTGCCAGCCATGGGCCGGGAGCGGTCTCCACCTAGGAGCTGGCTGCCCATATTGGAAGCTCCTGGATGTCTCAGGCACCCAACCTCCACTTAGCGATGCAGTTATTATTATACTCCAATCAAGTAATCCTTACCATAAACATCTTTAATTTCCACTTGAGCTCGAGCTTCACCAATCTGCTCCCCAGATTTTGCAATCTCGTTGTATGCTCTACAGGTGTATTTTCCAATTAAACCTCTTGCAACAGTTGTGACTGTTAAGTTACCACCACTTATTTGAAATGGTACAATAGAATTTATTGGTTGTTCCTTCGGGCCTAGCCATTGGTACTTTGGAGGAGGTCTACCAGTTGCTTTGCACACAAATGAAGCCGGTTGGCCTTCAGTCAAGTACACTGTAGATGTTGGAAAACGCTTAATCTGTGGAAACTCTAAAAATGAAAAAGATGATGTTCTTTTATAATTTTGTAGTCATTCAGTTTCTATAAACATCAGCTCCACCTAAATATTGGCTCATAGCACAGAAAAATAACCTTATTGAGCATGCATTTACTGAGTGGTGTTTATGTAAGATTTTCCATTCAGTGAGATGATCAAAGACTCGGTGCTTTGGTGCTACATATTACATTTATAAGGCTTAACCTGCAACAATCTTCGTTCTGCACTGTCTTTATAGACTTTATATACCAAGGTGCATATATACCAAGCCCGCATCTTGTTTTCGCGGGCTTCATAGCATGCAGGCCACCGCATGCTACGAAGCCCGCGAAAACAAGATGCGGGCTTGGGCATTTGACATGGATCATTGCGCGTAGAAAGCGATCAAATTTGAGCGCTTAAGCGAGCGATTCCCCCTTCGTGTTGGTCGAATTTTCGGGCAAGTTGACAAAGAAAGAGAGGAAATTTATCTAGGCTACCGTTGCTGGCGATTTGAAGCGGATATTCTGCTTTCTTGGGAATTTATTGGCCTTCGAACGCCAATTGGTTAGATCTCGAGTCACCGGCCTTCCCTTTATTTAGAATGGACACTCGCCTAGGATTAAAAAAACCGATGGCATTGCACTTAGGCGTCCCAGAAAGTGACAAGAAATAATAGAGTGAAGGTAAGAAGGCTTTTTCGGCTAGAATATAAATATTTCCACTGCTACTCGGTTCCACACAACGTCTGGGCTGCCTGTGCTTTACGCTGCAGTTCCTCTTATGGACCATGCACTCCTCGCATGAAAAGTACACAACATACAGCACATCTCATTTTGGTGAGACATGTCATAACAGAAGGTAGCAGAGTTGACCTATTAGTTTAATTTAATGGCACTATAGGTCGTCTCCTACGTAAACATACTTTGGGCTCATCACGCAATCTTTCCTCCAGCACAGGAGCATTGCTCAGTTCCTAGACATTCCCAAACAAATGGAGGGGATGCTAGTCCACTACCGATAATTTTAGGTTGGTGGTAATCATTTAAAAATTGACCGGCTGAAGAGAAACAATGGGTAGCAGTTTCCTCTCTATTTAAACAACACAGCAACATCGATGATGTCTAATATGCACTATACACCAATACTCTTGATCCTTTAAACCCCAAGACCAAAATTTCAACTTTCATTTGTTTCCCCTACACATTTCGTATAGAAGTACTGCCTGGGGAGAAGTTGTCAACACATCAAGCAAGTTCATCTTGTGTGATCCTTTCAGTCTTTTTATAAAGTGTTGATATGACAAGGAGAGCTTTGATACTGATCACTCTTTAGAGTTTAAAGGGTTAATAAACTAATTGAACACCAGAAGACAAATATTGAATTTCACATTATTATCTCAAAGGAGCAATCAGCAACCAGATTTGAATCTCATTCTTATTCCCAATCCTTATCCCGACAAAAAGAAGTGTCAAGATGCAAACAGAGGAAAAACATTTCAACCAAAAATTTCATGAGTCTATTGTGCGTACCTTATATTTATACAGCATTTCTGGCAGTTTTGTAGCATTGTATAGTTTTGTAGCATTTCTGGCAGTTTTGTTTCTTTACAAATGCAGAAATTATTGAAACCAGTACAAAACCATGATCTCCAAAGTAATGCATTAATTGCTACATATTTTGCACAAGAGTTAGAGCTTTGTACATTATGGCTGCTTTCACAACTTGCTTTTCATTTAAAACTTTGCTTTACTTTCATTACAGGGGACAGGGTTAGAAAATCCTAAGTTTCCACATTCTTGCTGCTTTATGTGCTGTACAGGTTGCTGTTCTGACTAGAAATAATGTTATTTATTGATATTTTTATGTTCATTATTCTTCTTTTTATTTTTCTTCGGTTCTCCCCCCCACAAAAAAGAACAGCAACAACAGTGACAAGAAACTGTGTGAGGCCACACCTACCTACAACATACACCTCAATTGCAACTTCATCCTCATAGCTGGCTTGTTGGACCCTCACAGTGTAATTTCCTTGATCACTTATTCTCACGTTAATGATTTCCAAGGAACCACCGTCATGTAATGTGTAGCGGGCATCAATAGCTGGACTCAGGTTTGTGTTTTCTTTCTTCCAAATGTACTTTGGTTTTGGGTATCCAGGCACATTCACCACAATTGTGTCAGTTTGACCTTTACTAACATGCTGGGTAAGGTCTGTTTTTGATGTGTCAACTGGAATGAATTAACAAAATGTTAACGCTTTTGCGTGACATAGTGTCTCTGTTAGGTATGCCACAAACAATAATAATAATAATTATTGGAGTCAATCTATGCCATGTGTGACTAGTATTTTTTGAATTCCATGAGTTATTTTGAACATCACCATCAGGATTTGAAAATGCCTGTAAACAGTTCTTTATATTATTCATGGTGAAGTGCTATTATTATTATTTTTTTTTTTTTTACAAAGCAACTAAACATGAAGTTTTGGAAAACTATCAATGTTGTTTCCTGTGTGTTTTGAAATTTAATGTTCACGTATTAATGTTTTCTGGACAAACTTCCGGAATTTCCAGAAGCCTTCAAGATCCCATTCAAATGCAAGACATTGAGCAATGCAGGGTTCATTTTGGTCTGAAAAATTAATGCTGGCCCCATGTCTCGTGATATCGCATAGTTTCCCTTTCCGGCCTGCGGTTATGCTATTAGTAGGGCCCAGGCCACTGCATGTCAAGCAGATATAAGATTGATTATTCATCGTGTTTAGTAGTCTTGAACTGTACATAATTTGCTTCGCTTCGCCAATAAACGCATGTGTATATAACCAACGTCTCCTGTTCTTGATTGAGAACCACAACACCATGTATAATAGATTGACTGTAAGTGGCTAGGTTTACAAAATCCTATGTGGCATCTTGTGCTGGCAAAACACAGACTGCAATGTTTTGTGCACTGATGGAAGTATGGTTTGTCCATGTGCTAGAAGTTCAGAACACAGGAGCTCTGCCTTCATATTTGGATACCTGAACTCCAACTTCCTGTACTCTCTCTCCTCTCTCTCTCAAATAATTACAGAGAACAGTATGGACCAACATGGCAGCCAGATACCATTGGAAACATCTGGAGATTATTTTGGCTGTGTTAAAACCTGTCGTCTCTCTGTTGAAGTTGCAAACATTCACATAGACACTTCTCTTCACACATTGGTTGTTCAGACCTCAAAACCACATGGTGAATAGATGTTTTCATGTACATGATGTGTTTCTCAGCAGCCATCTTCATGCACTCTGAAAAATCTGAAATTCAAACTGTTCTATTTTCAAAACAAAGCGTGCTACTGAGATGAAAACATGCAAGCCAGTACATTTTTAGCAATGTATTTTACCTAATGAAGATAAAAACTGAAAATTCTGTTTACTTTTTAATTTTAATTTTTTTATGACGTCACATGAAAACCAAGAATTGATTAGTACACTGTACCACTTACAGGCAACCTGAAGAACAAATGTCTTTTCATTTGAGCTGCCACGACATTTATAGTCGCCACCTTCTTCCACCTTCACATCCGTGAATCTTAGTGTATGCTCATTTCCATCAGATTCCACTCGTACTGTACCAGCTGAAGAAACACGGACATTGCTTCCATCTGGTTTGACCCATGCAACAAATGTCTCTCCACCACTCAATGTACATATACAAGACACTTTATTCCCAGGCTGTGGGCGCAATCCCTGACTTGAAAGCGTGATTGCTGCCCCTGTAAAAGGGTAAAAACAATAACTTAACCATGAACCTCTAAATTAAATTTTCATAGGCCAAAAGCAAATAATAACTATGGGACCTCTACTTTCGCTTTTGTTTCATCTAAACTTTGGGAAACTATTCCAACAAATATTAAAAGACTGCAGTACACTTCCTTCTTCAACTAATATAAACTATACCTTTTAAATGCTCAAGCTTCAGAATAATCTGCATATATCTTTTCTATGTAACTTTTTACTCTTTTTTTTATCTCTGTTGTAACTGACTGATATGTTATGTCAATTGTCTGTATGTGTCAGTGACCAACACGAAAGCCTACGCTACTTTGGTCACTGAGCACATTTTATTTTGGCTATGTATTGTTATATTTCTTTTCTCTTTAATTGATGTAATTTTTGTAAATACTGTTAATATCATAAATTATGTAAATAGTGCATAACAATAAAAAATCTGAAATCTGAATCTGAGCGTTTTTGTAGAGTGCTATGTCTTGGAAAAGATGTGGCTTTCATCAAGTTTTAATCTATGAAAAAAAAGGCCAAGCCAGCTCCCGCTTTCTGGAGAATAAGACAGAATAAGGTTTGAATAAGGACTTGTCCAGCATGAGGGGGTAGGAAAAGGAATGGAATACGTTTACATTAATGTAGACTGCAAGCAGTCTCTCTTTTGCTCTGTGGAATATTATTAGGGCCGATCCGCACTAGCGACAAGTCTGTTTTGATAAGGTGCAATGACTGACAGAATTTGTCAATCAAGTCACATCGCCAGTGCGGACGTAATTTTGCAACGCGACAAAATTTTGCTGCACCGAACAAACTTCAAATGTTCCGTCGGCCTGCCTCAGGGGCACGCCAATGTGCGACGAACAAAGTTAAAATAACAACTTTTGTTTTGATAAAACTGAATGTCAAATAATGCGATGCAGTAAAGCGCGTGAAGTATCAAACAATGGCGCACGGAAATTTTCCCTTCAACTTTGGAGGGGATTTTTACCCTTCCAGAAGCGGTTTTGAAGACCCAAATCAACGCCCGATGCAGCCACATTATCATTACTCATTAACTCCATCCCAAGTCCAGTATGGGCCCAATAATGTAGATTTTTGGGGGAGTTCGCAGAGTTCGTCGATGTCTGGCAGTGCTAGCGCTACTCCGAGCCCAGGTTCTAGCCAACAAACAAGCTCGTCGGAATCACTGAATTATTTGGATGAAGCGGGCCGAAAGGTGTGCGATAAATGGTCAAGGAACAAGAAAACACAAATGTCATTCAAAAATGCCTGTGTCTGGGATGCAAATGCGGATCAGAAATTGCTGCGATATTGTTGCGATCATATTACGAGGTGCAACATTCTCGCGACAACAAACAAAATTGTCGCTAGTGCGGATCGCCCCTTATAGAGACAAAAGTGTACTTTTGAGTATCACGAAATCAAATTTAAGCCAAACTATTTAACTAGAATGTTGTTCATGATTTCAAAGCATTAAAATAGTTCTCTGGATGAATACTGGTTGTTTCAGCTCATAGATTGAAATTAGACTTAACTTTTGCTCAATGTTACGACCCCTTAATTTGAATATATTGGTGTATGAATGGCACTTCCCAGTAAAACATTAGTTATAAATAAATAAAAGGAGGTTTTTTTCAAGTATTTGTGCAAGAACACACAGAAACAGAATCTCATCAACTATTTTTTATTCATTTTTTACTCATTTTGTTTCTTGAATTTCTGAATCATTATTTTGTCCTATTTCTGGTTTTCTGCAAGAGGTTTTGGGTGAAGAAAGATCCACATAAAAGCACTTTCCCTTGCAAAAGAGAACTACCTTTGGCATAACAATTACCACTAACAAAGAATGGCATGAGCTCTTTCCTCCTTTCATGCTGCCATATCTCATAGTCTTGCAAGAGGTATAACTTGGGATTAGTTGATCTGCTTGGATTAATGCAGGATCAACAGATTAAGGATAAAGATGAAATAAAAGGACTTTTAAGTGGTTGTTGCTATAGCTGCCCACCCCAGTGCCTTGCTTGGCCAAAGTTTATTTGGAATCTTTAAAAAAAAAAAAAAGATAAAAATACATATCAATACAATTCAAACAACAAGCTTAAGCTATTAAAAGGAAGAACAAAATACATGCAAAATGATAAACATATACAGTACATATATACAGGCATAATTTTCAAAAAGAAAATTACATTTTTTAAAGACCAAAACATGTTTTAGCATCATCGGCCAAAATGTTGTTTCCTTTTTGAAAATTACATCACTGCTATTACCAAGACATGCAAACATATAAATAAAATTAGATTGCTATTCATAAACCACTTTAATTTAATTTAGTCTGGGAAAACGACTACCCTGGCCAATTTTCTAGATTACTGTTTCACCTTCAACAATAATTACTATTTTAAGTAAATGACCAGCAGTCCAATTTTTTTTATGACAATTAAATTCAGGAAAATGAGAAATTTCATCATCATCTTAACTATGATATTTTTTCATTAATAAGTGTCATATGCAACAACCTGGAGAACCTCACATGGGTGCAATAGCAGCAAGGCAAAGAAACGACTGACAGAAACTTGACTCACAGGGGCATGTCAAGTGATTCCAGAAAATATCCATATCCTACCACAAGTGCCATAACTGTTATACCCCTTTGCCCTCTGGAAATTCCTAGATGTTCCAACCACCCCACTCGCCACCCACATTAGTATTTTGAAAACCAACCAGTTTTACAAATGTGACACTTGAAAAGGTGATCGTGCAACTTTGCACATCTAGGGCTATTGTTATGTCTCTGTAAATGACATACTTCAGCTTAAAAAGATCAAACCCATTGGGAGTGTTTACACGCATCCTATCAAAGAAGCTTATCTGTTAATCAACCATTTGTGTGTTCAACATGGCGAAAATTGTGAACTTTTCCCTCAAATACATATTTTCAATTTGAAATGTAAGAAAACTCTCTCTAATGACAATTTTACATGTCGGAAAGAGCAACAAACTGAAAACCATCCAAGTGAGGCAAGACGAAGGAGAGACATAATTGATAGTTTTACGCAAAAGAAAACAACGTACATTTCGCGTGGTCACTGAGTTTTCTTTTTGAGCAAATCTTGAATTGTATTAAATCCTTTGAAAATGTAAAATAAATAAGCAAACATAAAGCGAGTTCTGTTAGAATGCGAAGATTTTTCAAATGTAAACTTCTTTGGGTGTGCGTTCGACACGATGTTCTGGGATTGTTAAGTTGGAAATGGTTGACATTGCAGTGAAGAGAACTCTGCGAGGAAATAAAATGCAACATTTCTTTTTGCTGGATAAAAATAAAACAGTTTTCAGTGACTTCAAATGACATTCAAATGACAGAAGTTGAGAATCAAAGCAAACCTTATGTTGGACATTTAGAAGTGTGACTTCGGACTCTTTAACACGAGCAAGGGCATGTTATATATAGTACAGCGTCACCAAAGAAGTCTTCATCCTCCTCTTGAATAAGACAGTGTTAAAGCAGACATACAAATGGCACCAAACTGACGAAATTCCGAACTTGTGGTAAATATTCTCAACAGCTCATGCACTTATACAAAGAAATGTCGAAGTTTGGTGCTAAATATTTGTCTCATGACAAAATATCCTGAAGGCGATGTTCAAAAATTCAAGAGCTCCGAATGTTCACCCTTGAAAAATAAAAAAACAGAACAGAATTACACTGCAATAAAACTGATAGAAAGTAAAATCACTAAGGTATTCAGTACAGAAAATTGAACTGATTCTCCACCGCATCACGTACGCGTTTTCTTGTAACATAACACTCATTTGCGACTTTCAAGAGTAGCTTCCGCTGTGGTGTTCAACAGCCTTTTTTTTTTCATGTCAAAGGACTCAGGAGCTATTCGCCGCATTGAAAAAAATCTGAAATTGCTTATGATCGGAACAGAAACCGAACATGATACATACCACCATGGCGTTTGCACAGGACTAAGGAAGTAGGTCTCAACTGTCTTCAGAGAATGCCACCCCGCGTGCGTCAAAGGGTGTTCACGCAGTTGTTTACTAACGGCCACAAAACGATCGTTGTTAATCAAGAATATGCAAGAGCGAACGTAAAAAGAGACTGATTGAAGAAAATTCTTTCCGAATCATTAAATGTAAAAAAATGTATTTATTTAAATGTCGTAAGACTAATCCAAAAACCGCCCGCCCAAAACAAGCTCTTTTTACCTTATCAAAATGTCTTCTTTCGAGTTTCAATTTTAGACATGCACGTTTTACCTGATATGTAGTTTAAAAGGTATCTGCCTCACATCAACAGAAAATCTGAAGACTTTGTAGTAAAAAAATGCAAAGTACTTACTCGTTTGATGGCCGCAAAGGAACGCCATGGTGGCCATCACTAGCACACAAATGCGGTACATCTTAATTAAACTTTCGAATTCTCCGATACAACCGTCCAACTGAAATGAATCTTCGAGTGGTCGAGAGGTACTGAGTTGGCTTCGGTAACTATGGTAGGAGAACGACCGTCTTGCCTCGAACACGTACACCAAAATGACTGCTGAAACCGAATGCCACGAATGATTCACAATGCCTTTGTGATGTGTTTATGTTCAAAATGATGACACAAGCGTTTCCTGTTACAGTGTTTGATGACTGTCAAATTTCAAGAGATAAAAAAACAATACACTAAAAAGGTTTTCGTGTCGTTGCAGGATGATGAAGAAAATAAATAGAGAACTAGGAATGGCTGAACAGAGGTTTGAGGTTTTTCAAGGACTTCCATCGACTCTTGTATGTCTTGCTCTCAAATTAATATGGGATTGATGGTAAATATTTAACCTAAAGCGAGCCTGGTTGAATAAAATTGCGAAATAGGACAGAGACCGATTAAGCCAGTTGTGCATTCCTCAAGACATCCTTGAAAAATTGTCGGTGAAAGAAAAAACAAAAATGTTTATTTTCTCCCAAAGTGTGAGGCTGGAAATGTAAACTACAGTAAGTGAACAGTGCTTTGGTCTTCCACAAAACGCAGAAATTAAATGTAACTTCCTCTTTGTGTCGCAACCTTAAACTACGGGGACGGGGGTAACACCTCTAAAAGGCTGTTTCGAGAGAGAAACAAAATAATTCCAGGAATCTGGAGATCGGGAGACTAACGGCCATGGACAGCTGTTTCGGCATAGCCGCGAAAAGGCCAAGCTGAAACAGCTGTCCATGGCTGCTAATGCTCAGGCTCAAACTTCGGGCATGTACTAAAACCCGAAACACCGAAACGAAACCGCCAGAACGAATCCACCGGAACCACCGAAACGAAACCACCGAAACAACCAAACCATCCGCAAAAAGAGACGACAAGAACACGGAAAGTACCGAAAGTGTTAAAACAGACTGTTTCGATTACTGAAACATATGTTTCGTCTACAAATAACGGCAGATCAACTGGGTTTTACTACATGCAAACTTAATTTGGTAGATTTAAGGGGTAATGCCCGCTACCACGTGGCCTTAGTGCCCAATGAGTGGCTTTCAGCTTACCAAGACACATTAACTTGTGAGGTATTCTTGTCACTCCAAGCCACATCCCACAAGCCTTACACTTTCATTGAATAATGGAAGAGGTTTACTTCGTAATCGGTCCAGGTACTACTGAACAGAACAGAACAGAATCTTTATTTATACACGATAAGAATTAAAGCTGAAAAGCTTGTGGGGTCGTGTTCTTAACAAATTAATTACTCGTCTAATTTAAACTATTGATTTATGACAAATAAAACATATTTTTTTAAACATTTCAGTTGTTCACATTTCTTCAAAAATGCAAGCTGAACTAATCAACTAATTTGTTCATGCTTAGCGTGCGCATCTCGAGTTATGGATGTACGCGGGAAGTTTGGAGAGCTCGAAAAATGCGTAAGAGTAGCTCGAGGCGCAACCGAGAGCAAATCTAGCTTTTTGAGTGCTCTTCAAACTTCCCTAGTGCATCCATAACTCGATATACGCACAGCTAAAAACATGAGCAAATTCTTTTATAACAGAGCGACAACAAAAATCTGCGCGAAGAAACTTTTTATTGTGATAGAGTGCAAAATTCCCAATTAACAACTGTGTACTTTATTCCTCAGGTTGAACAGGTTGAACGGAAATTTTACTGACCAATTGGTGACTTTTTTGGTTCCCAGTGAATGTCTTTCGGCCAAAATTTGCTGCAGCTGGTCTTCCGACAAATTTGCGAAAAGCGCAACTTGCGAGTTTTTTTTTCGGCTTTATTTTTGCTGCTTGTTGGATCAGGACCTAAAAGGTCAATGCCGTAGAAAAATTGGGCAGTTCTTCGCTGGTTTCCTCCACATTTTAAAGAGAAGGAAAACTGCACTGCAGCTTAACAAGACAGCAACTCTGCAGCAAGGTCAAAAAAATGCTCGCGTCATCTTATTTACGCACGGGCGTGCGTAAATAAAGATTTTGTCATATGATTTTGTTCATAGCGGAGAAAACTTTGTGAATATTGCACAATTCATTTTAATATGAGATCTCAAAACCCAGTCATCACAACCGTAGTAAAAAAATGAAAGAGCAAAAATAAAATAGATCGAAATCCACCAAGCGCGGTACAAAGACTTCACATTTTGATCCCTTGAAGTCATTTTCTTCCTTTTTCTAAGAGGTCCGCAAAAGTATGACGGCAGCGTGAAATGCAGTCATTTCGGGTCAGAACTTACGAGTTCATGAGGTGTTCAACGTGCTCCGCCGGTTCAGTTAACATTTGAGTAATAAATGAAGTATAAATAACTGGCCCAAAGATCAGTAAGCGTCTTCTTTAGCCGAAGTGTGATATCAGTAGCACCAAAGGTTGACAAATAAACAACAGTCACTGAATAGTTGGCGTTTCTTCAATGACATTTCCGAGGCCCTGACAATAAAAATATTCTGTGGCATGCTTCCCCAGACTCCCCTAGAGGCTCGCGCCTTCGGCGCTCGTTTTACTACGGCTAAATGGATGAACCACGCTACGCCCCTGTCACATCCTGATTATCTACTGTGTAAAGAATGAAACGCAGAGGATGTTCTAGATGCCTGAAATATTTTGAGCTTGATCACGAAAGGAGGTAGTTTATTATTGCTTTTTATTGCTAACTCAAGAAATGCTTTTTATGTATGTGATTTCGCCGCTGCTCACCAAAGAAATACATTTTTTTTTTCTGGCTGATCAGTTCAAAGAGATGGCGTCGGCTGACCACTCTCTCGCTTAATGCCTGGTTTCCATATGATCGCTACGATCGCCGTGATCATTGCAGTCGCTGCGATCGTAGAATAACGAGAGTGATCGCTGCACAAACCAAAATTCAGCGATCGAAATAATTTGCATGTCCGCCGAAATAAAGGCCATTTGGGAAAGTTTGATCGTTGCGATCGCCACGATCGCCGAGATAGAAATTTTTCTATCTCAGCAATTGCAGCGATCGCAGTCGCTACGATCGCTTCAGTAGCAGACCAAGGGTGCTTTCGATTGGGAAATCCGGATTTAGATCTTAAAATCCGGATCTTCGGATTTCCAATCGAACACAAAATCCGAAAACGGATTTCGCGACGGATTTCGTTAATTGAAATCCTTCCCCCACATGGATTTCAATTAACGAAATCCGTCGCGAAATCCGTTTTCGGATTTTGTGTTCGATTGGAAATCCGAAGATCCGGATTTCCCAATCGAAAGCACCCCAAGGCGTTTCCGTATGATCGCTGCGATCACTGAACACGTTTTTCGGCGGTCACAGCGATCGTAGCGATCATATGGAAACCAGGCATAGCATCAATGAGGTGGCATGAAATGTTTGGAAATCCTTCTTATTTACCTGTGATTAGACCATGTAATTAGACCACGGAAATACCAAGGGAAAGCTTAGACATTATCAGTTCCTCATTATCAGTTCCGCGGACAAATATCCAAGCATATTTTCGCGCCAAATGGAGACTATTGTTTATTTATACAATACTTGCATAAACCTCGTGTGTACGCGTGTTCAATTCACTTCCGCATCTAGCCAGAAGTAATCAGTGGTACATATATATGTTGTATAGCCAGAAGTAAGTCTCGTATTCTCTTTTATGTCATCGCTAAAAATAATGATGATAGGAATTCCTTTTTGTCAAAAAACAAAAGCAAATAGGACAGTCATACACATCATTATGCAAATTTGTCTATGTCAGGCCATGAATATATTCTTAAGGTGGATTTCCACTGTCGCGTAATTTTTACGTGCGTACGGACGTAAACTTTAACTGGCTTTACGTGCGTAAATAAAATATAGTCGAAATGTGAAAGCTTGCGCGTAAACGTAAAAGTTGAGGGAGGTTCAACTGGAGGACAGTGCTAAAATGATGTCATTCAAAAAAGCGTCAAAATGGGACCTCCCAACCAAGTTCCTGAGAAGATCTTAGGAGGTATACAGGACACCCATGGAATCACAAAAACCCGTGCGAGAGATTATAGAGCCTTTTCCTTCGTCGAACACAAATAGCCATTATATTTTGGTAACAAACAATGTCACATCTCGAACGTTATAGTTTGAAAGTAGCCAATATTCAAAACAAGACGGTAATTTATAACTTCAAACAGGAGCTCCTGCTTCCAATAAATTCACTAGTCTCTGTGGCTAAATGGTGGCTACATTCCACTAATTGGAATTAAGCACATGTATTCCTTTGATCGCTTTTTTTTTTTTCATTCTATATATCTTCTCTTCTTTACTATTCATCAGTCTAGTAAATTCAAACGGATGCTTTGAAATTCTGTTGTAATAAAGACATCATCATCATCATCACTATCTCGAGAAGACCCCGGGGACGCTGACACTGAGCTTGGCAGTAAATGGTATTTTACCGAAGCCGCCAATAAATCCCAGGGAAGTATTGCGTCGAACGAAATCCCAGTTCTGTAAAGGGCAATGTAGATGACTGACAGCACGCCCGCGAGTGTTCGTATCACACACCTCTCCTTGGCAATAACGCACTTGTGTTAAGCAGGGGAATGCATAAGGCTGCTCGATAACTTGAATTTTAAGGCGTGATTTTGGCATCAAAGCATAAAATGCGCAGAGGTGATCCATGTCCACGCGAAGAAAATGGAACTACTACTCGCCGACGACAGAACTTGCGAAGAACCTGGGAAGACAACAAAGCAAGCATTTCAGAGGTTTTTTTTTTTCAAGTTCAATAGGCACTAGACCTAACTGATCTTATGATTCACGAAAGTTATACCAACCAGCCCAATAAAAATAAGAAGAAAGTTAATTTGCGACAATTATATACATCACTTGATTAGTGTACTAGCGTCTGCACTGAGAGCAATAAATAAATGAGGGGTTGAAAAGCTGTAATTTCAAAAGCAGTAACGGGGCAGTCTTATTATAATTTCTCATTTTTAAAAGTCCGGAGTACTTAAAAACATTATTTTATCTCACCAAGACTTCAAGCTGCCGAAGATATCGCCCCATTAGAGACTCCACTGCAATAACGGTTTGGTTGCAAACCGTTTGGTTGCGAATTGTTTACGATTTTAAAGATTGTTAAAAGCGGAATCAAAGAAATCAAGGGGACTGAGTTCGAAGTTCACAAGTGTAGACGACGGATAACAGGCCCATCAGCAGAGCACATGTGCTGGATTTGCTTATGTGCTTTTTTTCTTTACCTCATTCAGTTATCACCTACAATGTATATCCCTCCGTTTTTCATAGACCCTGTGTTTTACTTTTTGAAAAAAAAAGAGATAGTCGCTCCTTTCTTTGTTCACCCGAATCACAGCGTTTTCCAAAGTAACAATAAATAGCTTATTAAAGTCCTGAAACATGAAAATGTTTGCTTACATGGCAGGGTGGTGTTGACGGGTAAACTTCTCCACTCGCCATCACCGATAGCATTTCTAGAATTCAATCGAACTTCATAAAGCGTTTCCGCCTCCAGCTCTTTAAAGCTCCTAGCTCGCGTCGAGGCGGAAAGGGGTTCAGATTTCAATGTTCTCCCTTCCCGTGAGAGTTCAATTTTATAACCAAGAAGTTTGCTCCCACCGTCCTTCACAGCCGGATCCCACGTGACGTCTATCCTGTCACAATTGGGAAAGATTTGTATGTTGTTTGGAGGTTCAGGAGGACCTGGAACATGATATAAAACAGTTAAACTATTAGAGAGATTTAGCATCGCGTTTACGGCCAACTGCAAACGGCAGGCTGCTGCTTGTCATAAAACCAAGAAAACTCTCTTATTCTAGCTTATTTCTCTGTTTGTAGTAGTTGCCGTATAGCTGTGGCTAACAGACAAAATATAAGCTGAAACCAGATAAATTTCACGAGTTTTTGGTAAACGGCAAAATTCAGCCTGATGTTTGCCGTTTGCCGTAAACGCGATGCTAAATCTCTCTATTAACTGGCTTCAAACGTCAGCAATATTGCTGATACAATCTGTTTGGACACATGCTACTGATCATATGACTACAAGACCTATCTGAGTCTCAACAGTAAAAACAGCGTAGTACAACTTTGTTGACTATCGGGCAAACAAAGAAAAATGTATGCAAGCGACGATGATAGATAAATGTTCTACATGGGACATTTTTGAATACGTGATAATGTATAACATATTTGAATACATTGATGACGAGAACCTCGATCTGATTGGGTAGCTGGATGATTTTGATTCCGTCTGAGTATTTATAAGGACACGGTTTCAGAAAGCGCGACGCTTGCAAAGTTTATTAAATTATTCCGCAGTGAATGCTCCCAGACCAGTTTGTGCCGCTATATTACTCTGGTTTCCAATATTTTCCCCTCCTCACGTTCATCTCGTTTCCAGACAGCCTCCCCAAACTGGCCATGACAGGATTTCTCTAGTTAAGCCGCACTCAAACAAAAACCTACTGAGACAGTACTAAATGGGGATGGACGATCGGAGTGAAGGAAAACGTCATTTGGAAACGTATCAGTTTCAAAATAATCTTTGTTTTCAACCGCAAGAAAACAAAGGAGTTCACTTCTTAATTTTAAAAGGACATAACAAAAAACGTATTTGTTTTGAATAATAAAAACTTGATTTTATTCACGAACCTGTCTTGTAAACTTCAATATAGTGAAAAGCACACCCCCTGCTATTTGATGCATCACAAGTGTAAAATCCAAAATCATTTTCGCTCTTCACAGAAAACTTGTATGATGCTGAGCCTGATCCGTAAGAAATACCACTATTATTCAATACTTTGCCCATCTTTTTGAAACGCACGCGAGGAGCTGGGAACCCGTCAAAAACACAGTTCAACGTGATTTGCTCGTTGCTGCCAAGTGCTGAAAATATCGTTTTAGACGCAGACCTCTCACGGTTTAAAATGGGACCGTCTGCAAAATAAAATGGACAAACATTATCTTCTGACAGCTGCATTTCTTCAAAAGAATTGAAAAGCCCTAAAAGTATCTGCCTAGCCCAAAATACCCAAGTCTTGGCCTCTTCGACAAAGATGTTTCTGTTTATAAAAGAAAAACACAGAAACACTACCTCGCATAAAATTCTCTTTAAGCATAAAACTGATTTTATTCCAAAATTTCTGTCTCAGTCACCCTCCACATGGGCTGTACTTTGGCCCTTAGTTTCAAAACAAACAAATGAAACCATATGTTCTCCATGCTTTGTGTGTTTGGTGGGAGGTTGCATTCTTCAATGCAAAGAAACTGGGTTCTACTCGCATTCCAGAGATGAGAATCGGTAAATATTTTCACCGAGTTTGAGTCTCAAAGACCGCTTGGTTTTACAGCGGTTCTGGCCTTGTACCCACCAGATGATGACTTCCCTTCAATGGTACTTACATTCCACATATAACATCACTTCAGTCTTATTCCTTTCTCCACGGCATTCATACTGTCCATAGTCTGATTTGCTGACTGTGTTAATCTCCAGAAGATGTAGATTTCCATTTTTCTTTACATGTAGTCTCTGTGATAGGTCAGCGCTTATTTTTTGTCCTTTTGAATCAAACCAACCTTTGAATGTTTCAGCTGTCACAGAGCAATTGATAAGTACATTGCTTCCCTCAGCCGCGTAGTAGCTTTCAGTCAGCACAGAAACAGCTCCTTCTATCACAAAAACGAAAAGTGCTTCAGGCGGTGAATTAAACGGTTTTTCCGTTATGCAATAATTATTTAATAAGCGTTCCTCCCAGTTAACCCTTCCTCCTGTCTAACCAGCTTCCTCCCTCGTATAAGGTTTTTGTTGATAAACATCCCTATAACCGCGGTGAAATAAGTGGCCATGTTTTTATTGATGAGAGTGACGGGGACACTGGCAGACATTCGCCAGAAACTAAATTTACTCTTTGCTGGCTTGATTCTGGTTCCTGGTTAAGGACTGGAAAACGCTTGTTTCGGAATCTTTTTGCTTAATGTCGTTAAAATCAACAAGGAAGAGCAAGTGGAGATTCTTTTTAATTTCAGGTTGCCTTTACTGGAATATTAGAGTTACAGTTTCTGTCAACCATCTCCATTGAAACGTGTTTGATAGTTTCATATATGCTTATGTACTGTAAAATGAGTGAAAGGCGTTTTCCTCGTTATTATTTTTGTGATAAAATCGTAAAATAAATAAGAGTTTCATTGTGGGCTCATATTTAATGGTAGCGGCTATCGCGGTGAACATCCCCGGTTGGACCGCTTTTGGTCGGACTTTTCGTCCAAAGATCAGAGGTCCGCAATCTCACTTTGTTCCTCTTCACCAGGGGTAAAAATAAAAACTCAGTTTACAATAGACCAGCTCCTCTACGAGACTTCACACTACGGAAACCGGGTTAAGTCAAGCCTTGAGAAATATCAGCCTCGAAGTGCTTGTTTACCTATGCCTATGTGCCCCAAAAAGATGTTCAATACCGTTATATCTTGAGCAGTTCTAACAATCACAGCCTACAGGCTGACAAAATCGATTTTGTTTACGGTGTTAATCCAATATGGTACATGGGTTCCTTTCATTGCAGCGGCTACATGAAGGTTACAAGCATTGGTCGGTGTACACCAAAAATATGATAAGAATGTATGTATGTGTCTCAGTGATGAGTAGAGAGTCCCGTACAACAGATAATCTAGTCAATTTAACAAACCATTCAAATGCCTCCGAAATACCCCTAATGCCCCAATATTAAGTGATAACCTTTGGAACACCCAGAATAATTAATACATTTGAAATGCCGATGTAATACCCCGATAATAGCTTCGGAATAACGTTATCCTGTTAATACGATGTACTCCAATAATCCGGGTTTCAGTGACCAATGACCACTCACCAAGCAACGCAAACGTTGCTCTCGACTGAAAGCGGAAAATAGCCAGTGACCGAGTACTGATAATATAGCATTCGAACCAAACAGCATTAAACTGAGACTGTAGAGACCCACTCAGGATGAGGATAACTCTTTCCCACAGTTCCGGCTTGACTGATAGTTTACTAAAGACTCGTAAGTGGGCTTGCAACTCCCCTTGGTCGGTCCTCAAGACTTCCTGTGGTTTCCCATCCAATCAGTGCGTGATCTTACCCACGTATAACCCTTGTTTTATTTGCTACATGACTATTCTTCAAACAAACATCAAACCCTAGCAAGGATTTGTTTTAACTACCATGCTTCAACTTAGTTTCAATAAAATTCATAAAATGCGTGACCACGATGTGATCAGATTTCCTCAAACAGCGTTTTCCCCTATTACACGGACTTGTAATCGCAGTAAGACTTGATACGAAAGACACACGTCTGAACGGCTTATCTGAACTCTTAACTTCAAGGCTATTTTCGTTAGATCTCCATTAAAAAGGTGGTTTTTACACAGTTTCTAAATTCGTTTACACAGACACAATGGCGTGGCTTGACTTCCTCTAAAATCGTGTTTTTCTTTCTTGCAAAATCCGGGAGCAAAATCGACTTACATAATAAACATAACAAGACCCCATTTACTTTGCAGTAGTATCTTTCACCTTGTGATGAAAACTCTGGGAAAATGATTTGTTAACTGATCTCATACAACAATTACTTTGCCACCCGGGTCAGTGTAATCTGGATACACGGGTGTGATCGAAACTCAACCACATAAAATTAAAAGTAAGAACACAAACATTTACACACACAAAATCTTACCGCTGTTGGTTGTCGAGTGGAGAAAAATTAAAACCAGAGAGGCTCCGATTAGCGAACCGTCATACATCTTTCAGCTGCGGTGGTTAAGCTCCTAGAATACGGAGCGTGAAGACAAATGGTTGTTAACAAGTAACATTTTAGCGATGCTTTGGGCATGCTATTAGATCTCTCGGTTTCGTAACAGTTCCGATGGCGATATGATGAGGGAGGGTGTAACGCGTAATACAAGTATCCACTTGGTATCTGTGCTTATGTCGGTCATAGATGACTAAAATGGTGATTACAAATTTCACCCCAGCTGTGACATATATATTAAAAGTAACGCAAGATGTTAGTAAAATTGAAAGGCGTGGGAGCTCATTTCCTTGCAAATTTACGCCTGAAAACGTTAGCTTGAAAAGGGTAGGTGGATAAATAACGTGTGATTACTCTTCTTCTTCGTATGTTTATGTAGTTTAGGATTAACTAGGGAAGAGGGATGCAAACAGAGACAATTCTGCACGTTTTGTAAGTCGATGATTCAAACTCCCGATGTCAACAATAATATTGCCTGAACCCACTGAAGTAACAGACGTTTCGTCGTGATTTATATATTGTTTCCTATAGCGAGAGTTCGCGAGTTACGTAGAACTGAGAAACTTTGGGACCCTTTGGTTCTTCCTTTTAGCACTACTATTTTTATGCATATAGTGGTTTAAATTTGTTTTTGGTTTCAAATTTTTTAAACCCGTTTAATCATTTTATTTTCTTTTGTGTCAAATTCATTACCATAATTTGAAAAAAAGTAAAATAAAAATCAAACTGGCTCAGAAAAATTTAAACCAGGACAATTTTTAACCACGACAAAGATATTCTGTAATTAGAGGGTTAACTCTATAATTACTTCAAAGAAAGAAACCTCGCCCAGGAATTTTAATCTTCTTTGAAAAATTAAGATTTCATCCTCTTTAAGAGATTATCGCATAGCCATTCATGTCTCTATTAATCAACAAAAACAGAAATACCATGGACGTTTGCTATTAATTTCTGATGTTTAGGGACCACGAGATCAAATTCGACCCACACCCTCCTCCCTTGAACACCTGGTAATCGTGATTCAAACGGCAGTAACCTCAAAATCGAAAGATCTTGATAGCAGGAAATGAATTTGAGAAGACACACTATTTATTCATTCATTCATTTATTTATTTATTCCAATAAGCGAAGTGGATCGCAATTTTTTCACCAAGACTGAGTAGAGGATTTATTTTGCGGTAAAATTTTAACTCAAGTCAGAAGACAGCCAAGATTGAACTAAGTTCAAAATACGCATGCGCGTTTCTTTAGACTTGAAGAAGACCAAGAAGATATTAAGATCGTCAATCTCGTCCCTGGAGTCCGCATTACTTATGGTCTTATGGTCAGTTCGCGACCTCTGGGGACGAGAGGGTTGGAAGACCGTGAGACAATTCGTATAAATACAGGTTCAGGAGTTTTGAAGCCTTGGCCCCATGGCACGTGTGTCGTTTGTCACTTAATTTCAAGCGTACTAGTTGCTGCATTCTTAGATGATGTACACTGAACTCAATAAATTTATAAAATAAATGCGTGTTGTTTGTATTATTGGATAGAATATTCAAGCAGATAAATCACACGTTTGAAACAGACCCACTTAAACAGATTAAAATAATAATATTATTTTCAACAAGCACAAACTGGAAAGTGGACCGAAGCTACTCATTGACGTGCGGAACCACCCAACAATTGCATTGACAAATTATTTCGCTAATCAGTTTGTTCTTATATACTCGGGCGAAAAACATATGTTTCTCTGTGATTGCCACCACAGCGAGCAACCGAGTAGTTGTAGGCGGGGAATCAAAGAATCTTAGCCGACTAAGATAACAGATTAATTAATTGCTGGCTTCGCTCACCTTAGATGTTCATCTTTCAAGGTCATTGCAAATGTTACTTGTACAAGCATCAGCTTTACTGAGACCCTATCAATCACCTTCTTATCTGACGCAAGAGAAAGAAAAGAAAGAAAGAGAGAAAGAAAGCCTTATGACAATGAATACAATGGGAATAATGAAGATCACTCCTCAGTTTTCGGTTACAGCTTTTCCTCTGAGTTATCGTTCAACGCACGGTAAAATTTTCAGATTCCTTAGCTATCAGTTAAAACAATCACTAACAATTTAACAAGCTTAGATGACGGTATTCAGATGTCTTATCTATCACTTACAGCAAGCCCGAACTGACGTCAATTTAAATTCCGTGAGTCAAACGACACTAGCTGGTGGTGTAGTCGTGCGAAATATCGGATAGGGAGTTTAAGAAACGAGGACGGCGACGAAAACGAGAACGCCACAAAACAATAGGCTTAATGAGCAAAAACAATACTCTGTACGTGCATTGTACATTTTGGTACATTTCTTTACCGTCCTCTGTAAAACAACAACGTGAAATGACCAAATTTTAGGTTTTCTCGAGGACGCGAGCGCATGACGGCAAAATCTTCTTTCTTTTTCCTTACCTTGGCATCGTTCATACTAAATTACTTCCTGAAGAGTTCGCCAGCATTTTCCAAGTTAAAAAAATTGGGATGATTATGAAAGAGTTACAAAAACGAGAAGTTATATTTTTAAATGACGTTCTCGTTGCCGTTGCCGTCCTCGTTTCTTAAAAACTCCGTATCTTCGTTAAACGCTGCTACGGGCAGACGCAGCGGCGTGGAACGAGGACGGGCGGCTGCATTCGCAGGCTACTTAGGCGGTGA
>OX419344.1:0-20000 GCA_948470475.1 Galaxea fascicularis | reverse complement strand
TTCTCGACCGAGTTACTAGCTATCAGTATAAACTTGACAGAATTTCAAAATAATGACTGTCATTTACTTAACTAGCTTACGAGTAGTCGTGTAGACCTTTTACTGATCCAATCATAATTTATTTTCAGTAAAGACCACCTCGATGTAACACAGACTTTTCCAAACTCCCATAGTTTATAATTTATCATGTCAGTGAAGTTCATTTACATACAAATTCGCGAGCGTGTATTTTGGAAAAAAATATACCATTGTTTTCACTGTTTTGCCTTTCATGTTAAGTAAACATCACAATGAATATTTTCATGATTTTCGCGGGCAGTGTAATGGCATACACAATATCCGAAGTTCCTGTATAGGAAAAAATGTAATTCAGTTGGCGCCCTTACAAGTCTGTTAGGTTTCCAATTGTTGTCAATTTAAAATCGTGGGAAGTCAAATGTATGTTTTTAAACGAGTTGTACTGTGATAGGCCTCTAAAACATCTTCAAAGAGAATCTCTTCTCTGATCTGATTGGTTGAAGACGACAGCTTACTATGTACCAGTAATACTCGGCCAGATTGCCAGATGCTACCTTTCCACGCATACCTTTGACACATAACCGTTCGACAGCGATACCGACAAAACTTTAAAACTTGTTTCTCAGTAAAATAAAACAACCCACTCTTATTACTTTTGCGATGGGTTCCAAGTGCTCACCAACTAGAATTTTCGAATTATACTACTATATTGGATTACTGATTGCGGAATTTATTGCTTAGTTTTCTAAGTGATTATTAAATCATGAACTTATTCTTATGCAAATAAGTTTAATATTCTAAGTCAGAAGGAAGAATTATCTGCAAGAATTATCTGCAAGATGAGGTGACATGACGTCTTCCTATCCTTACTGCGATATTATACCGTATGGCTATAGAACTGTAGCACATGAATCCAGTATAAAATTTCATGGTAAATTGTTTAGGACATGCAGAAATTGGAAACACTGTATAAAAGCAACTGAAAATAAACAAAGACAGTTGGATGAGCAAGAATGGTTCACAGTAATGAATCAATGTATTTAGACCTTAGCCGATTGATAACTGGGATCCAACCATGGTACGTTTCGTGTTGTTCCATTATAGACGCCAAAAGTGTACTCACGACCGAGCGTCATACTGGAATCAAAACAGTCAACTCCATCCTTTGAACTAATTTTTCTTCAAAATTACGTATTCGCGGTTTACTTCTCACTTAAGATTTCAGGCTAAACGGAGAAACAGATAAAGGACGTAGTTCTGCAACTATAAGCTTGGAAGGAATATTCGTCAAGTCTGGGCAACGGCGTGTGTAAGCATCAATTAGCATAGTCAGTTTGAAAACAAATGTTTACAAACTCGATTTAACAATCAGTGAACTTGAATAAATTCACTCACCTTGCCAAGGGAGTAAGGCCGGGATAAAAAATTGACGGCAAATCAGTTTCAAGTCTGTTGCTTTACTGTTCGCTTAACAATGCGAATTTCTGCTAAAGATAATTATCAATAAAAACAACATAACGTCAGTATAAATGAATTATTCACAGCGTTGATGGAGATAAAAATTCGCTCTTGAAAGGCAGTCACAGCAAAATTTCATTTTTTTTTAGTTTTAAGGACTTGACCAGTGAAAAGAAATTTTTCAACAACAACGGAACTACAACCACAATGGATATTTTTTTAGAAACCCGCCTTTATTTTTCATATTGCTTTTTAACAGAAAAAAGACTGGTAATTTAATTGTACAAAAACCACAAATTTATTCCATTTCCTTGCCGTATAGGCAATGGTCACTTTAACACTTATACATTACGAAAGAGTGATTTTTGCTAAGAATACAAAGAAATACAAAAAAGAATGAAAGTCAGGAGCCAGTTACTGTTACCCCATTAAATAACCCTCGCGGGTACTTAATGATGTTGTATAATAAAATAGCCAGGCTTTTACAAGAACCACATCAGATATTTGTTTTATATGCCGGGCTGTGGTGTATTTCCTTATATTCCCGTAGTATTTTTAGTGCTATCAGATCAAAATCTCGGAACGTTAAGCTTTTGACGGGGCAGCCTGAGAGAGAAATGGGGTGCCTGAATACAATTTTCGGCAGGATTGGACAACCTATGTACCAGTCAATCCAGCAGTGCCCATCCCCCTTCCCCCATGCATTAGCCGGGCATTTGCTCACGTTTTGATCCAGGGGGTGTGTAGTATGAGCGCGCCCTGGTAATGAGGGACGACGCACGTGCAAGGGGCGTAGAGAACATAGCGCGTTTGGTGTAAGGTTGCTAGACTTGTCTTGTCTTCGCCTGTAGCAGAACCCGAGTCTTTACAACAGGGGTGGGGCACGTAAAATAATGATTACTCATCCAATTTTACCATTGTTGCTCTTTGGATGAGCCTGGGATGGGGCAGTTGCCTCCTATTTTGACTCTCACCCCGGAGCATTTGACCAACTTTTTTGTTCCCACTCCTTGTTTCTAAAAAAAGAAATGCTATACAAGTTCCACAACGAATTACACAACCAATAAAATAAATTACGTACACCCAAAGAAAGATAAATAAACTCACCATTTTCACCGTCAGTTTCCCTCTTACTACAAATCTGGCCTCTTAGAGGCCAAAATTATCTCTATTTTGGGGCATTCTTTTCCTCGCCACGTCCTCAAAAGAATTGGATTGGCCCGCGGGGAGGGGGCGGGGCATGGGCACCGTTGGAATTGCCGGTGTATTAAGGAATGAAATATGCAAAGAATTCACTTTCCTCATGCATTTTGTGCGGTACTTGTCGTGCTAGAAAATGGATTTCTCGGCTCATGAAGTTGCTGGCTTTCGGTTTTCGCTCAGAATAACATGGAAAAAATGAATTTGGCAGTACCGCCCAGTATTCCACATACTTCGCTTCAAGAAGACAAGTTATTATTTGTGCTTTGATCTATTTGCTACCTACAGTTGGCTCCTCGAAAGAAGGTCAACCTCGTCCCCAGGGTCATCTGCGCGGTACCCTTGGTCCTCGGTTCCTGGGTCCTGGAATTCCACCGGGCATGCGTCATGCATCGCTGCTTTCGCATGCGCACAGTATCATTTCCCAGAATTCTTAGTAGTTTTCCTCTACGATTCTTTTGAGGACGTGGCGAGGAGAAGAGTGCTCCAAAATAGAGATAATTTTGGCCTCTAAGAGGCCAGATTTGTAGTAAAAGGGAAACTGACGGTGAAAATGGTGAGTTTATCTATCTTTCTTTGGGTGTACGTAATTTTATTGCTTGTGAAATCTTAAACTATGTTGTTGGCCGCGGAAGCAGTGTCCCATGTTAACTAAGCATTTCCCTTCACATTATTTTTTTACATGTCTCAAAGTAACATCAACTAACTTTCTTAGACAGTGTAGTGAATTGTGAGCTGTACTAACGGCTTTATGATAAAATGTTTTCAGTGAAACTACCAAATGGGATAGTAAAAGTGATGGTTCATCATTTAAATTCAGCTCTAAATTAAGTCTTCGTTTCGTTCAAATTCAGACCTGGCCGTACATATACCAGTGTATACTTCATATGTATCACGGAATCGTATTATTTTTGGAGATCATTTCACTCATTTATTTTTTACTTCACAGGTCCTCCTTGCTGCAGCAATATGCACCAAAACAGGAAAAGGTTTGATGAGTTTTATTGATAAACTTGCACACTGTTTTAATATGCTGCTGAGGGTTACTGTCTATGACGGTACTCTGCTGTCGTGTTTCTTTTTTTTTTCGTTTATAAAAGTAACTATTGCATTAAAAAAAAGAGTCTAAGTTTTAAAACTACCAACAGATTTTTAATTGCTTTTGTTATTTTAGTAGTACTTTTGCCTTCAGCAGTGTAATTGATGTTAATCTTCGTGTCAGTATTCAAATTGTGGCAGTGAATACTTTCAAAAGATGTCAATATTGAAGAACATTTTGTTTTCGCAAAATTTTGATTACCTCCTGCTACCCAGATCTTTCCTGTTGTGTTGGGGTACATTGGGTGTAAGAGGTGTTGTGAAAAATGAGTTGCAATGTATAGAGAATAATTTCCCAGTATTCAGTAGTCCCCTTACCATCTTTAAATAATGCTTTTTATGCTGGATCTTCTGAATCTGAAACAGGAACATGTTTCCTCTGGATTCAGACAAACACAAATTAAGCCTGATTGCAGGTTACATGTTATTTAGACTCTGTCAGTTGCTATTTCACACAAATATCTTTTGTTTGACTCCATTAAAACTGTAAATGGTTGATTACCAGTGACAAGTACCAAACTATATAATTATACAATGCAACTATTTGCTGTTTGAAATTTTCCTCTTCACAGCCATTGTGTCTCGTCAGTTTGTGGAGATGACCAGATCACGTGTAGAGGGTCTTCTAGCAGCATTTCCTAAACTGATGAACACTGGAAAACAACACACATTTGTAGAAACAGAAAGTGTTCGATATGTTTATCAACCACTAGAGAAGCTTTATATGCTGCTCATTACCACAAAAGCCAGCAACATTTTAGAGGATTTGGAAACATTGAGATTATTTTCTCGAGTGGTAAGAGCAGTGTCATGTTTAGTTGTCCTTAATAATTTAAGTTTTAGAATTTTGATGACATCACATGAAAACCACCCATTACTGTATTACCTTAAGTTGTGACATTGATTTTACAATGTATCGGTACTGTTTATCGGTGTTTCTAGATCCCAGAGTATTGTAAAGTGATGGAAGAATCTGAGGTGGTTGAGAATGCCTTCCCTTTAATCTTTGCATTTGATGAGATTGTGGCCCTGGGCTATCGCGAAAATGTTAACCTTGCCCAAATCAGAACGTTTACAGAGATGGACAGTCACGAGGAGAAGGTGTTCCGTGCTGTGAGACAGGCAAGTTAATTAAGAAGCTGTAAATCATAAGTTGGCAGTCATTTCATGTGACAGGTTAAGTAGTTAAAGGAGTATCATAGGAACATATGACAGTCCTTTAACTACTTAATCTGCCAAGTTTAATTATTAAACTTCATAATATGCACATTTATGGATTTGGTCTCTAGTTACTCATTTTATCTAAGGAGAGATCCAGGTTGGTGCATTTACATATTATGTACATGTACATTTTTAAGAATTGACAGTATTATGAGTTTGGGGACCTGGATTGTATGTATTATGTGGATACTCATGCTGACAAACATCCCAACTCCTCTAAAAGAATATTATTGAGGGTGTAATTTTACTGTACTTCCTAGCACATTTTTTTTTCAAAGTATTTGTTGTGTGTGCTTTTTACACAAGGCCTTACTCTGAGAAGAAAACAATGCAGGAGTGGCCTATGGTTGACATTTTACATCTACGTGTAAAGAAGTTCTTTTGAAAAAAACGAATGTTACCAAAATTTGGTAACATTCGTTTTTTTTTTAATAATACTTGAGTGTTTGGTGCAATACTTAATGCATTGACATGGTTTGAATGTAACTATACTGGCATCTCTTATTTCTAATACTGTAAAGTGCCTTAGAGCTTTTCTCTAGGGTGCTTTAAAAATTGTCATAATGATCATTAAGAAAATTTCTTTCAAGTTAGAGTAATGTAAACAATACATGTAGTGAATGTTTCCATTTCTTAGACTTTTGTTTACAATATGGTTCTTATAGACCCAAGAACGTGAGGCTAAGGAAGAAATGAAAAAGAAAGCGAAAGAGTTAACAGCTGCAAGAACAGCTGCTACCCGTGGCAAGGGAGGCAGAGGAGCTCTGACAGGGTTTGGTGGATTTGGAGGAGGTGGCCGTGATACTAGTGTCCCAGTGGTTAACGATGTTCCTGTTATGGATCCTACACCTCCTAAGCCGACCCAGCCCACAAGGTAAGTGGTGGTGCCCTGTTTGCCCTCAATATTCCTATTCTTTTTTGAATTGCAAACACTTACATGTGTATGTTTCTGAACATACACATGCAAGTTATTTCTAAACTGTTTGAATCAATGTTAGTATCTGCCCAGATACCAACGTTGATCTTCTGGTGACAGTTAAGTTTACATTTTGCTGTGGACATGACACTTTTGAAAAGGAATGGTTTGACCAACGGTTGCTACAAAAAGAAAAACTCTTGGAGAAACATTTGTTCTCAATTATTTTGTGTGTGGGTAATGCGTGTTAGGTAAGGTAAAGATGTGCGGAAGACGCAGTTGGCCTACGTGGCTAGAGCCTGTAGTGAAACCCTAGTTCATTTCAACATGCATTAAGAAGGATAGAACCTATTGAACACACTTGGGGGTGGACAGCACTGAGTAGGCATTGAACCACGCCCACCCTCTGGTATGATGTCCAGTGCACTGACCATTGTGTCTCTATAAATGTCCATTATGCAACCAACTTTTACTGTGTCCATTTGTCCTCTTTTGAAAAATTAAAAATGTGCCACTTGCTTGCTTCTTTTTCTTTATTGTTAGAATGGCTGGTAGTGGAAAGGCAATGAAACTTGGCAGCAAATCCAAGGACGTTGACAGTTTTGTCAGCAAGTTAAGATCAGAGGGTACAGGTGAGAGTTAAAGAAGACTGTTATAAAAGTGGTGGATGAAGGGCACAATCAGGGGCCATTGATATTGTTAAGAAAAAAATTGTTCATAGCAAATTCTGGTTGACCTACATTTACACTGTAGTGAAAAGTGTCCTTGTGCTCACTACCTCAGCTTAGGCTACTGAAATTGTTTCAAAAGTGTGTTCATACTTTGGTTGTCAGGTGTTTTCCAAATAGTTCATTGGCTTGTTGCAAGCCTTCCTTGGATTACTGATTTTGCTTTATTTCTCTTTTGTTTTCAGAAGTTGTTAGTTCTAAGGCTAAATTAACATCAACTGCAAAGACCACCGCAGCACCGTCAGTGCAAATGGGAAGGTAAGAAAAATGGATTTTAGACTGTTTAGTACTTTTTGAAAAGTGGTGCGAGTTATCAAGGGTGAAATTATGAAGAATATGACCTGAAGGGAAACATAGATCAATTCCAGTTAGCGGAAGGTTCAAGTTTTTGAGGGTAAAATTGCATACAGTAAATGTAAAGAGCAAATCCAGGGGAAATCAATGTTGGTTTGAATTAGCGGAAGGTTCAAGTTACTGAGCATTTGAGTTATCAGGAGTCAACTGTAATAATTACAATTATTGCAATACCGGTAACACCTGCAAAGGTTTTATTGATATAGCCATCTGATCATCTTTCCATTCAACTTCTACATTGTAGCAATAGCTCAGTGTGATATTACCTTTTGTGTTACTACAAGCTTATAAATTTGTCTTCAGTGTCCACGTCAAAGTCGATGAGAAGGTTACACTAATGGCTGGAAGAGATGGTGGCTTACAGAACATGGAAATCAGGGGTCTGGTACTTCTGAGGATATCAGATTCACAGTTTGGAAAAATATGTGTGAAAGTTGAGAATAATGATGACCATGGCTTCCAGATGCAGGTGACTGAATTTTCCACCTGTTACAGTCAAAAGTGAGAATGATGTATATGAAGTAAACATTAGTGTATATGATCTATCATATACAGTGCTAAAAGTTTTCACAAATCTGTTGAAGTTCCTGTTTGGTTCAGATATAATGAAACAGCACACCAGAATATATAGCTTTTACAGCTTTGCTAGCAAGAAATGCTGTGAAGGGCTGGGTGCATTTTGATCTATGGTGCTTTTTAGGCTCATTTTCATCCAAATCAGTGAGTTTTTGCATGTGGCCTTTGACTCAATAGAAAAACATGCCCTCTTTGTTGTTTTGCCAGTTTCAGCTTCTTTTTCAGTGAATAATGTATGCAAAACTCAGTTTTTTCCTGGTGGTTGAACTTTTGATAAGCGACAAACAAAAGAAAAAAAAAGCAAGCCAAAAGCACCATAGATCAGGTTAGGGTTAGGAATAGCATTAACAGGATTGCATAATACTTTAACAAAGAAATTTCTCTTTTGATTTCTTGTTTCAGACACATCCTAATATAGATAAGAACAAATTCAATCAAGCATCTATAATAGGACACAAGCAACCTGACAAGGCATTTCCCCTTAATTCTGATATTGGTGTATTGAAATGGAGATTACAGACTACAGATGAAGCACTTATGCCATTGTCAAGTAAGTGATCCATAAAAAGATATTTCTTACTCACATATGTGCATATATTTTTGTTCTCATCTTGACATGAAGTTAGAAAAAAATTAATTTGCTTTGTTGTGGTCTTTCCAAGAGCTTTTTAACATTTGTGAGAGAAACACCTTTCCACAATTGTCATCATTGTCATCATTAGAAGTAAAGCCTTGTTAGTGGAGGCATGCAAACAAGACAGAGCAAGAGATGATGGGACTGGGATGGTGTCAGCTCTCTTGGCCACAAGCTCGCAATGCACAAAACCCTGTCAGTTATTAACATACACACGAAATAAATGCCCCAATTGAGAACTGGTAATTTACAATTTGGTCAACAACCACAGCTTGTGGAAAGCAAACCACTGGGGAAAAATAACTTCAAACACCATGAAGTTCAACAAATTAAAGTTGTGTTGTTTTATATGTGTAAACAAGAGTGTTGCCATTTGACAGTGAACATGGGTTGCTATTGCTAAATTTAACATGGCTTTTGTGTGGAAATGTGGAGGAAAATGGCAAGGCACTGACAATGAAAAATACAGACATGAAACATTCTGTAACTGAATGGACATTGTTCAGTGTAATTGTAACTGTCTGGCGTCAAAGTTTACTCTACACCAAGGACAATTTCACAGTTTCCTAGTCACACATTTCATATTCTTCAAAATCTTCTCCGATGCCAATTGCTGCAGCCGAGAATCACAGCCGTTTTACTTATTCCATTTGATATATCACATCAGTGAAACTCAAGGAGAGCATCTAGATGGCTATATGGTCGTAGTTATTCATTTCTGAGCAGCTCAATGAGCTGACATTAACCTCTTTCTGAAACTTGATGGGAGGATTGCAAAAAACAACTCTCCAAGCATCATGATTCTTCAAGCAATCCAGCTGCTTTTCCTGGAGCAAAACAAAATCCAGAAAGTTTCTAAGCTTGTTGTTTACTACTATGTGGAACTCTGCGTGACATGTGTGACTTGATTTCCTCTGGTCATGTTTCTCGTCATCCTTTGTGATGACAGCAACTGTCAAAATTCATTACTCAGAGGGTACATTTTTAGAAAAAGTTTTACACAGGCATTCCTTCCTGCCACATATCCCAAGTCCCCTCCATTTTTCATTGCTTTATTTTTGCCTCATTCTGCCAGTACTCTCTGCTTGGAACAGGTTATTCTTGGTTTTCACATCACACAAGTAAAAAAATAATAATTCGATAAATGAAGTGAAGAAATCTAGGTATATTAGAAAAGTAAGAAAATAAAAAACCTGTCGAAGTTTCAGCACTATGCGATATCCCATACTTAAACAGTAAACAAAGCCATAATTATTATAACTCAAAACACAAGGTTGTGGCGTAGAGAGAGAGTACACGCACTTATAGCAGTTGGGTTTTCTCTGACAAACGCATGCACAGTGCTTTTCTCAATGCAGGTCACATAAAACCTCAAAACCGATTTTCCTCGCTTAATTTCTCAAAAACTAGCCGTACAACCTATGTTCAAATTTTGGTATCAGCCTAAGTACACCAAAATGGAGATGTATAATTTTTCAAAAAAATCAGTCAGACAGGATTTTATTTATTTTAAAAATTGACAAAATTCAACATTTTTGCTGATTGCAAAGCTTAATTGTGTCTGACAGATTTTCGTGTTCTCTCTAAATGTTTCTTTTTATCCACATTTCAAATCCTGAAATTTTAAGTGGGGTTGTATGGCTAGATTTTGAGAAAAACACTCCCTATCGGTGTATTATTTTTGTGCCCCACCCCCTATTGCTTAAACATGGTTCTGGAATGTTCATCCCAAAATACATATTTGGCCACAGATGCAATGTTTTAAAAATTTATGTATTTTTGCTCCCAGTTGTTTCCTTGGTCAGTTGAAGCAACTCTAGCTTGCATTTAATGCTTACTGAACTTCAAGTGCACACAAGCCGCCTGTAGTAGAAAAAAAACTGTAATAAGCCACCTTAAGTATTACCATTTGTGTGATCATCATGATCATTCTCATCATCACCCCCTGTCATTGTTACTACAGTTTATGTGGTCATTATCACCTCAGCTTCCTCCTCTTCATCATCACAAGCACCATACTCATACCATACTCTGCATTCGACATTGCCTATCTATTCTGTTTCATTTTGAGGGAGCTCATAGCTCATAAGCCCAGTGGTTTCTTTATGAGCTTCCTCGCCATTTTATTTCAAATTTTATAATTTGTATCTTATATTTTATCTCTTATGAAATGGCAAATAAACTGAACTGAACTGAACTGAACTCAGAATTATCATTCAGGCATTACATCATAATCATTGCTATGACTGTCTTGTTGTTTTGTAAAATATTGTATGATGGTATCCCATCATTCCTTTGGTTTTTCCAGTTTAGCCATATGCTTATTGTTGCAAACTTAATTCTGAGACCCCACATCTCTTGGAATTACCAATGGCCTTCTTTTGGGAGGATTAGGTGTGCTTTCAGAAACAGCCGATCTTAAGAGATCATTGTCCCTCTTTGTAAGTAGGTACAGTCAGTTCTTAGCCCATGCTATGTGAGGATAATTTGTTAATGAATTGTATGTATTTTGGATTCTTCTTTCTCCTCATACAGTCAACTGCTGGCCATCAGAAAATGATGGACAGTGTGATGTCAATATAGAGTATGAGCTCCTCCAGGATAACCTTGAACTAAATGATGTTGTTATATCAATTCCTGTTCCGTAAGTAGCTTCATTGTTACATTAGGCTCTTTTTCGTTCTTGTGTGAAAGCAACTTGCAGTTTTACTTACAGTGGGTTATGAAGTTACTGTCATCATGGCAACCAAGACACTGATTGTTTTTTTGAGAGAATTTCATAAGACCTAATGTCCACTTAATCAAACTTAACTGTCTCTCACTAACTAAAACCCTTTAGAAAAAAAGGAGTTGTTAGAATTGAATTACGTTTATCTGCATCTCATAGCAAGCAAATGTTTTTTAGTGTGTTGTTTTGACTTTTCCTCTGTTTTGAATATTTTCAACAAAAAGGAGACCAAAGACAAAAATCTAATATCAGAAGGGGATTCAAAGAGATCGCAAAGTGGATTCATGGCTGGGCACAGACTGAACAGAAAGAAGTTCTTTCTTTTTTAACCCTTTAACGCCTGAGGGGTCTCCCTTTTACGAGTAAAATCGTCTTGCGTTAGACAGAGTAAAATCTATAAAGTCACTCTTAGGGAGGAAAGGGTTAAAAAGAAAAAATCAGTGGAACTGAACTACTTCAAATGGATATTATGAAACGTTCCCGATTCTGATGTAGTTGATTTGTAAAACAAGGACTTAATTCCACTCTAAGTTTGAAAAGGAACGATGGACTTAAATTGCTTTGGCCTGATGGAAGTTAAAAGTTAATAAGCCACTTGAACAGAAATTGTCACTCAAAAATTAATTATGGTCAGCTTGAACTACACTGTACATTCTAAGCATTAACCTGGCCCTGATGGCCTTGAAAATATTGGCAATTTGTTTCAAGTCATTAGTTTTTTCAAGTTCTTTTCTATTTTAGCCTCTGCCATAAATGATCATCACTAATAATAATTTCTGAAGTCCTTGACTTTTTTGAGGCATTTAAAGTGATACTAACAGCAGATACCACTAACCCTCTTACTGGATAAAGAGAACCAGGGCTGTAGGTAAAATTTTCAACAGATGGGAATTATCACTTCATAGGCGGGTTTAGAAGGGTCCATTATTACAGATTTTTGGACCACAGAAGGTTTTTCAGCTGGTATTTTTCAAGGGTAGCGGCTGTTATTTACATCTCTGGTAAACAACTTTTTTCTTTCCTTTAAGTTAATGTACTTGTTTCTGTCAATCACAGACATGGTGTAGGTGGGCCAGTCGTTGGTGAAGTTGATGGCGAATACCACTATGATCATAAGCATTCTGTTCTTGAGTGGCAGCTCCCAGTTGTTGACTCATCAAATAAGAGTGGTAGCATGGAATTTAGCATCGCTGGGCATCCTGGGGACTTCTTCCCTGTTTCAGTGTCCTTTTCATCAACAAAGTCATACTGCAACCTTAAGGTAACTAAGACTACATGCAAATAGTTCATTTTGGGAAAAGTCTGGGATTAAGAGTGGCTGCATGGGTAACTGTGGGATTGTTTACATAATAGGGATACGAAGGTAAACAAACGTGGAGGAAGGTTTTACTCTTTTGGCAATCTGAGGAGTTTTCTGCACAAAGGCACATTGTAGCTTACATGTTTTGGCAGTTTTTTAGTCTCTAAACTGTCCTGAAGTGGCTTGTGTGGCTCAGTTCCTGATCTTGGTTATTACTGTTTTCTGACAGTGTGTGGTATATTGTCTGAAAGCAACTGATTAGTCATTGTCCAATATTGTGATAGCATTCTGATGGTTTTGATAAAAATGAAATTTCAAATTAAATAGTGAAGAAAATTCAGGAGGTGATGTAATTTTATGATATCAGTGGGAACATCTATACAAGTCAATTCTGTTGGTAGGTGCTTGTAGATGTTAAAGGTCAAATTTGATTTCAGGTTAATTTTGACTCAACTTAGGTTGAAATCAACTTCCTTTGTCTCCTAACCCTAATTATTCATAGAACACTTGTAAAGGAAATTGATTTCAACATAAGGGTAGGTTAGGTCAAAACTAGCCTGAAATCAAATTTGACTTACAACATAGACCTGAACCAAATGTTGATAAAGTTATAAAGTGGAAATTTTGTCGCACAGTGCAGTACAAGGAGAAAGGCAAATGGTATAATAATTTCATTTACCATTCTGGTTTATGAATACAGTAGAACCCTCAGTAATAAGGCAATTCAGTGCAATAATCTCTTGCTTGATTTGTAAAAGAATGAGGGATAGTGACGGAGTCCTTCTAGCAGCCACTCACGATTGTGATGTGTGCCACTCACCTGGACTCAAACAGCCTTTTTTTTTTTTGCATGACTTTTTGTGAAACAGGTTCTGATTATCAGTGGGATGGGTTGTAGTGCCCAAATTCACAGCAAACTAGAAATATGACATCCAATGGGTTTGCTTCAAGTTGGTAGAACATGGGAAATTGGTGGGGTGGTAGTTCATGGGTTCAAGTCCCAGCTGGATCAACACTCAGGGTCTTTAAATTACTGGGAAGAAAGTGCTGCCTTTATAATGACATCTGCAGATGGTTAGACTTTCTAGTCTTCTTGAGGAAGGTTGGTAAACCATAGGTCCATTCTCAGGGGTTGGGTGGGTAAGAGTAAACATGGCTGATAGCAGCTACCAGTGGCACCACACGTGAATTATGAATCACCATGAGACCATGTTATATGTGTTGTATATAGATATACATCACGTTGCATAACAACAGGAAACATTGTATTGGAAATGCAACTGTAAGAGCAAACTTTTCCTAGTTTTGCTGCTGTGCAGAAGCAAATTTTTATCTCGGAGACAACTTGAAAACATTGTTGCCTCCCAAGAAGTGTTAGAGAACCGAGGGCTACAGTAAGTTGTCATGCCTAGGTGCTACGAACAAACGTTTAGAAAACAAGTCAACCAACAATTCTGGTGGTATCCTGTGGTTTACAATATGTGTTCTTATGTTGCATTTTCATGGGAACTTTAGACAACTGATGTAACATTCTTTCTTCCTTTGCAGGTTACAGAGATCACATCAGCAGAGGATAGGAAACCAGTCAAGTTTTCACAAGAAGTTAGCTTCTCAGTGGACAAATATGAGATTGTGTAAATCTTCTTGATAGACTCTGATTGCCCTAACTATACCTCCTGTTTGGTGTATTAACAGTGACATTAAAACCATTCAGCAGTGCAACCAGGACATTCATTGGTTGCCTTGGGAACAACTGCATATCGAACCCTTGGGGGGAGGGAAGGTTTAACATGTCAACATTACACCAACATCTCTTTTGTATAGTTCTCTTCTGAGCAAAAGGTACTAAATTTATGAATCAAATGTTCAGTGTAGCATGTATGATGATAGAATCTAAACACAGTTTTCATTGAAAGAATAGGCCTTTCTCTGTTGACGTAAACAGTCTTTGACCTAAGCATTGTCATAATTGAAAGTTTATTTTATGAATTATTTGCTAAAGCTTGATTTAAACCATTATGATAGTCTGTAAGGGGACTTCTGTAGGTGTATGAGTGGTGACAAGATTGCACGGGAAATTGTGGTCAAAAGGGTCAGTTGAACTCTCACTGAAATTTTTTAGCAGAATCACGTTTTTAAACCATAGTAAGAACGCCCAAGTATTTTAGTATAAAGAAAAGTGAGAGTTGAAGCTTCCTTCAACTTTTTGACTTGTCGTTTGCTGGTCATAAAATTAACAGCTGGAATATCAGAAAGTGGTGTGGCGGTGATAGTGTACCAAAACTCACAACTACATCTACGTCTACATGACTTCAGCACTCGCCAAAGTCTTACTGACTTATGGCTGTTATGCGTGTGGCGTCATACACTATTACGCCAAGCCGGCCACTTGCTGAATAAAACAGGTCAGCACTAGGAGTGGTCACAGCCAGGGTTCGTTACGTCCCTAGTGGTTCTTTAACGTCCCAAAGAATCAGTTGTGAAGAGTTGTGAGACGGGACCTCCGGTTCATCGTCCTTATCCGAGGAGACTAGAAAGTCTAACCAGGGGCAGATGGCCTTCCAAAGGAAGCACTTTCTCCTGACCCTAACCCCCCCCCCTCCCCGCCCCTCTTCAATATTTTTCCCTAAATAAGTCTTTGTACCTGTTTGAAAAGCATTGCATTGTTGCCAAATGCAGGCTTTTTATAGCCTTCCAAACAAACGAAAAAGTTATCATTATCTGGTACACGACCGAGTGAGAATGGGCGTGGGTCTACTCTTGAATTGACGTCAAAATCTGATTTGCATGCATGTCTACCAAGATTTAATGCGATGTAAATCAATTTGTGACGTCGAATCAAGAATAGAGCCACGCCCCTTCTCACTCGGTTGTGTACCAAATGATGCAAAAAAAGAACAAAAAACGCCGCAGTACTTTTTAAACAGGTACAAAGGTTTACTTTAGCGAAAAGAATATTTTGGGTTTAGGTGCACTTTAAACTTGCACCTCAACCAGATGTTCTCATGTCGTGTCCACATTCCCTTAGATGAACATAGGGGGAGTCTACTGAAGAGAAGGCAAACCAGCTATAATTTAAACTTATTTGAATGTTCTAGTTAGTGAATCATACTTAGCTTGTTACGGCTTGTTTTAGTGGTGAGAGATAAAATTAAAGTTAATAACAATGTTAACCGGGTATTTGCTGCTGTTGTTACCTTTCTGACATTGTTGGAAATTAGTGCATTTCAAGAAACTGGGGACACTACGATCTGGGCCCCGGTTGTTCGAAAGCCGATAAATTTAATCCAGGATTAGCGTAAACTTGGGTTTTCAGTTTTTGATGTTTTGGTTGAAAGTTTCTCCTGCTGCTTTTTGTCTTTAAGGATTGACTTCCTTTAATCAAAAAGTTTTTTGAATATCAGCGTTGGACAACGTTTGCGGATAGAGAGATAAATGCCTTGTTGATTTTTATTCTTGGATTAGCGTCAACCCGCTTTTTAACAACCAGGTCCAGGAAGTAGCATACAATTTTAATAAATGAAACAAAAATTATCAATCAATGAGTTACTGAAACGATAGATAACTAAGTGATGGACGAATTGGTTGATCGATCGAACAGTCTGTTTATTCGTTATAACAACGAATTGAACCCTTACCATCACAGCGTGGTCATTTCAACAGAAGTATCTTACCCTGCTTCCAGTTGATCTTGCAAGCTCACTGGCTAACATACCGAAATTGGATTCCCAAGTTGTAGAGGAGTGGCGTTAAGTTCGCGCGAGGTACTTTTCTCTTTCGAAAACCAGGAAACTTTTTTTTCTAAGATTCGACACAATTTAGCACATCCTGGGAGACCCATGGGGCAGATAGTCGAGATGGGACGAAGATCGGGACTTACAAATCTAACTATCGACCAGTGTCGATTCTAGTTACTCTGGATAAAGTTTTTGAGAAGTGCCTTGCACGCAGACTCTCTGATTATTTTAGCTCTATGTTATCACCCAGGCGGTGTTGGACACGGTTCACGTGACATTATTCGACCAATCATATTGTCGCCTTTGCAAAAGCAATGGCGGACACTTTTGACTCGGAATGTCAAGAATGGCTCATCGTCTTCGAGCGATTTCCACATTGATGTAAAGAAAGAAAGGAATATTTTCTGGGAGCTTCAAGTTTAATATATGGGCCAGTTATTGCTCAAGTTTTAAATTCAGGTAAGGATTTTTTGTATTAAAACTAGTCGATGGAAATCTTGTTGAATTGAAAATGGTTGTCACGCACACGCGTTTGACATGGACAATCATTTGTTCGGTTTTCGACAATCAAGGGTCAGTATCGGGGATTATTTTTGCACAGAACTTTAGTTCGATAGTTGATCTTTAAGAAACGTACGGCGGGCCCAGGCGGGCCCCGCCATTTTAACGATGAAAATCTGCCTTGAAGTTTGGGCTTTTTCGTAATTTGTCACATATTCTCCTCAATTTCACGGCATTTCGCGGGAGTTGATGGTGTGATTCCTGTAGAAGTTTTATTACTATAAGAGTATAATTTGTTGACCCCAGTTTGTTGTATTATGTTGTAATGCTTTCCTGCTATTTGTTTTTAGTGTTTATGTGATCCAGTTCTTCGGCATGTCCTCAAAGCGGCCTTTTGGCCCTCCAAGTGGAGGCACTCTCAACTAACCGCCAAAGAAATGCACATATACACTGTATGCAGATCATCCATACAGGGATGCTTTGACCAAGAAAAATCAACTGTAACAATATTTTGACAAATTTTGACAGGCTACTGAATGGTTTTACTAGCTCTTAAAACTTTGGATGGCTATTCCCCTTCAAATGCAAGTTGCAGTGTCATAAAATACCCTGATTTGGCCCATGCTGTTCAAAATTTCATGTCATGAACAGAGGCGTGCTGTAGCCTGCCTTGTTGGATAAGTGGATGGATAAATTTAAGTCTATAGTCAATAAAAACACTAATGGCATTTGCATTAAACAAATTGTCTTGTTTAATATGTGTGCAACCCACATAACCTTAAATGGGAGGGTATGAAGCACTAAGGCCTCCTGAGTCTCTCCTGTCTGACTCAGGGTCTCCCTTATCATCACTGTCTCCCGTACTTTGTTCACTTAAGCAATCAACCTCACATGAGGAAATGTAAACAGATTCAACAGTTCTATTGTCATTTATTTTTCATTTTCATCTCAAGAAAGCATGATGTGGTCAAGGTTCCATAAACGTGTCTTTGACTGGAGAAGTCCAGATTTCATTGCATGCTTTGAAAATCATAATAGCCTTTTGTAGAACTCCATTCTGTCTGGCTGATTTCGTCTTCCTCCGCTCAATAGTCAAAAATGGAAAACATGGAACAGTCCATAGCAATGTTCCTTGTTCCACACTGATGACCTTCATTTGAACAATTGCATTGGTGCAGTCAATATGAGGTACAATGGGAGGTGCTGTTGTGTCAGCTTCTGGCAAAATAATGAACATAAAATGTAGCTACAGTAATATTAAAATCATTACTTGATCACCATTTTGTTGACAACAACACTTCAGTCCATTGAATAATGTTCAACAAGAGTTACTTGAAATTTACTAGTTCTATTTATGCCCATAAACCTGCAATAAAAAAATTAACCTTATTTACTTTCATGCGCAGTCTCCGAGAAAAAAAAAAAACATTTCTGGCACCCAAGCCGGTTTATACATTTACACCCCCTGTACATTTAATAGATAAACTGAGTTTTTATTTTCGAAATTTTGTTCACCTGGAACTTAAGTGTGTCATAGCCAGGTCAACAAATTTAATATGGGGTTACAGCCTTACTAATTTCAGGAATAATGAGTTTGCCCAATACATGCCCACAAGTATTAAGGGAGGAGCAAATTATGTATGTACCTGCTTACAGCCAAAAACCAGCAAGTCAGAATCCTCTGATATCACAAAATCAGTGAAGCCTTCCAAGTTCAGGAACTACACACTGAATTTTCTTCTCCGTGCAAGCCTAATTAAGAAAAAAATTACCTCAGCAACAATGGAAAAATACCAATGCAAATACATTACATCAAAACAGAATGATGAAATACATTTTTCTGGCATGCATTTACTCAAATTCAAGGCAATGCAATGAATTATGCTTCAATATGTATAAACTTAGCTTACAGTTTAATCATAGAAGTAATGACAATAACCTTTCAAATAATTAATGCATGTGTAAGATATTAAACTTACTCAAAAAAGGCAACATTGAGTCTGTCAGTTCTTTAGAGAGTTACCCCAATACAACTAAAACTTATGCATACCTCAAACACCTTCAGGGCCATTTCATTTGTTACATCCACTGCTTTAAAAACAAAAAAAAAATCCTTGCCTTGTCTTTGTCTCCTTGTCTCCAAAGGGCCAACCCTTGACTGGCAGACTCGTCACGATTCCTTTTGATTAGAAAATACAGCGACTGAGACTCGATTACTCAAGCTTTGCACGAGTTTTCGATTCAAAAACACAACATTGCTTTGTTTTCGAATTATTCTCACCTTATCCTTGTGGATTCTACTTCTCTTTTTGTGTTCCACGAAAATCCATCAAACACCATGATAGCGCGTATTTTGTTGGTCAGCAATAAGTCGATATGGTTCATACATAACTCCGGATAACTCCACATAAGAAGAAAGTGCCGATCGAAATTAAGTGCGATTTGCTCGAGTTGTTCCATGCAGTAAATACTCCCATTGTGCATCCAGCAGTAAGCATTTATAGCTGCTACTTTCCCCGCGAACGATTTAATGTGTACATCTTCGGAGATTTCTTTGAGCATGGGAAGCAGTCCTCATATCTTGACTATCTTCTCCCTCGACGGAGTTGTTTACCGTCCGGCGATCAGGCGAAAATGAGAGCTGCTGGAAATTTCTCCCGGCATGCTTTGAGAGTCGTGTCCAACACCGCCTGGTCACCACCCAGGCGGTGTTGGACACAACTCTCAAAGCATGCCGGGAGAAATTTCCAGCAGCTCTCATTTTCGCCTGATCGCCGGACGGTAAACAACTCCGTCGAGGGAGAAGATAGTCAAGATATGAGGACTGCTTCCCATGCTCAAAGAAATCTCCAGAAGATGTACACATTAAATCGTTCGCGGGGAAAGTAGCAGCTATAAATGCTTACGCTGGATGCACAATGGGAGTATTTACTGCATGGAACAACTCGAGCAAATCGCACTTAATTTCGATCGGCACTTTCTTCTTATGTGGAGTTATCCGGAGTTATGTATGAACCATATCGACTTATTGCTGACCAACAAAATACGCGCTATCATGGTGTTTGATGGATTTTCGTGGAACACAAAAAGAGAAGTAGAATCCACAAGGATAAGGTGAGAATAATTCGAAAACAAAGCAATGTTGTGTTTTTGAATCGAAAACTCGTGCAAAGCTTGAGTAATCGAGTCTCAGTCGCTGTATTTTCTAATCAAAAGGAATCGTGACGAGTCTGCCAGTCAAGGGTTGGCCCTTTGGAGACAAGGAGACAAAGACAAGGCAAGGATTTTTTTTTTGTTTTTAAAGCAGTGGATGTAACAAATGAAATGGCCCTGAAGGTGTTTGAGGTATGCATAAGTTTTAGTTGTATTGGGGTAACTCTCTAAAGAACTGACAGACTCAATGTTGCCTTTTTGAGTAAGTTTAATATCTTACACATGCATTAATTATTTGAAAGGTTATTGTCATTACTTCTATGATTAAACTGTAAGCTAAGTTTATACATATTGAAGCATAATTCATTGCATTGCCTT
>OX419343.1:27676852-27684352 GCA_948470475.1 Galaxea fascicularis | reverse complement strand
CAAAGAATCGCCAAAAAGTACCCTTTTGTCAACCCTGAAAATAGATGTCCGGGGTGGAAACTTGGCCAAATTCACCCTGCTTTTAAAGAGAATTGGCAAAAAAGATCACCGTCATTTAGACACTTTGCGTCTCTACGTTTCTTTTGGCATGGAAAGTTGAGGGAAGCCCTCTCTCTCAGTGTGATTTGCCCTCTCATTATTAGTATGGAAGGAATTAAAGTATGATTTGCCCTCAGGTTAGATTGAACTGCCCTCATTTCGTGTCAACTGCTCTTACATTAGGGTTAGGGTCAGGGTTGAGGGTGGGGCTGGGGTTAGGGACGGGTTTAGGGTTTGGACTGGAGTAGAGGGTGTTGGTTGAAAGAGTTTTTAAAAAGTTTGGCAATTAGTCACGCCAAAAGTGCCCCTTAATCCTGAAAGCTAACCGATTGTCGATGCAGCTCTATCATGAGGTAATAGCAAAAGAAAGGCACACGGACACCAACAAACCCAAAAAACGGACACAGGGACGCCAATACACCGAAAGAAGCGACACAGGGAGACTAATACATTTTAAGAAGGGCACAGGCAAACCAACACACCCACACAGTTGACAACGAGGCACTAATACACCCAAAGAAGGGCACAGGGACACCAACACACTCAAACAAGGGCACAGGCCCACCAAGACACCAAAACAAGGGACACAAGTGCATTTGGCTACAACGACTTGTTTGTTTGTTTGTTCTGTTGTTTTAATGACGAAATCTCAAGAGCTTCTTGCAAGGAAGCGTTTCTTAACCCTTTGCAACGTGTAAAACAGGTCAGGGGAGCGCCACGCTGCTGTGATGTTGCCCCTGTGTCCTTATGTAAGTTGGTTGGTGTCCCTGTGGCTCTTGTTTGAGTGTCTTGGTGCCCCTGTGCTACTTGGTTGGTGTGTTGGTGTCTCTGTGTCCCTTGTTTGTGTGTATTGGTGCTCTGGTGTCCCTTGTTTCGGTGTGTTAATCCCTCTTTTATCGTTAAGACTGCGGGCAGAGGCGGGAGCTTCCCTGACCCCAACCTAACACTTACACCGTGGTCCACGCGACGCTTATTGGTTTATTGTTGTCGCCATTGAATGAAAGAGAGGTTCCCCTCACCCTAGCCTTGATAGCTAACCCATTGTCCACGCGGCGTTTACGAAAGCCTAACAACTTGCATCCAGCTTTATTGTTGTCCTCATTAAATAAAAGAGAGGTTGCCCTCACCCCCAATCCGAAAAGCTAACCGTTTCTCGAGGCAGCGATGAGGCCTAATCAGTCGACGCATCACTTAGGTACACCTAATAACTCGTCTTTATTGTTGTCTTACAATAGAGGGAGGTTCCCCCGACCCTAACTTTGAAAACTAACCGATTCTCGAAGCATCGCTTAGGCTTAAGACGCTGAAAACCCCAAGGGAGGGAGGCACTGTTTTTTGCGGACTGGAGATAAACAAAAACGGTGCCGAAGAAATGCGTTTTATTTATTTATTGCACCGATCTCCATTTATTAGTGTTAAGCGCTGAATCTCGGTCTTTTATCTCCCATGTACACTGATTAGGGTTAAGAAAGGGGAAACGGTTAGCATTCGCATGGTTGCTAGGGCAACTCTACAATGACATGAGCTTTCAAAAACAACTCATTTCCATTTCAGAAAACTAAAAGACAGAAAGAATGAAAGAGAGTCATTCTTGGAGCGGACTTCATCCAATTCCCTTTTAATTTTCTGAATTGCTTTGAGTTGATTTGCAGCACGCAGAAAAACGTCACTAACAGAGTAAGAAATGTCGGGCGGGGGCTCCACTGACCTGTTTTATAACAAAACAAGGGCACAGGGACACCAACACGTCCAAACAAGAGACACAGAAAAACCAACACACAGCCAACAAGGCACACAGGGCCACCAACACACCCAAACAAGGGAGACACGGGCACAGGGACACCAAGAAACCCAAAACAAAGGACACTGGGGCACGAAGAGACCTAAACCAGAGACACAGGGATACCAATACACCCAAAGAAGGGTACAGGCACACAAACAAACCCTCAGAAAAGGTTACAGGGAATCCAACACACTAAAACCAGGGACAAAGAAACACCAATGCACCCAAACAAGGACGCGGGCACACCAACACTGGTTTATTCTTGCCGACCTTAACTAAAAGAGAGGTTCGCCTGACCCTAACTCGAAAAGCTAACCGTTTCTCGAGGTAGGGCTTAGGCCTAATCAGTCGATGCATCGGTTAGGCCTAGTCAGTCCACTGAGGTTAATACTCGGGTTTGAGAATGACTCGGGTTTTTTCTTGTCTTATAATAGAGACAGAGAGGTTACCCTAACCCTAACCCTAAAAGCTAACCGGTTCTCGACGCAACGCTGGGGCCTAATTAATAATTGGGGCTTAGGAAAAAAGGGGAAACGGTTAGCTTTCGGGTGGTGGTCAGGGCAACTCTACAAGAACAGGGGGGTTGAGAAAATAGCAGACAAATGCACTTGTTATCGTAGACTGCGGGCAGAGGTAGAGGCAGAGGCTGGAGGCTCGCCTGACCCCAACCCTAAAACCTAACCGGCTGTCGAGGAAGCGCTTAGGCCAAATCAGTCAAAACATCACTTAGGTTGTTGTCTTATGATAGAGGGAGGTTACCCTCAGCCTAATCCTATTCTTAGAATGAAAAAAGGCTGTTTTAAAACTACTTCCGGATGTTAATTGATTCAGAGAATGAGAATATGCGTTTTTAAACTACTTCCGGTTTGTAATTCTTTTACAGAACAAAAATATGAGTTTTAAAAACTACTTCCGGTCTGTAATGGCTTGAGAAAAGGAAAATATCCTTCTTTAAAACTTGTTGCGGCCTTTTATCGATTTCAGGGAATGAAAATACGCTTTTTAAAAACTACTTCCGGTCTGTTATTGATTCAGCGAATGAAACTATGTTGTTTCAAAACTACTTCCGGTTTGTCATCGATTCAGAAAATGAAAATGCCCTTTTTAAAAACTAGTTCCGAGGTTAAATGGATAGAGAGAATGAAAATAGGCTATTAAAAACTACTTCCGGCCTGTAATCGATTCAGAGAGTGAGAAGAGGCTGTTTTAAAACTATTTCCGGTTTCTTATTGATTCAGAACTTCAAAATACGCTTACTTAAAACTACTTCCGGTTTGAAATTTGCAGTTCCGGTTTCAATCGATGAGCTAACCCTTTTGTCCACGCGGCGCTTAAATAGGGTTCAGAACTGGGTCCAGTTTTATGATTCTCCTCATTAAATAAGAGAGGTTCCCATAACCCTAGCTTAAAAGCTAACCGAGCATGGAAGCAGCACTGTGCTGTAATCACTCAAGTTTGTTTGTCTACGAAGCGCTTAGGCCTAATTTGTTGGGTTTAATCGTAACTGAAATAATGGAGGTTGCCCTGACTCTAAAGCCTAAGAGATAACCGTTTCTCGACGCAGGACTTATGATTAAACACTGGGATTTCTTGTGATAAAAAATAGGAGTTGCCCTAGCCTTAACGCTGAAAGCTAACCGGTTGTTGACGCAGTGCTTAGGCTTAATCGCTTGGATTTCTTGTCTGTTGTAGCGGCAAGTAGGCCTAGATTCTACAGATCGATCAGCGCGTAATTAGTCTTAATACACTCAAATCGTGAGCCATCAGCCGGCACTCTTTCTTGTGGACCGATTCAGAGAATAAAAATATGCTGTTAAAAACACGTCTCGTCTGCAATTGATCCAGAGAATAAAAATAAGCTTATTAAAAACTAGTTCCGATTTGTAATGGTTGCAGAGAATAAAAATAAGCTTATTAAAAACGTCTTCCGGTCTTTTATCTATTCAGAGAATGAAAATCTCGTGTTTTAAAATTACTTCCGGTTTGTATCGATTCAGAGAATAAAAGTACGCTATTTTAAAACTACTTCCGGTTTGTAAACTATTCAGAAAATGAAAATATGTTGTTTTAAGACTACTTCCGGTTTGTAATTCCCCTGACCTCAACCCGAAAACCGAACCTGTTGTCGAGGCAGGGCTTAGGCTTAATTAGTCGACGCATCACTTAGGTTGTTGTCTTATGATAGAGAGAGGAAGGTTACCCTGACCTTAACCATAAAAGCCAACCGCCCATCGACCCAACGCCTAGCCCTAATCAGTCGACGCGGCGCTCAGGCCCAATTAATCGAGTTTTTTGTTTTGGAAAGTTTGAAATCGACACTAAAAAGTGGACTGGATTGTAACATTACTCTGTAGTAAGGCAAAATTCATGAAAATACCTGTGTTAATTCATTATAAATGGAAAACTAAAAATGTAGAGTGGATAAAGGTCAAATAGATGGTAGTAACATAAACCCCAACCCCCTCCATCATTCAACAGCAAAATAATAACTTGTTTACCAAAAAAACAATAGTTAAAATGCTTGTGTATCTGCCCAATATGTTGATATTGAAATCAATCGATTCAGAGAATGAAAATATGCTGTTTAAAAAGTTCTTCCGGTCTTGTATCGATACAGAGAATGAAAATGTGGTGTTTTAACAGTACTTCCGGTCTTGTATCGATACAGGAAATGAAAATATTCTTTTTAAAAACTACTTCCGGTCTTTAATTGATTCAGAGAATAAAGATATGCTTGTTAAAAACTACTTCCGGTTTCTAATGGCTTCAGAGAATGAAAATAAGCCTTTTTAAAACTTCTTCCGGTCTTGTATCGATTCAGGGAATGAAAATATCCTTTTTAAAATCTTGTTCCGGTCTCTTATCGATTCAGAGAATGAAAATATGTTTTTTAAAAACTACTTGCGCTATTTAATCGATTCAGAGAATAAAAATACGCTTTGAAGAATGAAAATATCCTTATTTAAAACTAATTCCGGTTTGTTATCGATTCAGATAATTAAAATATACTTTTTGAAACCACTTCCGGTCTGTAATTGAGACGCCAAATAAAAATAAAATGTATGCGTTGCTCTTATTTGACAACAACACTAATATATTTTTTATTTAATTCCATTGAAAACAATTCATCTGAGTTTAAAAAACATCCCAAATAATAATCTCGTATAAGAATATTATTATTATTAAGCCAAATCAGTCGGATTTAGGAAAAGGGGAAATTAGGTAGGGTTAAGGTCGAAACGGTTAGCATTCCGGTGGGGGTCAGGGGAACTGTACATTACGATGTGGTTTCAGAAACAAAACATTTCCGTTTCAGAATAGTAGCAAGCGAGGCGGAGGCGGTATCGTTTCAAGAAAGAAAGAAAGAAAGAAATTAATTAATAAATGAATAAAGAAAGAAACAAACAGACTCACTTCAGTCCCGGCCGAATTTCATCCAGTTCCCTTTGAATTTATCGAATTCATTTCACTTAGTTCGCAGCAAAAAAAAAAACAACAACAAGAACAAGCTCACCAATAAATCATAAATAAATCCGGGATGGGTGACATATTTTTGGTCAAATAAAGTATTTAGAGAAGGAAAATATGCGTATATAAAACTACTTCCGGTCTGTAATGGTTCAGAAAATACAAATAAGCTTATTTAAAACTACTTCCGGTCTTTTGTCGATTCAGAGAATTAAAATATGCTTTTTAAAAACTTCTTCCGCTTTTTAATCAATTCAGAGAATAAAAATACGCTTTAAAGAATGAAAATATCCTTATTTAAAACTAATTCCGGTTTGTTATCGATTCAGAGAATTAAAATACACTTTTTGAAACCACTTCCGGTCTGTAGTCGAGACGCCAAATAAAAAGAAAATATATGGGTTGCTCCAATGCTACAATAACAATAATAGATTTTCGTATTTAATTCCATTAAAAAAATTCATCTCAGTTAAAAAACAACATTCCAAATAATAATCTCCTATAAGAATATTATTATTATTATTATTCGGCCTAATCAGCCGGATTTAGGAAAACAGAAAATTAGGGTTAAGCGCCGAAAAGGGAAAATTAGGTAGGGTTAAGAAGGTCGAAACGGTTAGCATTCCTGTGGTTGTCAGGGCAACTCTACAATAACATTTCAGAATAGTAGCAAGCAAGGCGGTATCGTTTCAAGAAATAAATAAATAAAGAAAGAAAGAAATAAAGAAAGAAATAAATAAAGAAAGAAATAAATAAAGAAAGAAAGAAACAAACAAACAAACAAATAAACAGACTCACCTTCGGCTGGATTTCCCTTTGAATTTCTTGAACGAATGGAACTATTTCCAGATTCTGGGATGTCTCGTGATGACGTACATGAAGTTTGGAGAAAACAGCGTGGACCATTCCAATGTCTCTTACATGAACAAAAATGGCGGACGACTGACGAGGATCGTAGATCGAACTATAGATCGGATTCCCGCGAATTTGTAGGGTTTTATTTAGTGATTGACAGTTTTATAAATTAAATTAATTGCGTGGGACGTGTACAGAAGACGTCATGTCTAGTTGCTCTCGATATTTCACTTAAAGTCCGCAGCCAAAAAAAATTAAATAAAAAGAAAAAGAAAAAAGAAAAAAAACAAACACCCCGCTCGACTGACCTGTCTTTTAATCATATTATCGATTTTTATTGATTGTCTGCATTCTTGGAGACCGCCTGCATGCGTTGCTTGAAGTATTCGGCAACCAGGGCACAGGTTAACCAACATAGAAAGGCCCACCCGCTCCACTGACCTGTGTTATGTATATATCGCAATGCATTATGGGTAATGGAGGAACAAGTTGAGCGGGAAACACCAATGGCCTCGTATCAACAAAATTTAGTTTAAGTCTGAAAGCAGGTCTTGCCCCGAACCTCAAAGGCCTTCGACACATTGCCCCATCGACACAACTCGCCGTCGTACCTTTGAATTGCTCGACAGACCCGAGGTTAGAGCAAGAGATGCTTCCAGACTTCCTGCCCTACGGGTCCGTGTGTTCGGCCATCGTGGAAGAGAGCACTTCCTGACGATAAAACCAAACAACGCACTCCCAGTTTCTTTAGGGAGCGTGGACTTGCAGTGTGCCGGACTTTACAGGATGTCCTTCCACCGCCCTGGGCAGATAAAAACAAAAACAAATTCCTACAGTACGAAGATGAACATCGCTCGCTCGCTCGAAGCTTTGTATATGCTTGCTCTTACGCATACCTTCTGCGCCGTACGTCACAACACTTGATACTAGGTGGCTCACATTACTTTTCCGAGAAACAAGGACAAATAAGGAGAAACAAACAAGGAGAAACAAACAAGCAGAAACAAACAGAGAGTTGAAGGAGAAACAAACACAGAGTTGAAGCAGAAACAAACAAAAGGTTAGTTCTATTTCTTTTATCATGTGCATTATGTGCCGAGTAGAGCTCCATCGATATCGATATCGATATCGAGGGCCACTTGATCAAAAGGTCTCATGGATAAACCAGGTACTGTACGTAGCCATGTTAAATATTCAGCTGCAAATATTTTTGTAGACCAGCAAAGAGTAGGGCAGGGCAGGAAGTTATTTGTTTTCTTCTTGCCTCACAAGATGTACATACCAATAGATATAAG
>OX419343.1:27661852-27669352 GCA_948470475.1 Galaxea fascicularis | reverse complement strand
AAAAGGAGGCAGACATGAACTCGGAAATGGCCTATTGAAGACCCCAGGCTTCTTCTGGGAAAAGCCACTGGTTACCCAGACAAAAAAACTTGTAAGCTGGCTCCAAATTCACGCGTACTCTCTTGATTTATGACAGCAGGAACATTTTACATTCACCCTACATGACTGTCGTTTTTTCTGGAGGTTCTTCATTTTCGTCGTTATTCTGTGAGAGTAACATCCCGAGGGGAGTTTCATTTTCCAGAGTCTCGACTGTTGGTGATTTGTTTGTCTCGGGGAGCAGTAGGCACAAGACGCCTGCTACCAAAGCATCAACCGCCATGATTATGTAAGGCAGCTGTGCCACGTAGGTACTCTGAGGAAAAAGCAATCCGTACATTAAAGAACAGACCAGACAGGCTTCTAATTATTGACAAAGTAAAAGTTGGTATTTGAATCCTTGAACGTTAAAGCGGTTGAATTCAGAAGTTATTGGTTAGGTAAGGTCAGCTGACAGTTTAATTTTCAACAGTGCAACTGCCAACGATTAATTAATGTTTAATACATTCAGGCTTTATGTGTTCTGACATGATTGTGATATGTGCTGAACACACTAAGCAGTATCCATTTCTTCATCGTTCAACACGACCACGATCAAGTGCTATGAAACTTGGCTGTAACAACGAGCGAAATGAGTGAAATATAGTCTGTTTGAAAATCATATTCAAAATAATGGTACGTCAAGTTTGTTCTTACCAGCCAGATGACGAACGGAGAGGTAATGGCACCAACTCTTCCAGCGGCAGAAGACGTCCCGAGGCCGACATTTCTGTGACAAAAAAAAAACAACAACAACAAAACGCGAATAGTTAAAACCTGACACGTTGATTATCTCTTGTTTTTATATAAATGGACCTATTTTCTACCTATCAAAAAAAAAAAAACTGGAACGTAAACTTGATGCTAGGGTCAATCTCGAAACCGACGATTGAAAGTGACCTAGATACAGACGTCATGCCTTTTGCTCGCAATTTTTAGAGACTAGGGGCATTATTCTACACCCCCTCTGCACTTGAGCATGTTTTTTAACAAAACGTACTAGCGCACTGAGGGTATCTTAAGAGTTTCTATCTTACAACTAACAATAAGATCTCTTCTCTCTCGATCAGTCGCATGTCATTCGCTTGTCAAAGAAATGAATAACCATACAGACGATTAGAGAAGCAAAAAAAAAATAAAACAGATGAATTCTCAAGTTTAGCTTACCGCACCACGGTCGGGAATAACTCTGCCGAGAACACGAAAATTGCGTCGAAAGAGTTCATGACTGAAAACTTGCCAACCATTGCAAAAATTATACGGCCTACTACATATCCTGTGGAACAGAAAAAAGGGCACGTCCTCTTATTTACCAATGCAATAATTTTCTTAAGGTTACATGTTCTCTCCCGGATGAAACCCACAAGAATCATAATTGAAATCGGAGCTATACTATATAATATTTTCTTGTGAATATTCTAATTACAACATTTAGGAGAGTTCGAACTTTTGAGCCTAAAAATCGGTGGAAATTCATTTACATCCAAAACCCTGATTGATGCTTTTGTGATACGATTAACTGGTCTTTTATAACGATAATTGTCTCTTTTGGGTATATTAATTAATTCTGGCTCGCGAGTAAGCTCTCTCGGGGGATGGGGGTTGGGGAGGAAAGGGGAGAAGCTACAGGGGATATTTGGGACGGAATTTATTAAACGCCCTCCCCTCCCCTCCCCCGTAGAATAGGGAGTTTACGCAACTACGACGGCGACGGCAACGAGAACGCCACACAGTAATGGGCTTAATGAGCAAAAACAATACTCTGCACGTGCGTTTTACATTTTAGCACATTTCTTTGCCGTCATCTGCAAAACGACGACGTGAAATGACTAAATTTTCCGTTTTTACCGGAACGTGACCGCATGACAGCAAATTTTTCTTTCTTTATCTTTACTTTCACACCGTTTACAGTGATTCAAACCGCGGACAGTTCGCCAGCATTTTTTAACTTAAACAAGTTCGAATAATCACGAAAGAGTAACAAAAACGGGAAGTTTCTTTTTCAAATCATTCATTGCCGTCGTCATCGTAGTTGCGTAAACTCTCTAATATCTAGACTAAGGAGGAACTCTTACCTGTGTTTCCTCTTTCGTCTGGAATTACAGTCACTATAAGATTTGCTATGGCCGCCACCACTAAACCAATAACAACCACTTTTTTCCGTCCCCACCTTAAGAGAAAATGATATTTCTACAGTGAATAACTTAGCTAAACAGTTAGAAAGAGAATCTGATTCTCCGGTGACTGTTTTTAAACTCTTGAGTGTAAAAACGAGTATGTCGTGAAATAGCTAATTCGAAACAGTAAATTGATCTTAATTTTCTGTCACGCCTTTTTTTTCTACTTACAAATTCTAACCCCTATAATAATAATAATAATAATAATAATAATAATAATAATAATATTTGTTTATTTCCACCATTCGCAGATTTCTCTGAATTACAGGTAGGGTCAGGCAAAGCACTTACAAACATACAATTATAAATATAAATATATAAATATAAAAACATAAATATAATAAAGTAGTAATATAGTACAAATCGCATACACATTATTACACACAATCGATAAACGGCGCATATTTAACTGACACGAATTCTGAGAACCGGTCAGTTCGGCCGGGTAACACATGGCATGATGGTCCTGACCTCAGTGAATACGAGGTTTGCGACGAAATGACCCTGCTGGATATTAATGATAATGCTGTGGGACTTCATCATGCAGCGTAACCATGTAATAGAGCCTAGAAGACCTGATAGTGTGGTTGTAGTAAAGGAGGAGAGAGTATTTAAAATGATTGATATGGCGATACCAAACGACTACAGAAATGAAGAAAAACGAAGATCTGAAGTGTGAGATAGCAACCATATGCGCTCCGGAAAAGGTGATACCGGTTGCGGCAGCTTTCCGAGCAATCTCAAAAGGTATCAATGGCTTGAGAAAATTAATGGTAGGAGGATGAAATCAGATCACGTTCAGAAGACCTCCATGTTACTAACCGTTAGAATATTAAGAGTAGTCCTTGAGACATGAAAAGTAATGGCCTGAGACCTTTGCGACCCTTGGCCACTGGTTGCAACCCGCTTTCAAAGGAAGTATCCAGTTGAATATCAAAACTCGGTCTCTATGTATGTCGTCGTCACCATTCATTATTTGCAAATTTACATTTGAAATAAGATCAAATGCGAATCTAATGCGCAGACATTATCGCTACCAGAGCTACAAACCTGTTCATGGCATAGATAGCGAAGGCGTTTCCAGGAATCTCGACCAGCGAGGTAAGAAAAAAATTAAGATAAATGTTGCCACCCAACAAAACAGATCCTAACGACACGCCAAAGTATACCTGGGCATTCACAAACCTGTGGAAATAACACCATCATCATCATCATCATCATCATCATCACCACCACCATCAACAACGCTATAGGTGACACGTAAGCAGTTTTCCTTCGATATGGAGGAACACAGGTTAGGACAACACACATTAGTTAATGGACGAGGATAGCGTTCACTGTATTTAGGGTTTTACGAAATAACAATACATTTCAAATAATAGCTCAGTAGGACAGTTCAGATATTAAGCACAGGCAATGATGAAGTCCATTCACAACATGCCCCTCATTGACTAGGACAGGGCTGTATTAAGTTGCACTTTATATCTAACCTTCGTTCCCCTTTCTCTGTTCCTGGGAACAGAGTCGCTGTTGTTTTGTTCAAAGATCGATTAGTTTCTATTACAATGAAAAAAGACCAGAATTAAAACTAATAGCAGCTAGAAATATTTGACTTAGTCATGGTGCATAGACCGATTACGAGAGTGCTGAAATATCTTAAGAATGAAACCATTTCTAACCAAGAAATCCAAGAGATAATGGTCTTTTTCGTCATTGAGCGGGTTCTGAACAAATCCGTGAATCCAGCTTCCTGTTGAGCGCCGTTTTGGTCTCGCGGTAGACCCAGGGTATCATCAGGCATTTCCTTCCTGTTTATTTTAGCCACTCGCTTTAATATCTTCTCGGCCTGTGCTATCTTCCCATGAGTCATAAGCCACCGAACTGATTCAGGTACCAGTCTGTTGGAGAAAAGAATCAGTCTGTAATTCATACAAAGTACTAGACATACTCAACCTTGCAACCACGTCAATTTTCCACTAAGAGTTCTTACCGGCTTATTATAATAATAGTTATCTTGTAACTATTCTCAACCACTAACATGCTTTCTTTTTCTTTATCAAGATCAAGGGCCCACAAGGTGGGTATCCTGTTTAACGATCATTAATGGAGTGCAGTAGGCAGTATACACACTAATTTAAATGTCTGCAGCTGTCCCTTAATTAGGAATCTGTCAGAAGAGTCGACGGCAGAATCATTCGAGATATTGTCATGTTTCTACAAGTGTAAGCAAAGCCTAGCCTCCTACGCAGACCTTCTTTTGGCTCGTCACGCAATCTTTCCTCTCAAACGAGGAAGAGGCAAGATTCCGTGACGAGCCAAAAGAAGGTCTACGTAGGAGGCTACGCAAAGCCCAGTAGGTCAACGAGACCAGTCTCAGGAACCCAGACATAACACTATTCCTTGCTCACTTGTCCTTGAATACACGGAAAAATTTCCACCATTGTCATGCGTTGTGTAGCTGAGCCGCCAACTTCGAGACAAATTACTTACATCCAAAACACGATGAGAACGAGTCCTGGGGCGGAAGTTATCATGGATAGTTTTCTCCAGTCCCTAACGAGGTAAGCCAGTAAGGCTATCATCATCAAGGCCCCAGTCCAGAAATACCAAGTGAAGGTGCCGGCCATGGCTCGGTGATCAGGTCCCACGTATTCAGTAGCCATGATGAAGAGACACACGATAGCACCTCCTAAGATGATTAATAAAAGTACTGACCATTTTTAAAAGTTAGTTTCTTTCCGAGTGTGACTTTGTTTGTTCACCAGTATCTACAAAACCCCAACTTTGTTATCCTAAACTTGCAGAGCCTGCTACTAGACAAACAGCGCCCCTTCTTACCTCATCGGAAAAGTTCAACAAACTTAAAGCACCTTGGAGATGTTTCTTTGTCCAGCTGCCATGTAAATACCTGAACCAGACTATTGTATGGTGCATAGAGCGGGTCAGTATAGATCTATCGCTTATTTAGTGGACTACCTAAGTTAATGTTCCCGCTTACCTAGACCAAAGCCGATTATGAACCTAAGAGAAGCGTAGAGCCAGTACCATGGTACAAAAGAACTGGCAAATGCCACCCAGCACACGAGACTAGAAGACAAGAATAGAACCTTTCGGCGGCCATATTTGTCTGACAGAATTCCAAACACCACATTTCCAAAAAACCAACCAAGGAACATGATGGAATTGGTCAGGAATCCCAAGGTGGATTTACTGCACACGAGACGCCACTGTCGATAAAATGGACTGATTAAAAGCGGTTTGCGAGTCAGTGTATGAAATCACCTCAATATTTTAAAGCGACTGAGTACCAAGCCTGGTTTCCATATGATCGCAAACGGTCGCAACGCAAAAATTTATTACACATTTCGGTCTTAGGAGATTACAAAAATTACGGGCTGTGGGCAATGCTGTCAGGCTTGAGTTGATCAGTGAAATGTAAAATTCTCACTGAACAATATATCGCCGCATTTTCGTTCGCTACAGTATCTACGACTATTGTCACCACAAGCTGGTCTGATATTGCAGAATTTTGGCCTTCGCATCTTCCGCATATATTTTGAATATCTTTCCAATTCAAGCCCAACCTGTTTCTTTCCTTGTATATCCTTTAAATATTTACTGTTTTGGAAGCAAAGACAGCCGTAAAGGGCAGCTACTTCCATGAATGTTTCTTTACATTGCATTGCCGCATCATGGTGATCGGTGGCCTACACAGACGCTAGGAAACACAGCTCAGAATACGTCATATTATGGGATATATTTCGATCTTTGGTTTCCATATGATCGCAGGATCGCAAACGATCGCAGGAAGGTGTTTCCATATGATCGCAAAACGTTTTGCGTTTTGCGATCTGCGATCTGCGATCGTCGGCGATCATATGGGAAACCAGGCTTAAGTGTATGTTTAAACTTATCGACACCGGTTCTTTAATACTGATTGACTGAAAGTCGCCGTCATAATCACTCGAATAACAGATATATATGAGCGCCTAAAAGCATCAATTCAGTTCTTGCAGTGTTTCCTGCGAAAACAGTTTAAAGTGACTTTAGTATTGTATAGTATCCTGGAGTGTAACCATTGAAAACTTTCTGGTGACTAGAAAGTGAAACAAACTACCTCGGTAAAAACAGAATGTTGAAGGAGGCTACCTCGGTGATTATAGATGTGTAGGGTTTGGTAAACTCCCACTCGGTGTCGTCAATATCACATCTGAAATTCTTGTTTGGGTCGTTACCACTTGGACTGAATTCCTCTAAAAAAAAAACGGTGATAAAACTGTAGAGTTAAAGGGTCGGAAGTCTCTTTCTATCAGTGTCCCTCTTCTTTACCTCAAAACTATGCACGGTAACGGTAAGTTTTTGTCTTATAAAATAGTAATTAACATGTTTCATAGAGTCAGTGGATTTCATCTGAAACGTGTGCGTTAAGTTTTGAATACCTTATAAAAGAAGAGAAGCGAGAAAGGATGAAATACAAAATACAGCTTACTGAACACTCACGGGTGAAATTACAAACGGTGCTGTTCTTGACACACCTCCACGAGGGCTCTAAACCAAGAAACGTCATGATAAGAGTCTGGAACGTGACAGGGACCAACATGATACCCACCACACACACCAAGGTCCATTGGAACCTGCCCATGCTGCCGATCTTGGCAAGAAAGCCATCAACTGTTACAGTCATTTCGCCTGTAGATGAACTGAAATAGATTTAAGCATCTAATTTACGGGAGGGTATCGTTTTTCTCTACTTATCGATAACATGTATTGTTTCCAGGTGTTTACAAGACCCAACAACGAAGCAAAAATGTGAACGCGCCTGTTTTGCAAACTGCCGAAGTGCAGAGTGACTAGGCATTTACAGATTATGCTAGCATAATTTTTGGCATAATTCGAGTAAACTGGCATAATTTCTGCCAAGTAGCAATGCTAGCATAATTTGCGCATTTTGATAATTATCAGATCATTTTTGATGCTATTATTTGATAATTTTTTGTCTCTAGTCCCAAGCACTTGGTGACCTTAATCGATATTTAAAGTTTTAGTTAAACTAGTAGCATTTGCAGTTCACTGTGAAGCACTGAGCCCGGGTCTGAGGTGCACCGAAACCGGAAGCACATGTTTATTTGAAATTCATTGTGAATTTGTTGCGTTTTTTTCCTGTAGACGAACGGCTTCTAGTTAAAAAATATATATTTTGGACTTATTTGCATTCTTTCAAAGAGCATAATTTAAAAAAACGGTG
>OX419343.1:27601852-27656852 GCA_948470475.1 Galaxea fascicularis | reverse complement strand
GTGGAGAATGGCCACGTTATAAAATTCGGCATTTCCTACGCACATGACGATGACTTTGTAAAACGTCAGTTTAGTTGCTCGATCTATCATTTAAAACAGCAACCCACCAATTGTTCGTGTTTCACTATACATTGTACTTGCAGGGATTCTATGCTGTTTTCCCTCTTTTTTCATCAAATGGTAGAGCTGAGAAAACTTGTCAAAATTTGCGAACCGAAAGGCTTCCTTCGCTTCGCAAAAAATAAAGCCAGAATATCTTAGAATATCGAGGCTCGAGAGATATTGTCCCGACACCTTAGTTTGTAAATTTTTTTCGTTATTGTTCCATTGAGTGATATTTTTCGCCAATGGGTTAGGTAAAATGCTTAATGATGCCAAAATAGAATATAACCGTGATGTTGATAAACGTTTGAGGCCGCAAAATATCGTAAGGACCATCCTCCCTCATGTTTACTTTGTCTTTGGACAGCCTCCCTCAGACCTGTACACAGAAAACAGTTATCTCTCGTCAAATGGGGTCCGATCTTGGTACTTTATTTTTCGCTGGTATGATAAAAATTAATAAAATAAACAGAATTCTCACCGGTAGAAAATCTGTTCTCAGGTGAATCACTTTCATCGCCAGTACGTGTCAGGTAACAAATGCTGTGTCCAACCTATAGTTATCTTTGTCTGAGGAATAACTTGTACGAGCCAGGCAATCTGTGTTAACTTGAAAAATCAACAACAGACTCAGCCTTATCATGTGACCTCATCCAAGAATGAAGGCGCGTGGTTGCGTCACAAGTTTGCGACCCCGGCATGCGTTCCTCGAAATCCCGAAACTTTCCGGGGCTGTTTCGGGTGCTATAATTTCCTACCTATCTCAAAAAAGAATACGTTTCCGTTAATGAAATTTTGCAGCAAATGTGCTCTTTCGTAACTTGAAATCATAGTGAAAAGACAGCTTTTTAGAATAAGCGGATCGCAGGTATTGTAAAGGTGGGAGACGGTTTAGGAAACGGAATGTGGCAGATGGTAAGTCGACGCTAGGTAGATGCAGATCAGGGGCCAATAATAGGATTACCGTCAAAGCAACCAGCACAGCCCAGTGACAAATTATTAAGTAAACCTGACATATGGTTGGCTGTAGACTGCCCGAGAGCGCACTAGAGGAAAATCTTTGTAACTTAACAAGCACCTGGCTAATTATCAACCACATTCAGGCCCGAGGCACGATTTTTTCGGGGGAGTCATGGGGGCTGAGCTTCTAGGGGTTCCGAGGGATTGCTCCCCTGGGAAAAGTATGAACAATTGGATGGTCCAAGGTTGCAACTCGCAACACGGAAAAATCTCCGAGACACGTATTCACATATATAGTCTGTAGCAATAGGCCATATTCGTATTCTCGGTATTGAACTGGATCTAGCATGAAGTGGAGGCTCTTACGGGGGAATCTTTTCATATGTGAATGTATTCCCCCGCAAGAGCCTCCACTTCATGCTAGATCCAGTTCAATACCGAGAATACGAACATGGCCTATTAGTGAGGGCTGCACAGACCAAGAGAAACTGCATCGTAGAGGTACATGTCGATTAAATAACCCGCTTGGACTTAACGTTGCCGAGATGTTCTCGGTCACATGTAGGATTTTCTTCCCAAGTTAATCTGTCACGCATGACAAATTTGGCACAAAAAGGGAACTTTTAAGGTTCCAAAGATCGTCAAAAACTCTACTACTTCAGCGTTCCATCCAGCGAAGAATTAGCAGGACTCCATTTGCACTTTTTAACTGTTCTCATTCATATTTGTTTTCGTGACAAAAAATTAACCGTAATTTTTTTTCAGTATCCGAGTCTCCCCAACACCTATTCTCAACGACGCAAAGAACGGCGGCCGAGGCGATGTTGCAAAGTATTATCTCGTACCCAGATGTCTTGGGGACGGGCCTCAGCGCACCCGTCGGACAACCCCCATCCCTATGGGCCTGAAGTTGACCACATCGATGGTAGGTATAGGATCCTAGGGAGGACGGGGGGAGGGAGGAAGGGAAATAGACACTTTCAAAACTCAATTGTGTGGTGTTTATTTTATTAGATTGAGACGAACCAGGGCTGTGCTGGTAAAGATCCTCATCAAGATGAACAGAAGTGTGCTGCTCAATCTTTCCTATAGTACTACTGCGAAGTTTATCACTACTTATTAAAATCCAAGTTATCAGAACTGTAATTTAACCTGCAGATAAAAAAGTTCATTTCATTGACCGACACAAGCCGTTTAACTAACGTTTCCAACGAGCTCTTTGGTGGTCCAATTATCACATATATACTTGACTGATTTCTAGTGCTGTAAACAAATAATCTATGAACCTGTCTTACAATAGCACAACTGTAACACCTTTATTCTATTCTTGCACTGGACTACTAAATTAACTTTGACCTCAAATTTCTACCTTAGTAAAGACGCACACCAGTATAAAATAACTGTGGGAAACATCACATGCGCAACATCTTAATCCACACTTGACAGTGACGACTGTACTGTATTGACAAAGGGTACCAGATTGGTTGTGATCAACACATGGTTCACATTTGACAGTACTAATCCTAACTGGATGTCTGTACAACCACAGTGACAATTACTGGTATTAAGTGTATCACAATAGGTTTTGCGATGCTAAATATTTTCAGTCTCGAGTGTGGTGTAGTATAAATTCAGTGGCTGGAGATGCATATGTGTCTTGACTTGAGATCTGGGAAAGTATCATGATCTACAGCATCTATAAACACCCCCAGAAGACTTGTACTAAGCCTAAGAGGTACTAGAGCAAGGAATCTTAGAGGAATGGATTAACAAGATGGGGCAAACACCTTGAAGACATTCAGCTTAAACCTACATGTAATTTTGGAATAAACATAGTTTTAAACTACCTCCCATTTGTTCACACCTAAAAATTGACTAGTTGCTATTTCTACATATCAAGAGAATAAACTTTTCTAGCTTCTGAAGTCTAAGGTACTCTGTTCTCTCTTTTTCTTCAGCTGAGGCTGTGAATCAAGTCTGTCTATTTTTCTGAATCAACTGCACAGTGAAGAGGTTAACTCGTTTGCTGAACTGTCTGCACTCATTGCTACAATACCTGCATCAAAAGTACATTAGTGTTAGTAGAATAATCAAATAAATTTCACTGGACAAACTAATAACTTGCATAGTACAGCATTTTCTTATGGGATAACCAAACTACAGGAGAAGCACTGCTCTACCCTGCTTGATGGGAAACTAACCCATTGCTGAATTACATCAAACAAATTCAGAACAAATTTTTGTGTCTAAGGTACCATACCAGCAGTAGAAGCATGGTTTTAGCCTTGAAACACCAATTTTAATCTGATCTCTAGTCCATTGTACAAACCACTATCCAGCACAAGGCCTACATGCACAATGTCCTCAGATAAAATCAAGAAAGCTGTGGTTGATATAACTTTCTTAATATATAATAATAATTATTATTATATAGTTATGGCCACACGCTGCATACATGCACCAATTCTCGGTTTTCACATGACATCATCAAAATTAAAAAATAAGGAATTACCTATCCTTTTGAGATTTTAACTTAGCTAGTAATTAGAACAGCTGAAGACTTATCTTTTCACAAATTTTCAGTTTGATTGTTTTTTTCGTCTTGTGATAAAGCAAGGTTGAATTTCTAAGCTTTTGCGTGACAAGATATTAAACTGGCGGCCGAGAATGCTGTCATCTAGGTTAAAAAAGTGACTTAGCCGCTGAGATTTCGCAAACTGAACAGTCCTTGAATGAGAATAAGTACTCATGTAGATGTTTATGAGCCCTCAGAGGACGACTATGGGCTTTTTATAGCAAACTCGATGACATATGTTTTTGTTAGCTTCCGGCCGCCATATTTGTGTCCCTCAGAGGGACACAAACATGGCGTCTCCATACAAAAGCCTTAAAATTTAAGTTAAACATTTCTTCGAATATCTCCCGCACAAAACATCGCACAGACCTGAATCTTTGCAAGACTGTTTGAATATTCATCTTCTTTTGTCTCTTTGATTCTTGACTTTATTTGTTAAATGGTTTTGATGATGGTGTGACAGTGAAAACCGGCAATTCACACAAGATGACATTCTGACTTCATCTTCTGCTGTTACAAAATTAGCTCAATAAGCCGAGGCACATTCATCAACTGCAACACAATGCTGTGATTGAGCACAAAGGGAATTAAATACTTACTGCTCTTTTACCTTCCTGAAATAAATGATCCCACATTGTTAGCAACAAAATGTTCATTCAAGTGCAAAATGTATAATGTCAAAGTAATAAAGAAAATAAATCAGGTACTTTATATCAGCTGAAAACGGGATTATACAGAAGTCTGCAACAAATTTTGTATGAAGACAAGACTATTCATAAATCTACAGACATCAATTTTTTAGTCCCTTGATTCCTTGAGCAAAATCAATACCTTAAAAGCCAGGCCAACAAGAGCAGAAAGCATATAGAGCAGCAGCAATCTTGCTGTAATGAAAGACTCGAAATCCAACATGATGAATATTGTTTATAGAAGAGAAGCTAATTGGCTGCTAAAATGTAGCATATTCAGAACATCCAAGATAAAGGACATGGGTAAAAAATGATATCCTTTAAGAACACTCAAAATTTTGCATTATTTGTCACATCCATATATTTTAATATTGCAGTAAACCTGAGTGTAAAATAATAAAAAAAATAATGAGGTTTACATATACATGATTTACTTGTAAATTAAACTGAAATAAAATAACCAACAAGAGCTTTTGTTAGTACATGTACACTGTAGTAAATCAACACATGATGTCATTAAAAGTTTGGGTCCTAAAACAAAAATAAAATTAATGGTCAATATTGATCATCAAAGATCCCAGTTCTAAAACATTAAAACACATCAACTTACCTTACAGTAGTTACTGACATCAGTAGGGTCGATAACCTCTATTGCTTTTATCTCCTACTCCACCACCACGGCTATTTAAACGACCAGCTGGACCATAATTGGAATTGATCTGGTTATAGTTTCCAATCTGATAATCTGATCCTCTACCAACCCCTGTTCCACTGCCAGCAGCACTGGCAAATTGGCTCCAGTCACCTATACTAGGGAAACCACCAAAACCTCCTGGTAAAGCCCCATGGCCGTAAGCAGCAGTCATTGGATTATCTATGCCATCATATCCAGTACTGGAATTCCCTGACATTGCACTTGAACCAGGCAATCCAGCTGATGGGTTTCGATCACTACCAGATGACCCTTTCATTTCAGCCATACCATAAGTGGCATCACTGTAGCCATCTTTGTCATAGCTACTAGAACTAGCATGCCCCCGTCCACCTCCACCATAACCACTCATGCCATCGGAACCATAGCCACTTCCCCCTCCAGTAGCACTTCCTCCAATCCCACCTCCACTGGAAGCAAACCCACCAGGTCCAAACCCACCAAACCCACTGAAGAAACCTGGACCAAACCCTCCAAAACCCATACTGTTGAATCCAAAACCAGGGCTCATTCCCATTGGATTAAACCCAGCAAACGCAGCAGGGTTAAATCCGCTGAGAAGAGCTGCAGCAGCAGCAGGGTTGTTGAAATTTCCACTTCCAAAGCCACCCATCCCACTGCCACCACCAAAGTTGCCTGCAAGAAGAAAGCAAACATGATGTAAGTATGTAATACTCCAACGCAGCAACTCTTATTGAATTGGATCAGTGCCTGTTGTTTGTTTAAGTGTTCAACTCTTATGTTATGAATTTGGTACAAACAGAATCTGACTACATGTCAAGTTTTGCTTTGATGTCTCTGATTAATATAGTGGCATATCACAGATCAGTCCAGCTTTGTGTGATATTTCTTTGGAACTGTGAACTAGTCTTGCACGAGCACAGAATGTGAGGTAAGAGGGAGAGAAAAATAAATACCTGTTGCCAGTCTATTGTCCTAGCTTTTCCATCCCCTGACCCACCCACTAAAGTTGACTGACAGAGAGATTTGAATAAACCAATCAAAAACATTTCGATCATTCGCAGCCGGAAACCTCTCATATTTGGTAGAAAAACAATGTGATAAAATGCTTCAAGGGGCCTTTGTTTCACCACAGCAAAGGAACACAGAACAGTATAACATCAATGGGAGGAATGACGACACATAGTTGAAATTTGGTTGAAAAAGTTGCTCTACAAATTCTTTCTTGGTCCAAGGTTTTTTGCTTCTGGATGCATGGTTTTAAGTTATGCAAAGATGTAGTTGGATTGTTTGTTTTGCTTGTGAGAGAATGTTTTTATTCTGCTGGATCTCGACACAATGTTAACAAAATTTTGCCCTCATGTGACAAATAAGTAATCACAATATTATCTATACTACTTAAGATCTTTTGATGTGAGGGAAAAAAATCATGAGCCTGTTTGATTCCTACCTTGAAACTCAGGGTCACCATGTTTATTTGTTATGTCTCACATTAGTATCACATGGTATAAATTAACCAATCAGCCCTTTCCAATCGCCAGATGATCAGATAGAAGAGCTTGAAAAATAAACTGGTGACCTACAGCTGTAGTGTTCCTCTCACCCAGCACTCTGCACTCATGTCTCATGCTTCATCCTTGATGTCTTGTGCTTTGCATTCAGCTAAATAAACACCTGTTGACCAGGCTACCAAAAATGTACCCATATACCTACCCTAAGGAATGTCACTGAAAGAATTTTAAGGTCAGGTTGGAAACTACAGCTGTAAAGGAAGGGAATAACAGAATGAAGCAGCCTTACCTCTTCCACCTGATCCCCCAATTCCTTGATTCATTCCACCAAAGCCTGTATTTGGACCCCAGTTCGTAGGAAAACCTACATGTACAGACAACACTTCAAAAATTATGAAATTGCTAAATAATAACTGATTTTTAAAGACCATGGCATGAAACATAGAATGACTTTCAATGGAGTGTTAAAAAACCCAAACCAAAGCATTTACTTTGACCAATAATATTACAACAGATGCAGACAGTGTAAGAAACCAACCAGAATTACAAATGTATAAGCACATGCATTTTTGGTCTACTCATTGGATGAGAAAGGGAAATGTAAATGTGTTTTACTAATCAATCATAGAATGAAACAAAGCAATACCAAAGCAAATGACAATAATTAATAACAATAATAATACATTCTTATACAGTTGTATGGTGCATTTACAAAGCTCAATGCGCCTTCCAATGATTTACAAACAGGGAATAAAATCCCTACCTAACTGGTTAAGGTCACAATAGTGCTTACACAGATAAAAAGGCTTTCCTAAAAAGATGAGTTTTCAACTTGTTTTTAAAACAGATTACAGTCTTGGAATTCTTAATGTCCTCCGGTAGGGAGTTCCACAATTTCGGTGCCACAAAAGAAAAAGCTTTACACCCATAGTTTTTAGTTTTAGCTTTTCGAGGACAAAATAGCAAACATGATGCTGATCTTAAAGTATGCAATGGTTTATACATTTCAGAATTACTTATTGTAAGACCTTTTCAGCCCCGATTTCACCTTCATACTATGAAACATACAATAGTACACCTTATGAAGGAAAGGAATCGAAGTATGTTTCGTCTAAATTCCACATGAAACAGATGCTGTATGTGTCCTTAAATAAGTCTGGAATTAAACCTGCTAGCATTCATGAAGCTTTCCATAACAACTACTCCAGGCTGAAACCTTTCCGGGAGGATTTGCCAGAAAATGCAGTATGAAATGACACCCAACCCTCCTCCTACAAGGCTGGATACTCATCAGTGGCCAAACAAGGACTCTGATAATGTAGGTCTCAGGAATATATTGTCTGTTGTGTTCTCTTTAGAGTGTTCATTCCATCCTGCACATATAACAACGGGTATGACAAACTAACAGAAGAACTCAGAAAAATGTGATAACGTAATGGGCATCTGCAGAAGACTTCAAATTCCCATTAGGGAAGAGGGTTAGGCTTGATTTTCTGTGCTGCTCACTCCAGAAACAGCAGCTGGTAATGAGGCCTTCCAAGGAGTAGAAGCAACAAGCAACAGCTCTGAAAACAGTTGATCTTCCCCCTGATGACTGACAGAAATTGGTAGAGATAGTGTGACAGTTTGCTACAGGGATGATTCACTTTTAATTCCTCTTGGTTTCTTCTTGACATTTGTCCCTATAAATGAAACAGGCTGGGGACAGACAGAGTTGTAAGCAAGCGACAAAGTGACAGCAGACCACACTTGGAAGGCCTCAGTAAGATTTATGGTCACTTTGTTCCACTATAGAGGTCAGATTGTTTCACGAAGTCTGATCATTCCACTTATAAATAGTGACGTAAATCTTCTTTCTCAATGAAAATGTTAAGAAAAAAAGTCCAACCCAATATTAGTCCTCTGTTTGTCGATGAAATAGAGTAAACCACAGCTACCAATAACGATTCTGTTCTGTTCTGTTCTTGAAATTGAACGTAATTCGTTTTCAAGGAATGGTGCAGAACTGTGGAATGAGATACCAACTAAGCTCCGAACACAACCAAAACTCATCTTTGAAAGGAAAATTCATACGATCATGTTAAATATACTAGAATCTGAAGACTCCTACGAAGACTTGATAATCTCAAAAGTTAAAAAATACTGTTAGTAGATATCACCTTTGTCTCGCTACCTTACTCATTTTGTCTTATTTGCCTCTCACAACATAGCCTGTTGCCAACTTGAATTAATTACATGGTTGTTTCTGTAGACTAAATCTGTTTTCGTATTTACCATCTATTTATTTATCTGTAGTTTTTACTGTGTGTATTTTCCCTTCTTTTACTGATTATCCTGGCCTGCCTCGATTAGCACTGCTATCTGCGGAGCCAGGGGAATAAGGATTCATTGTCAAATAATAAATGTTGTTGTTGATGCCTCAGATGCTGTCCTGCAGAAGGCTAGTCTTTATCTTTAGACATGACACCTTGCTCAAAATTGCAAGTGTATTTGGTATTTCTATGTGTATTTGAACCTATGAAAATTTAACCTGTTCAGCCTGTTGTCTTTGAAGTGACGCACAATGACTTAGTCTTTATCAGCAGTGAAATGAACATCAACTGATTGACTATAAAACATTCATTGTTTTCATTTATTGCACTAATGGAGAAGTATATCTACAGTTATCCATCTGCATTGCTTAAAAAGTAACATAGATCTGACTATACTATGGAATGATCTCACTATGTTGTGGAACAATCTGACTTGGAATGATCTGACCATGGAACAAAGTGACTGGATACCCTCTGTAATCAATATAGATTAGAGATGTTAATTATTAACATACTATGCAACCGTTACAGTAAAAGTCAATACCTCCAAAACCAGGAGAGTCCGAATCTGAGTGTGAATCACGATCACGGGATCTTCCACTGGATTTCATCTCCTGTTCCTCCTTCTTTCTCATAGCAGCTTGTGATTCAGCTTTCTTCACCTCGCATTGTTTCATTTTGATCTGATGAAAAGTGATTGAACAAATTTTATCGACGATATCGTCCGAGTCAAACGTAACAAACGCAAAACCACGGAGACGGTTGGGGTGCTCTTTGTCTCTCTTCAAATCCACATCAAGAACTTTTCCTGTACCAGACTTCTCGCAGAGTTTAGTAAAGTACTCCTCAACATCGGCCTCGGTCGCAGTGCTTGCAAGTCCGCCAACAAATATCTTCCTTGTCCTTGACTGGGCTTCGCCTTTCGGAACCGAACGTTTGGGTTCGATTTCCCAGTTATCGAGTTCATGCCTCTTCACTTTCAAACAATCTTCTACAGCCTGAGCGCTATCGAAGGTCACAAATCCGAACCCACGCGAAGGACCGTTCTTGCCTTCCCTCATAATCACACAGTCCACGATGTTTCCCCACACCGAAAAATACTCTTTCAGAGTTTCTTCTGTTGTCTTGCGATTTAGACCTCCGACGAAGATTTTTCTGAGCTGCTCTGGTTCTGTAGACATGGCTTTTAAAGAAATCCTACGATTCGACCAAAATTTGCCTTTCAATAATGGAGGACGCCACGAACAAAATGTAGCAAATTTTGTATCACGTGGTTAAACAATAACAATGATGTGCTTCCTAATTTGGAGCGTATTGAAATAACACAGGAACATGGCATCCACAGAAAACAGTTTGGACGCAGTTATCCCGGCCAAAAAAAGGAAAACACATTCACATTCTGATCTTTGCGACGAACTGATGAAGCTGGAACAAGAATTGTGTCGGAATCTTTCGTCCCTGACTTTTTCTTCTCCGGTAACGCATGTTTACAACCCTTTGAATTATGCAAAAGAAACGCATGACGATTATGTGAGGAAATACTGTAAATCTGGACAAAAGGTGCTCTTCTTGGGCATGAATCCTGGTCCTTTTGGAATGGCACAGAACGGGGTAAGGTAGAGCTTACACAGAGAAATGTATCTTAATTTTTTTAGACATTCCGGCCCTACCGTACCAGTCCCCCCACCTTTCCTCCTTCATAGGGTGAATGTGACTTTAAAAGAAAGTGTTTTGGCCTTCCAGTCAAACAACTGCAGCAACATATTTGAAGGATGGAGAAATCAATAGTGTAGCGTACATGTAGGATCACTGTTTGATGGGCTGGCAAAATCTTGTGAACAAAGAAAATAGATTTCATTTAGCCATGCGTGTGTACTTGGATAACTGGTGACAACATGACACTAGCTGTAGGCAAGTAGCATGCATATGACTGATATTCTTACACTGTGTTGATTTTCCTCGATTAAGAGTTAACCTATGGCCCGCCAAATGGAATCTGTTTATAATACAAGTCATTTCTTTTTTACTTTTATTCAATATTTTTGACATCATTCATGGGTTTATAATTAACAAGATTTACTCCATCCATTGTGTAAATGAAGATGACAAGTGATGTAAAGTCAAGGATTAGTACTAGTTAACCCTAATCCGGTGTTAGCTTTGCTGTGACAAGGCCAAAACAGTTGTCCATGGCTGCCAATACTTGGGCTCACATTTAGTTTGGAAGGTTCAAGGGGTAATGTTCATGAATATTATTATGAAGGATCTAGAGTGCTCTTATGTGGATGTAGCTAAAAGAGCACCTAATTTTGAACATTTAGTCGAAAACATGCAGAAAGAAGAGTGATCACACACTGGTGAACTTAATCAAGCAGGTACAGTCAAAAGGTATTTGATCACTGTTGTTATTTTGTTCGGTTAGTATGTTAGCAAGGTGCCATTACTTGAAAATTAAGACTAACTAAGGACATTTTCTGGAAGCCCAATAAACTTTTGTCATAGCAAGAAATCAAGACTAGGGCACTTGCACAAAAAAAAAATTACTATGGTTCCCAAAAAATTCTTTGCAGGATCCTTTTGGAGAACAGAAATTGCTTGAAAGTACCTAAAAAAATATATTTTACTATGGTTCACAAAAAATTCTTTGCAGGTTCCTTTTGGAGACACAAAGCATGTTAAAGAATGGCTTCAAATTGAAGGCTGTGTCAATAAACCAGACAAAGAACACCCCAAGAGACCAATCCAAGGGCTAAACTGTGAGAGGGCTGAAGTGAGTGGGAGCCGGCTATGGGGTTTCTTTAAAGAACACAGCAAATCTCCAGAGAAGTTTTTTTCCAACTGTTATATTCACAATTATTGTCCTTTGGTTTTTATGACATTAAGTGGCAAGAACATCACCCCACCTCAACTTCCTAAGGGAGAAAGACAGAAGCTGATGGAACTCTGTGACAAATCGTTAACAGCTGTTGTTAAACTGACTGGAGTCAAAGTTGTTGTAGGAGTTGGAAAGTTTGCAGAGGAAAGAGCTTGTAAAGCTTTAAAAGACTGTGATGTTCAAGTTTACTCAATGATACACCCTAGTCCTGCTAGCCCAGCAGCCAATGCAGGGTGGAGTGATGTAGCTTTGACACAGCTAACGAAGTTAGGGCTTATTGGTTACATAACAAGTAAAACTTTGTAATGAAATGATTACATGACTCAAGCTTCACGACTTGACATAAAACACTCAAAATATTGCATTCAAAAACTCAAAATGGGTTCTGAACGAAATGTCAAGACAAAAACAAATGCATTTAAGTTTTATGCGCTGTCATAATGCATCCTACCCAGAAATGTTAACCCTCTCCCTAACCTTATACCCTGTTTAATCTAAGTTGATGACAAAAAGACAAAGAAATTAGACACAAGAAAAGTTAACTACTCCATCTTGAAACAGCATTCAGTTGAAATTACCTACTTTGGCTAAAATAAACAAGATCTCATGGTTACGTCATTTAGTAAATAATAGACAACTTTTACAACCACAAAAAGTTTCTAACCAAGGAAAGGGACATCAAAAATACTGTCTGTGAATGCCATTATTACCAAGTGCATCTCTGGGAGCAATATCTTCTTATAGAAATAGTTATACAAACTTGCCCTTTGATAAGATAAAGAATGAAACACTAGGAAAGGGGATCTGAATTTAATAAAAAATTTTAGTGTCACTAAAATACAAAAATTATAGCTGCTACCAGTATCCAGACTATTCTTTGTATAACTGACAACTTCCTCATGAAATAAAAACTGTCACTGATCAGAAGTTCTTAACCAAATTTTTTTGCAGCTCCAGAAGTTCTCTGTGTGCAGTTTGTTTTCGAATTTCCATTAACAGTTTACTTAAATTTCTACTCCATGATTTAAATCCTCCTAAATTTTACAAGTTTACATTTATTAAGTTTCTACACTTCTCTTACAGCTATTTCACAATACTGCTGCATTTTGACTGAGTTTTTTTTATGAAGTTGATACCTACATTGTAATCTGATGGAGTCTTGTAAAAAGTTTATAATAATAATAATAATACTTGTCGTATCTAATAATACTGTACCAATATCTTATTTTCATGAGAGAAATGTCAAAGATAAAATTATTGTGGTGGATTCACAATATTTGAAGTTTTTGTTTCAAAACCTTGTCCGGGCTCTTATATATTATGATAATATTGTCTTAATAAGGGTATAAGAAGAACCTCCAAATTTACAGCTGCAAAAGTGGTCCACTTGTTTTTGGTTTGTAAAAATGTCACACTACAATCACAAATAGAAGACATTTCTTCCTATCATCATGTAGCTGGGAATTAAAAAATTTTTGAATTAAAATGAGTGGAGACAAATTATGGACAGGTAGAATGGATGATCATGAGTCTTCCACACACTTGATAGCACGCACTTCTGCAGCTACTGGAGCTTCCACCATCAGCTTGACTCCAAACCATTTACTTTGAACCTTTAAACAAAGACCAGATATCATAATAAGAATGAAAAAGAGGCAGGTTTACGTTTAACACTCATGCAACTTGTTGGAAACTTAAGTTGGTTGTTTTAAATAACCAGGAGGGTGATTATACAAACAGCCCTGTGTATACTTTCCTGATGATAGTTTAATAACTACTTAATAACCGAGAGTGAGGTCGTTACGGGAAAATCTCAAACTGAGGCCTAGCCGTATTGACCGAGTGATAGCGAGGTCAATACAGCTAGGCCGAGGTTTGAGATTTTCCCGTAACGACCGAACGGTCGAGGTTATTAAGTTGTTTATTATATGGCTAACATAACGGTTCTAAGGGGAAAAAATTAGTTCAAGCACAAGTCGTCGCCTCACGGTAATCATTATTTTTTTCCAAACTCAGGTCAAACGTTTCACTAACAGTTTTTCTCGTCGTGTTTTCAGTTTTTTTGCTCTAGGGGCACCAATTTTCAATGTAAATAAAACAAATGTGACCTTTGGATGACTTTTTGTTGTTTTTGTTCCTAATTTGCATCATCCGTAATCGGCCCGTGGGCATTACGGGAGAATAATGCCCTAGCGCTTCGCTTCGCTTAGCCAATCAGAGCGCGCGTTATATCGTATACAAACACTAGCCATATAATAATAGTATTTAATAAACCATCATGACTTCACACATGTACCAGCAAAAAGACAAGACATCCATAGGCAAGCTATATCTTAAAAAAAGTTTGTAGTGCAGTACTTTCCTAATGCACCTTTTCAAAATGCTCTGATCGCAGTGCAGAATATTCAACCAATATTTCCCGTAACTCTACTTCTTTTCTCCAGTCAAAGTGTGCCAGCTCTGAGGACAAATCTTTGCACAGATGTTCCAGGTTTGTCTTGACAGCAGCACAGTTAGAATTTGCCTAAAACCAACAAAAGCAGTTACTGTAGTAACATAACATGTGTTGTTGCAAAAAGACACCCAAAACACCCCTCTGGAAATATACAGTAAACATGGACTTCCATTGCTTAATTTCCTCTTAAAGTAATACTGCTCAATCAAACATAAAAGGTTATGAGAAAAAAGGTTTTGATTGTTTAAGAAATTGTCCTCATCACCACTGAAAATGTATGGAGAATAATGTGGAGAATGAACAAGGTGGATTTCTGCTGATATAAGGGTAAAATGAACAGCACCTATTCCTGCAGGCTCACCTCTGCCCACTTTTGTGTTTGACTGCTTGAATCTGAATCGTCTTCTGAAGAGGGCTTCTGCAAAATGTAGAATGTGGAAGTGCAAAACAGAGGAAATTGTTATAATTGTTTAATAATGATTTGGTAAGTAAATTTAAGGAAGACCAACCTAACCAACTAATGTAGATAAAATAACTAAACAAAATAGAACATGATGATTAACGTTAGGACCAGCTGTGGTTTAGTTTTTGTTGTTTAAGTCATAACTGAAAACAGCATGCAACTTTTGACTGTCCCTTTAACACATTTCACTCTCACTGTTTAGAAGCAGAAAAATGTTTTTCAAAGTAATAACTAAAGAACAAATTAAAATGATTGGGTGTCATCAGCAGGCCTGAAATACACAGTGTAAATATCCTGTAACTCCAATGCAGGACCTTTGATCTAATTAGCAAATCACTCTATCTGCAGTTGACAAGATGCCGAAGAAAACCTTTTTTTTTTTTATAAAAAAAAAAAGCAAACAAACAAAGCTGAAAATAGTAAAAAAATCAGAACAATGTTCCTTTCCTTAATTGAAAAGAAGCCAACATGCCAAATTTGTCACTTTTGAACAAAAAAAAAACAAAGCAAAAACAAGAGTATGTTCTTGCCCAGAGCCCTTCGCTTGATACTTTTGTACCAACCTTCATTTGCTCATAAGCTCTCACTTCCTCCTCCCAGTATACAAACTTTGCTACAGCTGCTTGTACTCTATGAAGAAGTCCCTGTAGCATGAAACAGTGACACTCAGTCAAACTTCAAATGACAAGAAAGCAAAAATGTTTTCCTGAGTTTGCCTGATTATTACTTTGAGTTTGGCTGAGTTGGTACTGGACAATATTTTGCAATCAAATTACAGTTCATAGGCAACAATTCGGACAAATCCAGCAAAATCAAAAAAGGACCCAAAATTCGACATAGGTTGGTTATGCCCTCAGCCCTTCATTTGTAAAAAAAGAATTATGCTGACTCTATAAAACATACTTTTTTTTTTCTTACCTCAGCACTTTGAACATAGTGATACACACTTTTCAGATCATTCACTATTAGTTTTTCTTCTGCTGTTTCCTAGAATAGTTAAAAGACAGTGAACATACAATATCACAGTAACTTTGTATCATGAAAGGAAAAAAAAAAGAAAATAAAATTTTTGTAACCATGCCGATTTCATGCAAAGTTTGCTAATAAATAACCAGCCATCAACAAATAAAGCCTAGCAGGTAGGCATGCCGTCTAAAGATGATAATTTATATTATTACAGTCTACATTGTTAGACTTACAATTTACCATAATGCTAACAGTGTTTATATCTGTTGAATGCACCTTTCAAGGCCATCCAATGGTTAAGAGCAAATTATACCCCTGACCACAACTTTCTTCGTAACACCCTTTCTAGGTAATTTTGAAGAAGAAGCTCCCCTGACTGACTGTCGGCCAACAGTTGACCAACAAGTAACTGATGAGCTACTCAAGACTAAAGCAATTTGTATAAATTAAAATGATCTTGTAAGTGACAGTGCTGCCAACCCTACCCTATAAACCACTTCAATAATGAAAAAAACTTTAAACAACATTGGAGCTTTTTACCCAATCACATCACTTCACTCCTTGCTGTATTTCAAGAAGCACCCCTACCTAATTTCAAAGTGATATTCTATTCTTACTGGTTTGGCACAAAAAATACAGTCATGTAATCATCACAATTAGGCAGGTACTGTCAAATGATTTGAATTCATCAAATTTGTCATCAATCATTGACTAACAAAAATTATTAAATAAATAAAACAGACAGTCAGTGGGTCAGTTGCTCAGTCAGTCAGCCAGACTATCTGTCAGTTGGCCAACCAGTCTGCCTCTCAACTATTCAGTCAGCCTTGATTATCCAACCACCATATAGTCAGTTCATCGGACAGGAAGCACGTCTGCAGCTTGACATTCACTTGTTCCATTGGTTCATCTATTGGTCAGTCAATCTGTTTTTCTTTCTGTTCCTTTCATGTCAGCCATTTAATCAAAAGTCAATGGGTGGATGAATTAGAAGGCAACCCAACAATGTTTAAATGTAATTCACCCCTTTTCAACTTACTCGGTTATTTTCTAACTCAATACAAATTTTACTGAGAGCCTCTGCAGCTGTCTGAAAATATAAGTGAAAAGAAGAAAATAACAATTTATAATTAAAAACACTTTTTAAGGGATACATGTAGTAAAGTTGCTGTGTGGGTTGTCGCTGACTGTACCTCTCTTGTAAAACATTGAATCTGGAAAATACATTATTATAGACAGAAGTCTGATCCTTCTACAAAAGTGTCCCTTCTGGGAAGTTCATCCTACATATTACTAATTGCAGCCCACCATAAGGTTACAGTCTGTTGGAAAGTCTAAAAATGACACAAAGTCGATGTGGTTTTGTTTCAAATGACATGTACATTTGTTAAGTGCAGGATACGACAAATACCTTTAAATATGTGTCTGCAGGCTCAGAGTCAGCCATAGATTTGAACCACATACCAGGACCATCTATATAAGTGACAATATATTGTTATTTCACCTACTTTAATAAAAACAAACTGCAACGTCTTTGAGCAATTTCATCCAACAAATCTAGCCAGTACCTACTATGTTCTTGTTTAAGCTGTCTTGAAGATGAGTGATTAAACCATCAAGATTTGCTGCAAACTGTTCCAAGTATCTCTGCCATGAAATATATAGAACCTGAGGCTTACAAAATAATGGAAGTTACTACTTCCTTTTTTAGACCAAAATTTTAACTACTCACATATGATGACGAAAAAAGACTTGTGTCCACAGAGCAATAGCCCTCATTGAGATAATCACTATAACCTGACTTTAACCTTTGACCCTTCTTACAATATCTATTTCATTTTTCAGATTACAGGCATGTAGATCTACACTGAATATGACCATATGTCAGTTTTGTTTGTTTATACGTGTTGTGGTTTAAATAATACTGGGTTTTTCCACGTACATTATTACCCTAGTTTTCAAAATAGTTAGATTCTTATTTTCTAACATTCCAGACTGTGGGACTAAAACTGAGAGACCATTGAAAGCACAAACAAATTTAAACCACAACAAATATAACTTTGTGGGGTTAATGTGAGAATAATTATTGCTTGGCTGTGAGAAATTACTAATGGATTGTATGTAACTATGTTATTAACAACATTTCAACTTATTACTGACCTGACACTTGATGACTGGAGCATTCTGATCACAGCATTCCTGTCTTAGAAATCCATGCCCTACAGCATTAGCTTTCCTCTTTTTCATTTCAAGTTCCTCTCTAGCTTTTTGCACATCCTGAAAATGTTACTATTTGCTCAGTTGAAGAAACTAAATAAATGTAACAAAGGTTAGCACCATTGTTAACAAAGTGAAATGGATGGAAAGGAAGTAGACAGAAGAAACATGTAGGGTCTTACCTGCCCCTCACCAGTTAAAAACAAGTTGAGGAGATAATGCTTTTTTAAAACCTGCAACAGCCAACAAATACACTAGTTGAGCCTGTTTGAACTGACTTGAACAACAACAATTATTGTTCAAGTCAGTTCAAACAGCCAATACTTAGGCAATACAGAGATCTCCGTAAGCCCCGGCGACCGGAGAAAATCGCCGGCTAGTCGTCCTGGGCGCGCCGGCTACTCAGATTCAAATAAAAAAATAAATAAATACTTTGTTTTACATCCAACGGCAACTTTTCCATTTGCGACGCCTACTTTCCCTTGGATAAATACATTCGGAAATAAATAAAGTTTTCCTTTAAGAGCCACGTGTCCAACTATCGTTTTTGACTGAATAAACTAAACTTTAAAGTTTCGTCGAGAATTTTGCCACGCTTGAATCTGCTTGCAGACATCAGTATTGAACGTTAAGCAAACGAAACAGGCTCAGATTGCGAGGCAGCGGTTACAGACGAAAAACAATCCATATAAGACAACATACTCTGTATTCCAACACGTGCAAAATGGCGGAAAAGCGGCAGCATGGAAGGCACTTGCGCGCCTTAATAAATTCCTCTGCTGGCTACTCCATTTTATTCTCCTTCTACTCCAAAATTTAGGGAGAACCCTGGGCAATACCCTTAATTATTAAGGGTATAATTTGCCTGAGCTGCCCTCCAAAAGAGATGTGAGCTAGTCCGGCCACGGCTGGGTTACTCCCAGTGCTATCAGTACCCACTTGTGGAACCGAGTTGTATGTACTGTATACCCCTACCTCAAATTCACAGCTAACCCAACTTGGTTATAAGGCAGACAACATGGAGTACACAAATTTATTTGGCAAACAAATATTTCTATAACCAAGCTCTTACCTTATGAGCGCACATCCGTGACAAAAATCTTTGAACTTCTCTCATTTTCCCTAAATTGACAGCACTTGGTCAATATAGTTACAATTGTTTTTAATGCAAGTTCGAGTAAAGGGACCAGCTGAAATAAGCACTGAAAAGAAAAGATATATTACCATGCAACGATGAATGCACAACCATTGGTGGAATTATTCTTTCAGGACATGACTCTTCCAATGCTGACTGAAGCCAATCAAAGTCAGCCTCACTGCGATGAACCTCATAATCAGAAAATTTGTAGTTTTCTAGAGTGGTCTACAACCAACAAAGAAATTATGAAAATTGGGACCTCCAGTGGACAGACAAGACAGGGCACCAACAACATAATCCTTACAACAAGTTACATTCCATAATTTCTTTTATTCTCACCTTTGTAACAACTTTGAATGTTGCATTTTTCTCATCAGTTTCTGAACATGTTACAGTAACACGGAGTAGTTCTGAGCTTGGTGTTGTTGGCCTACAAGAAACAACAAGATATTAGTGGCCAAGATTGTTACTGGACAGAAAATGCCACCATAATGAATATCAAATGGATTCCACAACAATAGTAAAAAAAGCCTCTTTTTTTCATAGTTACGTTGTAGGAGGCTTGCTGGAGTCCTTTGGTGAACATACTTTGGAGTGTGAAGCTAGCTCACCAACCCTGTGAATTTGAGAGCAACAAGAGAGCACTTCACGTGGTCCAATTTACAAATGAAAATCACAAATTCGTGTCAAATATAGGTTTATAGTGAAGTTTTAATCATATTACTGACAAATACCTCATTTTTTCATGACAGAGAGCACAAGATAGCATCAAATCATCACAAGAATTATCAGATTTAGTCTGTAAAGATAATTGAGGGAAGAAATTACATTTGAATTGTACATCTGTTAAGGACAACACTTCCTTCAAAAAAGGGGACAGGACATGGCCTACAATGCATTTCAATGGAGCAAGGTTTCTGAACTAAATAAGCACAGGCTATTTTTGATGGCTATGGTTGATAGATACATCTGAAAACTGGTAAAACCAGATCTTACAAACAGGAAAACATCATCATCATGCAAAGTTCATATCAGAATGTGAAGGCTATACTAATGCAAAACCCAAAGGTTGGCTGGCCATGACTGCTCCCCGGCCCTTACCTTCTGTATCAATCCATTTGGTTGAGGTTTTGTCTCCTTTTGCAATATTTTATCTAAAAGTTTAATCTGCAATAAATATTGTTAAGAGAGAAAAGGTGAGTAAGTGAACATATAAAGAATGTCCCTGCATTTAGATGCACATTCAAAGACAAAACTAAAGAAAGTCACTATTCCCCTATATTGAGATACAAAGCACAAAAGTGTAACTTGCATGTGTACTTAAAATAAGTGTCCTGCAAGTGAATGTGGCACATCAAGTATGCACCTTGCAATGTCAAGCTGCCAGAAAAATGAGTAGCACTTCTTTTTGTAACCCAAAGGTTAGGTTTAGGGTTACATGTAGGTAAATATGAATCACTGCCAGAGCTTTGCCATGGTACGTACCGGTATGTTACAGGTTAAATTTGATCTCAGGTCATTTTTTATTTAACCTAGGTTAAAATGAAATTCTTTTGTCTTCTCATGAATAATTAGGGCTAGGAGACAATGAAAGGAATTTCATTTTGACCTAAGTTAAAAAAAAATGACCTGAGATCAAAACCGTGTGAAGTGACAAGGTGCAAATGACACCTAAACTGCCTCTCATTTGAATGTTCCCTATGATGCCTTCCTTTGGTTTCCACACAATGTTCCTCACACAAACAGCTGCTTAAATCTTGCCACATAAAAGAGTGGCTGCATACAAAAATTACTGGTCAATGCAGCTTTAAAGCACTAATCAGCCTCTTTAGTCTGACTCTACGCTACGTCTGACAAAACACTTTGAACACAACATCCTGAATGTACCTACCGCTGACTTATTGCCTGACTTATTTATTTGAGTTTTGATGTCTTCCAGCTGCTTCTGATATATTTGGCACTTTTGTTGCTCCTAAAACAATACAAGAAAGTTCAACAATGTCTTCAACAATGCTGGCAAAATGTTGAGGTGCAGATGGTAAAACTGACCCTAACCCCAATAGTCCAACATCTGGTATGACTACCATAATTTTACTCTTGAGTGTTCAAGCAGTTACAGCAGAAGCCACTGAAGTGTTAAAAAATGTCCATTAAACAGTTTTCAACAATATACCAATAATAAGGTATTATTATTATACCTCTATCAATGACTGCTGTGCAATTGCCAATTCTTCTTTTGTGGTCACAACAACTTCTCCAACAGCATAATATCTAATAACAAAAGGAAAACTAAATTACACTGTCAGCAAAATTTGAATTGATAGTTTATACATGCTGAAAGGCAAAGAAGTCACCTAAATGTGTAAAGTGTTCTTTTTCAAAAACCTTAAGGTGATCAGAATGGAATGATGCCTCACCAAAATTGAAACAATTTGGGTCCACAGGGGCAGACTAACTGTCCATAATAATAATTATTATTATTTGTCTATGATTTATTTCACACTTGTTTGTAATCAAGAAGATATGGCAGCATGTACAACATTAAATGTTGTAAATTGTGTTGGCTATGGCAGTACGGGACATACAGTTACATAGAATCCCACACAATATGTCAAGATTAATATATATCATACAACATTGCTGGGCCAGTAATATTACAGCATTTGTATTTTTGGCTTGCTTTAAAACCTAACCATACTAGTCCACATAAATTCCAAAAAGTCCTGATACTTGATCAACAAAAATATCAAACGGAAAGCCGAATAAAAAAACATGTATTACATAAACCTAAAATTAGTAGTTCTAAGCTACACGCTATTGGATGTGACCTAAAATGTAAAAGGCAGCTAACTTATCGGTTTGTATACCAAGTAATTATTTTATTATGAAGCTTAAGATCAGTCTTTAGTTCATAATATTAGAAGATTAACAACGATAATAACAAATGAATTAACAGCTCCATTCATCAGCCAGTTAAATCAGCAAGACTTTGTTAACCACAACCAGCATAAGCTGTATGCACAACTGCAGTTTACATTAAAAGTGGTTCTTTTTCATGACTTGATAAAAAGAAACATAATTTATTAGTATCAGCTATTAAATCAAGAAGACTTTTGGTTAGCCACGTATGTAATTGGATGTGTGACTGCAGTTCACATTACAGTCAAACCAGGTCAAGTGTACCCCTGTAGATTATATTAATGTATCGATTATTTGAGAATTGAATCTGTTAGTCATTCAGAGTATACTTTCATTTTGGAAATTAGCACATCAATGTTCAAATTAAAATTTGGTTTCTGATTGGATTATGCAAACAATATGTTCCTCATAACATGGAAAATGTAGCTTGTTTGCAAAATGATTGCAAGAAACCAAGCAACGCCGAACCTAAGAGCCCAAAAAATTCTCTAATGCAATTCCAACACAAAGATTTCTCATGATTTGCAACGCCTTCCAATATCCTCCGAAAGATGGTTACACATTTTCACTGGTACAGAACCATGACTGCTTTTGCCCATGGTGAGTGTGAACCAAGAAATGATGTGTTACAGTGCAAACCAACAGCCTAAAGAACTTCTGATGGGTTATGGGTTTACTTTGCCATCTGTTTCAGAAACCAATTTTGATTTGAACATTGATTTGCTCATTTTTGAAAAGAATGCATTCCTGAATGACTAATGGCTTCAATTCTCAAATACTTGACTCATTAATGGAATCTACAGGGGTACGCTTGACCTGGTTTGACTGTAAAGGTGGTTTATAAATGTCTTACTGTGATAATAGCTGATGAACTAGCTGTAAATTGTGCTTGTATTCTTGAGCTGACCTTCAAAATAACAGCAAAGTTAGGACCTTCACTGTACATTCAAAAATGGGATACCAAAATAGCTTAGATTAGTACTAAATAATAAGATACTTTATCACTGCATCAAATGTGTGACATTTGACATTTCCTGCAATTTCTGAACATTAATTTTCAAAAAATGTAAATGTCTAAGTACTACGGTGGCCCACAGGGGCAAAACACAACTCAATTTCCTTTCTGAAACACAACAATCTTCTTCAGAACACGACAATCTTTTTGAGAACACGACAATCGTTTTCAGAACACAACAATCTTTTGCAGCACACAACAATCTTTTTGAGAACACTACAATCGTTTTCAGAACACAACAATCTTTTCCAGAACAGAACAACCTATTTCAGAACACAACAATTTTTTTCAGAACACACAACACAATTTTCTGGTTCACAACGACAAACTAGAACACAACAAAATTTCAAAGTACTGGTAACTAGCCCTGACGCTGAAAGCGATTGGAACCTGGGACTACTACAGGTGAACTGTAAAGGCGCCATTTTTGACACAGAAGACCGAAGGCCCACTGGTCTAAAACGAAGACCCTGTGGTCTAAAACATGAACGTGGAGAGCTCTCGGGGATGGCTGGGGAATCAGGATGTCAGGCGTAAACAATTGCAATAGACAATTTGTAATCAATTTCGGCAGGCGCATCCATGCATTCGTTAAATGGTCGTTAAGAATAATACTCTTATTCGGCTACCAATGAACATTATCTTACTCACTCCACGAGAAGCTTACCACAGGATGCCTTTAATTGTTCAGGGTAAGACTATACACAAAGCCAAATTGCTCTCATTTCTGTAGCGCATAACTTAAAATGTCATCTGAGCGCAAAACAAATCTCAGTCGGTACAAGACGTGTCAAGTTGTGTAATGCAATTAAATCCAAGAGTATAGAAAAGTGCTTTTTAGTGACGATTTTAGTATATTTTGTCATCATGAATATTCTATTTTTTATACATGTGAAAGCGATAATATAATTTTCCCAAGAAAATCCAATTCCTGTAGCAAGTGGTGAATAAATTTGCGAGTCACACACAGTTGACCTTTGCGCCTTTCTGTTAAATGATAAGGACAGTATATCAAAGTAATGAAGTCACCTCATCGTAATTTGCTCAATATACATTTGCCAGTTGGGATTCTTATCATGTTATGTTTATTTGAATTATTTGTTTCTTTGGATTTAAGTGGAGTGCCTGTAAACTAGCTTGGATAGCTAAGTGCACTTCCACTATAAACACAGTTATTATTATTATTATTGCGTTACACAACTTGACACATCTTGTACCGACTGAGATTTGTTTTGCGCTCAGATGACATTTTAATTTATGCGCTACAGAAATGAGAGCAATTTGGCTTTGTGTATAGTCTTACCCTGAACAATTAAAGGCATCCTGTGGTAAGCTCCTCGTGGAGTGAGTAAGATAATGTTCATTGGTAGCCGAATAAGAGTATTATTCTTAACGACCATTTAACGAATGCATGGATGCGCCTGCCGAAATCAATTACAAATTGTCCATTGCAATTGTTTACGCCTGACATCCTGATTCCCCAGCCATCCCCGATGGGGGCCTTCGGTCTTCGGTGTCAAAAATGGCGCCTTTACAGTTCACCTGTAGTAGTCCCAGGTTCCAATCGCTTTCAGCGTCAGGGCTAGTTACCAGTACTTTGAAATTTTGTTGTGTTCTAGTTTGTCGTTGTGAACCAGAAAATTGTGTTGTGTGTTCTGAAAAAAATTGTTGTGTTCTGAAATAGGTTGTTGTGTTCTGAAAACGATTGTAGTGTTCTCAAAAAGATTGTTGTGTGCTGCGAAAAATTGTTGTGTTCCGAAAAAGATTGTTGTGTTCTGAAAACGATTGTCATGTTCTCAAAAAGATTGTTGTGTTTCAGAAAGGAAATTGAGTTGTGTTTTGCCCCTATGGGCCACCGTAAAATATGATCCCACCACGAAAATCAACAAGAATTTTCAAATCAAAGAAATTTGAATTTTCAAAATCAGTTCAATACCTCTCATGAAGAGCAGCATTTTCTTTATATGCTTCATCAAGCTTTCTCTTCATTTGCTCCAACTCTTCTGCCAATCCATCTCTCTCACTCTTGACCTAATTCAAGAACACACCAACATATATACATGAAGTAACAGCCCTGCATAGACTTATCAGTTTACTTATCAGTCTCCACTTCGACTGTATACAGAAAACCATGTGATGAAGCTCTGTGATTGTCTGCCTCAACTAAACCAAGCTAAATGCCTGCATAATTTCAAGTCCATCTTGCAAGAATTATGTATTATGGAATATATTAATGGTGCTTCCTACCTCTCAGAGTGAGGAAATAAATTTTTGTTTTAATCTACCAAATTGAAGTTCACCATGTTATTTTAATTAATATTTACAGAAAAAAATTAATAATCTTAAAAAGTGAGCTAGTTATGTAGGATAAAGTATTGTCAGATGGGTAAAAGTTAATAAATCAGGAAGTTGTCATAATCTCATATATGTGTGGGCTCCCCCACAGAGTTTTCTTGGTAAACTAGAAAGTTGTGTTTCATGTCCCCACTCTGCCCCCTTTGTTTTTCCCTTTGCTTCTTGTAATCTTCCCCATTTTATGGCTAAATGCTCTTTGAACTCATAGCAACATTGAGAATAACAATGTGACTGGAATGCATGAAAATTCCTTTCCACCATCTAGTTGATGCTCTGGGGCTGTGAGGCTGTGGGGTACTGAAGCCTGACTACCGTGAGATTTCATGAGGTAATGTTATCTGCTGCTGTGAAGGTGCTGTTTGTTAATAAACCATTGCTGAGCTAAAACCTTGCAGCTGATTTTTTGGAGAATGGAATATAATTCTCTCTCACATAAGTGATCTCCTTTAGTGCATGATATTGGTTACTTATGGGAGGTGGGCACTGGTACTGTGGTCACTTATCAGAAAAATCAACAAACTGAACCAAAAACTAAATTGATTAACTAATTAAAAAATGATATTACTTTGTGGGTAAAATCATGCTTAGGTAAAGATTGAAAGTACTGGCATATTTCACATCAAATAACGTCAGGGAAATCTTATCTTACTACTGTTGAAACTTTGTACCAGATTTTGCAACAGATCACTGTAACAATATCTGTTTACCTACAGATCTAATTATAGCTATCATTTTGTGTGTAAACTATTATTAGTCCTAAGAGCGCCAATTGGCAAATAATGCCATAACTTTGTGAATATTTGGTAATTTTTTCAGAATTTTTGCAACCAAAATTGTCCCAAAGATCTTATAAAATAATGAAACCATAAAATTCTGACCTCCTCCTATCTATGATACAGTTGACCACCCCTACAATGTTTAATTTCTTTTCCCAAAATAAATATGTCATGTAAGACATATGTCATATTAATCTGTCCACCAGGAGCTGCAAAAAAAGCCATAGTTTTGGGGTATACCTAATATATCAGAACAAAAGCATGTATTCAAAGTACTTTATTTTTGCACTTTGAACTCACTTCTCTTGACCTTACCACTACCTTCATAAAAATTGATATGATGTTTGAAATATACTGTTCAACAGCTTTCAAAATAATGGTGTTAGTATTCCAGATTTGGAAAAAAATGCTGTTTGCCTTAGGGCTTAGTATAGGTAATCACATGGGGCCGAGTTAAATTAAGGATTAATCACCACTTGTGTTTTCAGAAGTTGCCGAAAACACAAGTGATGACCGTTACTTGTTTATCACTTAAAAGGCAAAATTAAAATTAAGGAATTGTGCATGTGGTTTATTCATTTTTCATTGGAAGCCCACTTAATACAAATACAAATTTCTATCAAATCTAACCAACCAATCGATTCAATGAGATTTAATTGAAATCCTGGCCAAAAAAACAAATTTCATTTCAAAAGAAACATGTTGGCCATTGTTAAGTTTGTTTGAAGTGATTTACAAAAAGCATAGTAATCTGCCCTCTTGATTACTAAAAATGCCCTTAATTAAGAAAAAAAGCCCTCTGTCTCAGCCAATCAACATTCAGTAATTTTGCCCTTCAGTGATAAAAGGGTTAACCACTGAACTTTAGTGACATTCCAGTTATGATTTTCTAAACATCATTCGTGATCATGTTGAAAAAAGGATAATTTTGTCAAATTTTTGGCCTAAAAAGTGATTGTGGTTGCTTAAGAAATTTGAGTGGTGATCGCCTATGAGAGAGCTATTGAAACAGTACTTGACTGGGAAAACAAAATGGTTATTTACAAAGTGGTCGCTTACAAGAAGTGGTCGCTATGAGAGAGTTGACTGTATTAACTTTGAATGACTTTTGGTGCAAGCATTTAGATTTGATGGATTTTTGTGAAATTTGGCCAAAAACTTTCAGAGGTATGAAAAAACAAAATTCTGTCTGGAAATTTTCATTTTTAAAATATTTTTCACATGGCAAGCATTTACACAACACATCTCACATATTTTTACTGATTTCACTGGGGACACAGATACCTCAATAACTAGTTAGTTACTTCACTGTTGCTGTGACACTGATACCCAATAAAATGAATAGCTGTTCCTGTCATACACATCTTTTTTCTGAGGGATACCCACACACATACAAAGTTACCTTAATTAAGACCTAATTATTATATGGCTAGTGCTTGTATACGATATAACGCGTGCTCTGATTGGCTAAGCGAAGCGAAGCGCTAGGGCATTATTCTCCCGTAATGCCCACGGGCCGATTACGGATGGTGCAAATTAGGAACAAAAACAACAAAAAGTCATCCAAAGGCCACATTTGTTTTATTTACATTGAAAATTGGTGCCTCAAGAGCAAAAAACTGAAAACACGACCAGGAAAACTGTTGGTGAAACGTTTGACCTGATTTTCGAAAAAATTAATGAATAGATTACCGTGAAGCGACGACTTGGGCTTGAACTATTTTTTTTCCCTTAGAACCGTTGTGTTAGCCATATAATAAACAACTTAATAACCTTGACAGTTCGGTCGTTACGGGAAAATCTCAAACCTCGGCCTAGCTGTATTGACCTCGCTATCGCTCGGTCAATACGGCAAGGCCTCAGTTTGAGATTTTCCCGTAACGACCTCACTCTTGGTTATTAAGTAGTTATTAAGATTTAACATTACCTTGGATACTGGTAAATATGTTTAAAATCCCATGGAAGATTGCCAGTGATGTACAGTAACCGTTAAAAATTAATGTTGTTAAATTTAATCTCTTAGCAAAGTTCTTTAAAAAATAGAGAAAAAATATTTACGCCAGCACATCAGTTCACACGGTTACTGTACATAAATTATTATTAGTAACTGCAGTGACTCTGGAACTTTTTGAATTCCCAAATAATATTTCCATAGAGTACTAAATATTTAAGCAAAGGAAAATTTCCTTACTGATCTTATCTAATCCAGATTGGTATACACAACTGACGGAAATGTTCATAGGTACGTATATAATGACATCAAGTGTTTAAGTAAACGTTGTGTTTACCAAGTTTGAGATGAGTAAAAAAGGAATTATAACAACATAAAGTATCGATACTTTTCAGATCATTTCATGCGTTCTACGAAGCGGGAAAGTTTATTATAAACCCAAGAATCTATATCAAATATTAGATTTGCTTTGCCATTTTGCCGTTTTTATAGATATTTTATCATCACGATCGATGAAATCTTACAAAACAAATTGAAATCCCACCGTGAAGAAGTCTTGACTTTCGTCGCAAGCAGAAACAAGTAGGCAATCCTCAGATTTCGCTGAAGTCATTCTTCCATTCTGTTTGGTGTTATCCATCTCGATCACGTAGTCCACAGGTACGATTCCCCGCTCAACCGTAGGGCAATCTTTGGTCTTGAGCAAAGGGTTGTTTTTGTAGATCGTCCGCTCGACATTAACCCAGTAATTATCTCTGCGACTCAGAAATTTAAAGATTTCACCTATGTGAAAGGAAAGAGGATTTGCTCCATCAGAAAAACAAGCATCGGCGGCCGTAAAATCTCTTAGTGCCTGCAGATAGCGGGCCCTCCGTTTTTTTATCTTACGAGATTCGGTTCTCGAGGTCATGGCGTCATAAAGTTTCTTGGAGTAAAAAATTGGTTGTTGAAGTCGAAGCTCCTGCCGGCCGGCGTGGACATGGTCTATTTCCGACGGAAAAAACAACGTAAAACTAGCACATTCCTTTAGAATATGGAACCGCAACCAAGCCAAAGAGTACAAAGAAACCACAGGGTCTCATATCTTGAAGTCCTTGGCGATATTGGCCGAACTTGTAAACAGAAAATACTAGGATTAAAAATGACTTACCTCGCAACAGTCATCCCAGCTCACAACCTGGCTCACAACGAAGTCCCAAGAGGAAACTACCCATAATGCAGTTTTGATTCCGGAAATTCCTTTACTCAATCGCCGGAAGTAAATGCCATTCTGTACTTTGGCTGCGACTAACTACCATAGTTGCTTATTCCACGGTTTACATCCAGAAAGGGTAAAGTTAGGTTTTATTATTTCATCATTCAATTTTAACTATTTTGTCTTTCTTTTTTGCTTTTCTTCTGACAGCTTATGTGTCTTGTGTGTGTACGTTTCTTTCAACACTGGTTCTGCACTTCAGCGCTTATTTTTTGAGAAACTACGATAAACTTACGGGAATGTTCTTATGCTGGAACTGAAAGTGCGAGAATGAACTCTATAACACTAACTGTAATTGTATTTCGAAAAATACATCTGTGAAATAATAGTAATAATAATAGTGATGACGATGACGATGATGAAAATGATGGTGATGATGATGATAATGATGATGATGATGATGAAAATGTTGGATACATGATGATGATAATGATGATGATGATAATCATGCCTGAATAATAATTCAAACTGAGCACGCGAAGGGTCTGAGGCCGAGTCAAGAATGTTTACCATGACGTCACGCTATTCTTTGCTGGGGAACAACAAACATGGCGTCTGGAAGAACCGGAGGTGATTCCATGAAAAAATCCAGTGAATCTGAGTCGTTTGACAATCAGGAATATACTGAACGGATAAGAAAATTTTTGAGCCCCCTTGAAATGCGATGGAACTACGTTCAGAGCGTTCTTTTATGGGAAAAACCGACCCATTCGCTATGCTATTTTATTGCGATGACAGCACTGTTCGGGTGAGTGTTCAAGTACGATAGAGATTGATGATTTGCTTTGCGCCCACTCATTGTCATCTTGTTCTGTAGTGCTATGGCAAGTGGGAGATTCCGCCTGGTGTTGTTCCTTGTTGTAATTATGGCGTCGTCGTTGCTTTTGGATGATGTTAGGGCGAAGGTGTGGCAATTGCTGCAGCGGGGTACGTACGTCATAAACTTAATTTGGTTGAATTTTACGGCCCTTGCCATACTGGTGTACAGTATCCACAAATTACGTAGCCTGTGTCTAAATGTCCGGCAGCCGATCAGAAGTTTCAAAATATTCGGTGTCTGGCAGTCGAAATTTTCTCGTGTTATGATTGTAATATATGCAGCTACTTGTGTGCGCAGCTCTTGATTTGTTTCGGTCTTAGTTTATTTGCCTGTGTATTTATTTATTTATTTCAGTTTAGATACGTTAATGCGTGCATTTGTTTATCTATTACAACCTAAATATCTAGTTACTATTTACTATCCGCACGGCCCAGTCACTCAGCTTGATTAGCTTTTGCTATTTCTGAGTGGCTGTGCTCTCGTTTTCTTTGTGCAATTATTTCTGTGAAACAATTTTTAATTACTCTTTTATCTCGAGGGCACAGTGATTACCTAGTATAAACATCCATATTCCTTGTCTCCTAGCCCTAATCCCTAACCTAATTGGCTTAATCTACCCTGAAAGTGAAGAAAATCAGACTGCTGGACTCCGAGTATTTTGAAAATTATGTCCGGCTGCTGGACGTAAAGACGCTTTGAACTACAAAAGCACATTTCTGTCTTCAATTCATTCAGGTGGATTTGGTGCTGTTGATGACAATGCAGACAGGTAAGAAATAGAAGTTGGTAATGCCCATTGCACACTAGCCAAACTTTTGTTGTAGAGCTGCAGGTTTTTTGTTGGGTTAAAATTTGTTGGGCCATCAGCTTGCCACACATTAACTGATTTTTTGTTGTGACTAACTGCATTGATGCTTGAGCAGAGTAATCCAAAATCAAAATCATGGCCATTCCACTGACACAGCAAAAATTGAAAATTGACATGACCCTCATGACGCTTCCTAATAATTATTGGTTGAGGCATGCATGAGCTCCAACAAATTGTTTCTCCCACCGCACACCAGCCAACAATGCCCAACAAGACATTTTGAGATCTAGCACTGTCAGATATCTCCCGGCAAACCCCGATCTTGTTGCAGACTTGTCTGATTTCAGTGCACACTAGCTGACAAGTGAAGATTTTTTGTCAGCTGACAAAAAATCGGCTAGTGTGCGGTAGCCATAAGACTATCAAATGAATTCGAAATTTGATTCTTGATTTCTTCCCTTAAAAATTACCCCATCCACACTGATTGTTTATTTGAGCTTCTTCTCTAACATAAGATTACTTGTATCACCATGACGGAGTTTTGTGATAAACCACTGGGGTTAAATTTATATTACACCTTTAATTTTATAATATATAAGCTTATTAAAGTTTAATTTTGCATGCAGAAAAAAAAATAGCAATAGTTTATTAATTAAGTAATAATTTATCATTACAGCCAAAATACTTCGTTATCATTTTCACGTCTATGTGAAAGGTTGGCATCAATCTGGAGTTGTTTCACAGCTTGGTATGAAAAATTGAAGAAACTGAAAACTGACAACTTGTACAAGGTATGACATAATAATAATAATAATAATAATAATAATAATAATAATAATAATAATAATAATAATAATAATAATAATAATAATAACAATAATGGGAGCTAAAAGCACAGTACAAGGGTTATGAGATCAACCAGTACAATGTGATCATAGATGTGTTGGGAGGCTGAGGTGTGGACATAGAAAGATCCCTCAGGGTGCTCCTAGGTTCTAGGTGCAGAGAAATCTTAAGGCTAATGCAGAGATTGGTCATTTCAAGTATGCTCCACTTCGCTCGGACATTCAAGGTTGCTGGCTAATTAACTTTAAGACAGACTGTAAATAGTTAGCGAAATTGATAGTAACCAGTTGCCAGCCTTTCTATAAAATTTTGGGATGTTGTCTTCAAATTAGTTTTTTTATAGGCACCCGAGTTATTAGGTTTCCATTTTGTACTTAGTATTTTATAGAAAGTTATAATCCCCCAAGGAACATAGGTTACGTTATGACGCCCTACGTTCTTTAATAAGGTCACCATCTAGAAGTACAATACTGCTATAATAATAACAATAACAATAATAATTATAATACTTCCAAGGCTTTGTAGCAGCATGAAGTAAGATACTGCTTTGATGAACCACACAATGTTTTTGAAGTTCATTTTTTAATGAAAACATGTTTCGGATGAGACATCATCCATTGTCAATTGTACATTGAGAAATAAAATGAAAATGATCTAGCAATAAATAGTGCAACAAAGTGAGATATTAACAAGAATGATTAAGGATAATAATAATAATAATAATAATAATAATAAAAACGTTCTTAATATGCATTTAAGAATCTCAATGTGCTTACAATAAATAATAACAATAGCAAATTAGCAATAACAACAATAAAAATTAAAACACTTAAACTACAAAGGTGTCATTGGTCATCAAGGAAGTGGCGACGAAAAAGGTAAGTCTTAAGTGCCGTTTTAAAAGTTGACAGGGACGAGGCTGACTTAATATGTTCAGGTATAGGGTTCCACAGTTTAGGAGCAGCGAAGGCAAATGCCCTCTCACCATAGTAGAGGGTATTAGGGCGTTACGACTTCAGAAGTAAGGATTGCATAGAAGAGCGAAGTATCCGTGAAGGATTTGGAAACTTGAGTAGCTTGCAGGGGTAAGATGGACCTTGATTGTGGAGACACTTAAGAAGCAGGATCTTAAATTCCAGTCTGGCAGGTATAGGCAACCAGTGGAGATCCCTCAAAATAGGGGTCATATGGTCAGAGCAACGAGCTCCCACAATCAGCCTAGCTAGGATGAAGGCATGAACCAAAAAACAAAGAAGCAAATTATGCTAAGAAAGGAGTCTAATTAACAAGAAAGGAATAAATTAAGGTATTTGACCTGGGAATTTAAAGAAGGTTGCTGCCAAAGGATGTAGTCTACATGCCTTCCTTGATTTTCAATTAGAAGCTAGTGGAAGCAGAGTTGAGAATTTAAAACAATCTTCTGAACAAAGGGAATGACAAGGATTCTTCCCTGTACAAGGAACTGCGCAACAAGATCCAAGTGGAATGCCGCACTTGCAAAAGAATGTACATTGTACTACGAGAACAAGGTGTCTAATCTAAAAGACAGTAACTCCACCAGATGGTGGCGTGAGATTAAAGACCTGGATGGGCTGCGTGGCAACAGGTGTGACTGGTGGCAGCAGATGCTTGGAAATGAGTTCCCTTCCACTGACTCCCTGTGTGAAAAGTTCAACAACTTCCTCTTTGATCTGACATCCCACTTGTTGCCACTCCAGTCCCCGGATGATGTCGCCACCATTCCAGTCCCTGAGGAGTTCCTAGTGTCAACTCACCAAGCCTTCTGTGCAATGAGATCTACATTGTATAAAGGTAAAGAAGTCACCTGGCCCTGACAAGGTACCCAACCGCATATGGAAAGAGTTCACTTTTGAACTTGCCCCAGTGGTGCTTGACCTCTACCACACATCCTTGGTTGAGCGAGTTGTCCCCTGTGCGTGGAAGCAGTCCATTGTCATACCTGTTCCCAAGGTCAACCCCCCAAAAAATCCATAGGGATGGCATTCTTAACTCCATACCATCTCCTGTTTTTAAACAGGGTAAGCACCAACTTAATGTCTAGGTCAGTGCAAGAAGTGCTGACTAATTTCTTAATTCTGCGTTGTGTTGTGATAGATAAAGGACCGACATACGGTAATGTAAATACAAACAAAAAAATTATTATTGTCCTTATGAGTGGCACCCTGAGAGGAATTGTAGGTGAAGTGATTGTTAAAAAATTTTCTAAAAACACTCACAATGGCGTTAAAAGGGAACAAATTTCTCCCTAATGTTTTGGTAAGGTTATTTATGTCAAGGTGAAAGCCAGCCCAGGAGTTGTTGATTTTAAACATTCGGTCTACCAGAGTGCACACTCGTCCTGATTTGTAACTGAAAGGTATAAACCTATAAAAGTTAGTGAGAAGACCAGTGTAGGTCTTCTTGTGAAACACCTATTACTATTATTATCTAGAAGAATAAGAAAGGGAGCTTGTGGTTTTCTTCCCTCTCCATGATAAACTTAATGTTAGGGTGCTGGGTGTTGAGGTAACTATAGAAAGATAAAGCATCCTGTTTGGTATCAAACAGAGCAAAGGTATGATTGACATATCTATGGTAAAACTCAATACCTGAATATTATTCTAATTCCTCTAACCATAATAAGTGTTTGTTGAAGAAGGAACAGATGGAATATTGTTAATTGATGCTAGTAACGCTTTTAACCAAATGAATAGGTCAGCGGCTTTACACAATATCCAGATCATGTGTAAAGAAATGGGGCTCTATGTTATTAACACATATAGAAGCCCATCTAGACTGTTTATCTGCGGGGGAGGTGAAACACTTTCTCGAGAAGGCACCACACAAGGAGATCCGCTAGCGATGCCATGGTACGCAATTAATACATCCATAATGATTCAGAATTTGAGGGACCACTGCCCATTGGTTAAACAGGTGTGGCTTGCAGACGACTCAGCTGGAGGAGGGAGTATTGTGCAGTTGTACAACTGGTACAGGCAGTTGAGTAAGGAAGGACAAAAGTTTGGTTACCTTGTGAATGGGTCAAAGAGCTGGCTTATTGTGAAGTCTAGAGAACTTGCAGAGGAAGTAAAGAGGGTGTTTGGAGAGGAAGTCAACATAACGACTGATGGTCAGCGCCATTTGGGAGCAGTTATTGCGTCGCAAGAATACAAAGATCAGTATTGTGAGAAGAAGGTTTGTGCATGGAAAGAGGAAATCGAACGTCTCTCTGAAATAGCGAAGAGCCAGCCTCATGCGGCGTACATTGCTTTCACAAAAGGCCACAAGTCGAAGTTCACCTACTTCATGCGCACGATAGGATCGTTTGAAGTTTATGTCGACCCAGTCCAGGAGGTGATTGAGGATTTACTACTTCCAAATTTGTTCGGTCAATCAGAGCCTCTCCCTGACGAGGTGTGCAGACTTGCTACCTTAGCAACGGGTCAAGGGGGTCTAGGCATTCCTGATCTGAAATCCGAGGCACCGCAGCAGTTTGCTGCCTCGAGACTAATAACCACCACGCAGGTAGATTCTATTATATCACAGAGTTCCATCATGGTGCCAGGAGAAAGATCTACGGAGGAGCTAAAGAGGCATCAACAATCACTTAAGAGAGCAAGTGCCAAAGAGAAAATGGATAGCATTGATTCAAGCCTCTCCCCAGGCCTGCTGCGACTGGTTAATCAATCGAGGGACAAAGGCGCAAGTTCTTGGCTGAATGCAATGCCTCTCGCAGACCAGGGTTTAGCCATGAACAAGCAAGAGTTCAGAGACTCGCTACGCTTATGTTATGACTTGCCCTTAGTCGATTTACCAAGTCATTGCATATGTGGGGATAAATTCACCATTGGTCACGCCCTCTCTTGTAAAAAGGGGGGTTTGTAGCGCAGAGACATGACGGTGTACGGAACTTGTTAACGACATTCATCGACAAGATCTGCAATAATGTCGAAATTGAACCACGCCTTCAACCCCTGGACAGCGAGCAATTTCATTTGAGGAGCGCTGTTACAAGTTCTGAGGTGAGGTTGGACATCAAAGCGGGAGGGTTCTGGGCAAGAGGAGTTACGGCATTTTTTTATGTCAGAGTTACGTATGTCAACTCCAAGTGTTACCAGAGCAAGCCAACATCGGAAGTGTTTGTAATATCGCATGTGTTGCGTGATTTGTGTACGGCCCCCGGCATGCTTTGGGACCATCAGTAGTTTTACGGACAGGCGGTATTCAGAAAGGATGGAACTAGGTTGCACTATGTTTCCGTTGAAATAAAAGATATTACATTGGCGACAAGGATTCTTTCTGAACCCGAATGGCCATTCCGATAGCTGCCGTACAGCCGCTAGCCGCATTTGACCCGCATGGCGATCAAAATTCGGTTGCTCAACGATGGGAGAAGTGGATCCGAAGCTTCGAGCTGTTTTCCATCGCCACTGGATGCAAGGACGACAAACAGAAACGTCATCTGTTTCTTCACACAGCCAGAACTGAAGTGCAGGACATTTTCTTTACACTCACAGAAACTGGGGATGACTACAAGACTGCTAGAGAAAAACTAGATGACTATTTCAGCCCAAGAAAGAACACTTCCTACAACCGCCACACGTTCTGTAAAGAGAAACAGGGGGAAGGTGAATCCGTAAGCCAGTTTACTACCCGACTTCGCCAGTTAGCAGCTCTATGTGACTTTCCAGCCGAAAGCATTGACGATTTTATCCGTGATCAGATCATCGACAATTGTATTTCTCAGAAATTACGTACGAAACTCCTCGCCGTAGCAGATTTAACTCTCGCTCGACGCTGGAATTAGCGCAAGCAATGGAAGCGTCGAAGAGCCAGTCACGTCAGATTTCAAGTGATAACAATTACACTAGTGTTTACTCAGTCAAGCAGACGGGTTCAGGACAGTCTAAAGGTAGAAATCAGCACAACAATGAAAGTTTTTCCCGTCCAAAGAAATCGCAAACCTCCTCGACCCAGTGCTCCCGATGCGGCATTAAAGGTCACCCTAGTCACGAATGCCGATGCTCTCGTAACGTAACATGTCACAAATGTCACAAGGTCGGTCATTTTGCGTCCGTGTGTCGTTCTAAATCCACCGCCGATCGAAAACAGCATGGATCTTCCTTTGATTCTCGTGATTCCCGACGTTTCCCCGGCAGAAAATCTAACGTGTGTTATGTAGGCGAGGTTGCCGAAGAAGTGCTGCGTGACACTAACGCAAGTGCTGATGATGATGACTCTTACACTGACGAGTACGCGTATGCGCTTGATGGTTGTTGTAACATTCCAGTCATGATTAACGGTGTAGGGGTTGACATTGTCATTGACTCAGGCGCTTCTTGTAACACTATAAACACTGTCATTGCTAAGCAGCTTAAAGAAATTGGCACGCCCTTTAACGATTGTCGCCGTCTCATCCATCCGTATGGCTCTTCACCAATTCCGTGTCATCAGCTTGTGTCTGCGCCCATCCAGGTTGAAGGCCGCGAACCTATTCAGGCCGATTTTCTCGTTGTTCCTGGTAACTCGCCTCCACTTTTGGGCAAAGAGACAGCCGAGAGGCTAGGTGTACTTTCTATTGGTGTGAAGCACCTTTCCAATACACCTCAGTTGGAATCAACTAAACTCTACGCAAAGTACCCAGGCATAAGTGACGGGATTGGCTGTCTCAAAAACACTCAAGTAACACTTCATATTGACAAAACTGTCCCGCCAGTCGCGCGCAAACATGATCGAACACCATTTCACATACGCACCAAGGTGGCCGCCGAAATACAGAAGTTAGAACAAGAAGGTATCATCGAGAAAGTCTCCGGCCCGACCGAATGGGTATCCAGAATTGTTACCCCACCCAAACCCAAGAGTCCAAACGAAATACGCCTCTGTGTTGACATGCGAGACGCGAATCGTGCCATCTTGAGAATGAGACACATCACCCCAACTATCGATGAGCTCACAGCAGACCTCAATGGCGCGACTGTCTTCAGCAAGCTCGACTTAAAATCCGGGTACCACCAGCTAGAGCTTCATCCGTCATGCAGATACATCACTACATTCTCCACACACGTGGGATTGTACCAGTATAAGAGGCTCAGTTTTGGAATCAACTCCGCCGCAGAGATTTTCCAACACACCATCCAGACGCTGTAGCCGATATTCCCGGAGCACGTAATGTTAGTGATGATATCGTGGTTTATGGCAGCAACCAGAGCGAGCACGATGCCGCACTCGACCAAACGCTCCGCAGACTTCACGAGTCCGGCCTTACCGTTAATCCGACGAAGTGCGAGTTCAACAAGCCAAGCATCGAGTTCTTTGGGTACATATTTTCTGCTGATGGACTTGCACCTGCCCCTGAGAAAGTGAAAGCGCTTCAAGACGCGGCTGAACCTCGAAATCCGACTGAGCTGCGTTCCTTTCTCGGCATGGCCCAGTACAGCGCCCGTTTCATCCAGAACTTTGCCACCATCACTGAACCCCTTCGCAAGCTCACACGCAGTGACGCAATGTGGAAATGGGGGCAACCGCAGACTGACGCATTTAATAGCGTCAAGGCTGCGCTCTCTGCAGCTACAGCAATGCCGTATTTCTCACCTCACAAAGAAACCAAGATCATCGTAGACGCGAGTCCCGTTGGCATCGCAGGCATCCTTGTTCAAGACAACCAGCCCATAGCGTATGGTAGTCGTGCGCTAAGTGACGTTGAGTCTCGATACTCACAAACAGAGCGTGAAGCTCTTGCAATCGTATGGGCCTGTGAACACTTCGATATCTATGTACGTGGTGCCTCATTCACGGTAGTTACTGATCATAAGCCGTTGGTGCACATTTGGAACAAGCCACACCCTCCGTTGCGAATTGCTCGATGGTCACTCAGGCTCCAGCCCTATGACCTAACAATTGAATTCCGTCCAGGCAAAGACAACCCGGCAGATTACATGTCAAGACACCCCGTGACCAAGAACGTCTGATCGAGTCGAGAGGAGAAGGTCGCAGAGGAATACGTGGACTTCATTTCACAGACCTCTGTACCTAATGCAATCACACTCGAGGAAGTACAAGCCGCCACCTCGAAAGACAAGGTACTTCAAACCGTTATCGAACTATGTAACACCGGACGCTGGCATGATGTTGACAAGTATGACGTTGACCAGGCTGCTCTACGCCAGTTTCAGAATGTCAGAGATGAGCTCACTGTAAACCATCACGGAAACCTGCTGCTCAGGAACACGCGAATCGTAGTGCCTACGTCACTACAAGCCAGAGCCATACAGTTAGCCCACGAAGGTCATCAAGGCATAAGCAAGACCAAAGCGTTGATTAGGAGCAAAGTTTGGTTCCCAGGCATCGACACTGCCGTTGAAGACGCCGTAAGACACTGCGTACCGTGCCAAGCTAACACTACCAGACAACACGCAGAACCACTCAACATGTCGAACCTTCCACGTGGTCCATGGATCAACCTCAGCATAGACTTCTGTGGTCCTCTTCCGTCTGGTCAATACTTGATGGTCATTACAGACTAGTATTCCCGTTTTCCTATTGTAGAGGTTGTATGCTCCACTGCTGCTGAACCGGTTATTCAAGTCGTGGACAAAGTGTTCTGTACCTATGGATATCCTGACAGTGTCAAAACCAACAACGGCCCGCCTTTCAACAGCCAAGCTTGGAAAGGTTTTCTTAAGACCTGCGGCATCAAACATCGCAAGATAACTCCCCTCTGGCCGAAGGCTAACGGGCAAGTTGAAAACTTCAACAAACTCTTGATGAAAGCAATCAAGTCGGCCAAGATCCAAGGGCAGAGCTGGATCTACGCCATGCATCAGTTTCTGCGAGCATACCGCTATACTCCTCATACCACCACAGGGTTTACTCCATACCGTCTTCTGTTTGGTCGCGATCCGCACACGAAGATGCCAGATGCTGAATCATTTACTCATCCTGACGACAGAAATGTGCGTAAACGCGATGCGGAGGCGAAAGATATCATGAAACGCTATGCAGATAAACGCCTACACGCTGAAGCAAACCCGATCGACACAGGAGACACTGTTCTAGTGAAACAACCTCGGCTAAACAAACTGTCGACACCATTTAACCCAACTCCTCTTGTAGTTACGGAAAGGAAAGGTACCATGGTCACCGCCCAACGAAGTGATGGATCCAAGGTAACCAGAAATGTCTCCATGTTCCGCAGCATTCCACAGACGCTGAACCAAGAGTGCGACACTCATGATGACAACTGTGAGAACATCCTACCCCTCAACAAAGACATGTCCCCGACAACCGGAAGAGAAGAGGAAATTGTGCCACATCCGCCTCAACTTAGTATTTCCAGACCAAAGCGAACTGTCTGCCCGCCGAGGAAGAGATCTGAACTGTCCGTCCATGTTGCGGTAGTTTACGTTGTGAACTTTTCAAAGAACACTCTGGCCTGTATGCATTTTTCACGGGCAGTTATGTTTAGTAGCTTAAGATTTCAGAACATTGAAAACTATGTTAGCTTAACATTCAGTTTTGTTTACCTGCTTGCTAGTAGTGTCCAAGGAAAGGAGGGATGTAATATTGCATGTGTTGCGTGATTTGTGTACGGCCCCCGGCATGCTTTGGGACCATCAGTAGTTTTATGGACAGGCGGTATTCAGAAAGGATGGAACTAGGTTGCACTATGTTTCCGTTGAAATAAAAGATATTACAGTGTTCAAGGAGCAAGAAGAAGAGAAGAAGCGCAAATACCAGCAGCGGGTGTAAGATGTAGAAATGGGTTCGTTTACGCCTTTAGTGTTTGGAACCAATGGTGGAATGGGAAACGAGTGTCAGCGGTTCTTAAAGCATCTTGCAGACAAGATAGCTCAGAAGGATACCAAGCCTTATCATGTTGTAATCACTTGGCTCAGGACACAAATTTCGTTTGAACTCTTAAGATCGGTACATGCATGCGTTAGAGGTTCGCGAATGCCATTTCGCAGCAAGATAGAGCAATCGTTAGACTGTAAAATAAATGTAGCTAGTGCTGATATCTGAAATATGCGGTCTATATGCTTTTAATTTTAGGGCGTTTTATGGTCACTGGTTTAGCCGTCATTAGTATAATTCGATTGTTTGATTTTAATATCTCTGCATCATGGAATTCGTGATTTTATAGAATTTTGAACTTTTATTATTAATTATATCTATTTCTATCTCTTTTTGTAAGGTTAAGTTATTTTTACTTTTTAAGAATTTTAATGTAGTGTGCATAATACAGTGTTTTTCTGAGTTGAAAATGTTTGAAGTTGTTATTGTTATTGTTATTATATTAATGACGATGATGACTTTTAAGGAGCAATGTCTTCTACCATATACATGTAACATTCGAGTTTAGTTTCTCAATAAAGTTTTTAATTTTGTAGTACATCTTTCTTATAAAAATAATGATAATAATAATAATTATAAAAACCTCCTTTGATGAGAGAATGTCAAATACTGAATTTCAAGAAGAGATTAGAAGAAGAAGAATACTTAATTTGATCCACGGTTGTCTCATCAGGCAAATCTATAATAATTAATTAAAATTACAACTAATTATATATCACAACTTTTTACTTATTTACTAAATAAATACAAAATATATAATGTAAAACTCTGCTTTCCACAAGAGCCGTGCATTTTCTAATCTAAGGACTATAACTAATTGTAGTAAAATGACCCAACTTTGCAGCCCAGCTTTGAAGCTTTCTACAGTTTCTGCTTGCCGTAACCCAACTGGCAGACTATTCCAAAGCACTGCACCGGTATAGCTAAAGGTATTTTTTAAGTAGTTTGTGCGGTGGCAGGGTGTATAAATATGGATCGCATATGTTCAGGAGCAAGTCCATTTAAAGATTTGTAAACCATGACAGCCTTATGAAAGCTTGTTTGTGACTGTAGTTTTTGCTAGCCAAGAATGTCAATAAGAGGATCGGCACCAGCGTCATAGCCAGAAAAGGTTAATACCCTAGCTGCTCTGTTTTGAAGCTTTTGTATCTGGGGTGCCAGGGTTTTGCAACAGCTATCCCAAACTTCACAGCAATAGTTGAAATTGGGCTGAACTAACGAGTTAAAAATGGTCATAAGGTGTTTCCAAGGACGAAAGGTTGTACACGTTTCAGTGCGCCAATACCAGATGCGATCTTCTTTGCGATTTCATTTATGTGTGTAGTCAATGAAAGGTTTTTATCAACATACACACCCAGAGATTTAGCCTGGGAAACCTGTTTGATTGGCATCCCATTGATAGTTAAGTTTGGAGCTGACTGGAACGTACACAACCTTTGTCTAGACCCAATTAGCATAAACTCAGTTTTTGATTGATTAAGTGTCAATTTGTTAGCAATAAGCCATTGATTTACAATTGCAAGATCTTGGTTCAGATAAAATTCAAAATCTTTGATGTTGACTTTCTTGCGAAGGTTAAATGTGTATCATCGGCATACATACGTGGTTCAGCGTGTGCAAGGCAATTTGTTAAGTCATTTATATAAATTAGAAACAGCAGAACAGCTCAGATAATTTAAACTGGCAGCAAAACTTTGCATACTTTCTGTGTCCTTTTTTTCAGACTTTTCCAGCTGATTAATCATTCTCTTTTTAAGTTGAAGCTCTTCTTGTCCAAGTGCTAACATTCTGTTTTCTGCTGTGACTTTCTTGGTCAGCTTGGAACTCTTTTTCTCTTTTAGTTTAGAAATTAAGTTTCTTCTTGTATCACTAGTTTTTTCAACTGCTCCCATGACGCTTGCAGTAATTGAGGTTGTCTCATTAGTATCATCATTGCTGGCATCCACAGGAGGAGGGTTTGAAGCTTTGAATTGCATGCAATGACTATCTTCGGACAGGATCATCAGAAATCTTCAAAAATCTTACATGATAACCCCTGGTAACCTTCAGAAATCATCGCCTGCAATCCGAAGCTTCACAAACCCTGGTCAATCCTCTCGAAACTATCATTTTTCATTGGTAAGCTCTCATGAAAATCTGAAAAATCTTCAGTTATTAATGCAAATGCCACCCATGTTTTGGCTGGTGCCGTTGGGTGACATCCAAACAAAACGTCTGCTAAGTCTGCGGTGATCACGCGCATTCTTTGTGATTTGTACATGTAATTCATTCTACTTAGGTTGTAGGGCTTTCGGACCAACGTGCAACTGGTTGTAGGTCACTTTGTATCATTTACAATCAATGTTCTACCATTTTCTTAGTCAGTTGTTGATTACTTAAGGTCATTTTACCTAGTTGTAGGTCATTTTAGATTATTTTAGGTCATTTAACATACAACTTTAGATCATTTTAGATCTTTTTAGGTCATGTTATGGCATTTTAGATATCATTTTAGGTCATTCCTCCTTTTAGTAACTATGACTATGGCTCACAGCATGACATTTATAACAGATTTACATGTATTTTTTTAGTCCTTTGTTTGAGTTCAACATCAAGCTGACAAGCTGTTTTTTGTCATATATTTTTTGCAGTACTATAGCATTTTATTTGGTTTGTTGTTGGCAGTAGTCTTTGCCTACCAGTATTTACCTGTGATGAAGATTTTCTATCTGACTGGTATGTTCTTTCCTCTCCCTCTTTTATTAGTTCAGGAATTCAGTACTTGTTTTTGGAGGAAGGATATAAGTTCCAAGTAACTTTTGACAGTATACTGACTGTATTTCTACATTAACAAGATCAGTTAAAAATGACCTTTTTATATATGATCAGTTGATATTATTAAAAGGCCTTTTGTAATTAATGGGGCTGTATGTACCGGTATGTCTATGTCTAATAAAATAATATGGTTTTGATCAGCAACAAATCTCTTTCAACTTTAATATTTTCTTGGACCACGAATGGCATGGCAGGGTCCGAAATTAACTTTTTTCTAAGGGAGCCAATTGGCGACTAACCTAAAAATTTTGGTCGCCAAATGGAAGGGTTTGGTCGCCAAAGACAAGTGTTAGTTTTTTTGGTTTGGTTGTATTAATTTTTCGTGATACTCCAATAGTTTTAATTTACGTTAATTTATAGTAAAAGCACAAAATTTAAACTTTCTTTCACTATAATTAAACAAAATGTTTCCATTTAACACAATATTATTACATACAGCTATTAAAGGAGAGACTCACAACAGCCGTGTAACGATAACATAGTCCTACATCTCAATGAGCGTGTTTGTCAACGTTCATGCGAAGGCTTCGGATTTCTTTTTCTTATTATTTCCATTTAGGTAAAGTGTTAAAAGATTAATTAAGTGCGCGTGTTTCGGCTGACGCTTTATTCATCACGACTCGTTACGATTTTCGCCACGTCACGTTTTCGCCCGCGATATCAGAATTGCGAGAAGCCGTTGAAACAATATGGCGCCGGGTAATTATGGCGATCGTAAAATCGTCGCTTTGTTTTACCACAATTCTCCACGGCAGCTATATGTTTTCTTTTAAAAAAAGCCCATTTACCTTGGAATTCCAAATGCCGAGGGGACAAAAGGTTAGTCGCCTCCTGGCGACCAGTTCTAAATTTCTGGTCGCCAACGCTCAATTTTTGGTCGCATTGGCCACCAGTCAGTCGCAATGTCGGACCCTGCATGGTTAAAACGTGGGCTATTGTTATTGGAGCCATATCATTTTCTGCCCTGTAAAACGGTAAATAATAAAACATGATTACTGGGGAAAATTTAAGGGCCTTTGATTGGTCTTGTAGTCGAGCATTATGTTAGAGTCTCAATTTGTTTACAAATAAGCTTCATGCTATAGAGTCTTTGTGTGTAGTGATGTTCTATTTACTCAAATACATTATTTTGCAGCATGTTCTTTGTTTTTCTGGCCTGTAATAAAACATCATGGTATACACGAAACAGTCAAGATGGCTGTGGAACCATTTTACATGCCATTTGTTGTTCAATGGAAACACAGCAGGACAAAGAGACAAAGGGATACCACACCCATAGGTATTCTGATATTAATTTTTAATTCATACCCAAGCAGGGTATTATTTAATAGATCTTCTGAGCAAACATACATATCAATCATTACGTCAACATTGTCACAACTATATACTACCATGCATTCACACAAAGTGCTTTAAGTGCTGCTTTGTAAATAAATGTTTTTTTAACTTTATTTAGTCTAATGTTTGTAAGGAAAATAATACTTTATAGGTAATTCCTCTTTTTACTGCATTGTAAACTTGCATGTGTGTCTGCAAGTGTTTGGTTTAATTTATCAATAAAGATTTCATTCATTCATTCATTCATTCGGGGATGGCACTGGAATTTATCAATCTGGGTCATGGAACCCATATGTCTGATCAAATTGGGGACTCAATTATGTTTTGGGGGTTCTCAAATCTTTTGTGATCTCCCTGATTCATGTGACATACAGGAGCCGATTGTTGAAAATTTTTGCATCCACTTGTGAACGAGTTCTTCTTTCCAGCTTTTGTGCAATCCCTACAAATCATCAGTATGTCATATGAACCCCTTGTCTGCAGCCATCGAAACTCTTTTAGCCATTTGTCTAAACAACGACCATGTCATCCACCTTTTTAATTGTTCATAATAGACATAATACAGGTAAGTAGGCACTTAATGAACGAGCAATAAATTTTCATTTCTCCTTCACTTAGCTAAATCCAATATGGTGGCCACAATATTTGTTTGCTTAATGATCGATCTGCTATTAAAATTAATGTTACTCAGGCAATCAAAATCTACTGATAATATTAAGAGCAAGTGGAATGACTTAATCAAGTCAATGTCTTGCATCCTGGGATGCATTAAAATTTTGAAAATGCATTATTTTTTGTTCGTAATCCCTGCCAAGGGTACCAGAATGATGGGCAGTGGGGGGCTATCCATCAGATCTATTGAGCATTGGGGCTGTTCTTTCTAGTTTTCCAAGTCGCTACCTTTTTGTAAACACAAATTCACATTTTCAGGACCCTTTTTCAGACCTGGCCAATAAAAATGTTTATAGAATGCTGTAGGTCAAATTTCAATTTTTTTGAAAGATCTTCTTTTGTTCTCAAGCTGTTCAAGTTTTTGCTTAAAAGATGATGACATCACAAATGGTTTGAGCAAGAATTTAAATCACAAAACTAAGAATATCTCTTGGAATTTTCAAGTGATGCCATTCAAACTTGGCACCAGTAATGTACATCAAGTAAGACACACAATGACACCCACTGCACTGTTACCATAGCAACAGTTCTGCTTCTCAGTCTATTTCAAGTGGGATTCACTTTCCCAGTTTTTGCGTTAATTAAGCATTGCTCATTTGCGGTGAGCTAACGAGGAGACATAAGGTAATATGGGCATCACATGTGTTTCAAGGAGGACCATCTGTCGCTCCTCATCTGGTCCAAAATGGAGATATTTGGTTCTTGACAAACAAGGCCTGGAGCCTAGAGTGTTGCCATGACAACATCACAGTGGGTATCATCTTTGTATCTTATCTGACGTACATTACTGGTGCCAAGTTTGAATGGGGTGACTCAAATATTTCCAGAGACATTTTAGATCTTGTGATTTAAATTCTTACTTAAACCATTTGTGACATCATCAATTTTTAACCAAAGACTTGAACATCTCTGGAATGAAAGAAGATCTTTCAAAAAAGAATGTACCATTTTTACTTACTTTTAAAGGCCTCTCAAATAAGCAAACATTATTTTTTACTTCATATGCACTTTAAAGCAGATTATGTTTTTGTTTTTGTTTGTTTTCATTTATTTGCTCCATACAGACAGATACACCTACAAAGCATACAATACAAATTATGGATAAGGAGAAGGGTAAAAGATAAGTGAGTTAAAGAAGTAGGGTTACACTGAAAATACTGTGCAAAATAGTTAATTTCTAATCAATATTGAAAAAAATTGTACAGCTAGCGTTAATTAACTTGATCTTTCTTGATCTATCAAATGGAATTTGTTTTGTTAACTGTAACAGTGGCCCTTGGGGATGGTCCAGCTGATAGTGATGAAGAGTTTGCTGAGGATTTCCAACCATCTGCTGACAACTCTGCTTTCAATAGAGACAACACTTTACAGGATGAGGAATTTAAAACATTGCCATCTTTTGAGCACCCCCTGGAAGTCAGAGTTCTTGAAGAAATTATTTCATCTGCTGTAACCCAAGGTCTGAGCTCTGGAGTGAAGATAACAAATCAGGAGGTTTATAAAGACACTGGTAATTACAACAATCATGTCATTTTGATTTTTGCACTTGTTGTCTAGTCACTGGGCAATGCTCATAACCCTGGCCACAGTTAATTTCTGGTTTGTATTTAATTTAACCTTCATTAGCTTATCAATTTTAATTTAGCTTCAATAGTTTCAGTTTAGTTTTATTATGTCATATATTATGTCATGAAGCTTAATGTTGGAGAGTGCCATGGATGTCTAGTGGACTGTGGCACTAGAGCCATCCAGCATGGTTGAACCTACCAGACATACCAACTCAGGCTGACATAGCTCCTAAGGGTTGTAAAGGTATGCAAGCCTTCCCCCTGCATCAGGGTATAGCACCAAGGGAAGTGGATATTTGTTATTGCTGTATTATTACAAATGATTATTGCTACTGTATTAGCATTATTTTATCCCAAATGCTTGCTCCTCTTGAAAATATTTCTTAATATTTTCTTTTTATCAAGAAATTCCAGCGAGTACAACACCAGACCCAGAAAGCCCAAGTTTTGACAGTTCTGCTGTGTTTCTTGATGAGTTACAATTTTCATCCATAAGCCAAGCAGGTGATACTTTGGAATTTGGAGAAGGTGAATTTATGGAGGGATTAGAATTTCCAGATATTGAGATAGATTCTGACCCTGAACTTGAACCCAGTCAGCCAGTCGGTGAGTCTCAGGTGGACAATAACTCCAAGCATGCTACTACAAAGGAAGGGAAATCCAAGGAACTGAGGGACACAGTTAGGACACAGCCATCAGGGACACCACACAATGGCGTGTCTTCATCAGGAAATACAGATGTATCTGATTATGAAATGCTTGACCAGTCAGAGGCTGAGGGCATGACACCCACTCATGAAACAGACAATGTTGACTCTACTGGAGGATTGAGATCAGTATCAAATTATCTGGGAAAGTGGCTAGGGTATTGATTTTAACAAACAAGTGACCATCCTCTTAGATCATCGTCCTGAATTACCCAGTTTCATCTGCTCCAGTCACGAGGGAGGAAGGGTGGCTTAAAACATACTAAGAACAAATTTACAACTGTACAGCCCATTTCTTTTCTTTCTTTACCATTCCTCATCTACATAATCTAAATACCTGGAATAGGTGTAACCGCTTAAACAGTTTCCAACTGCAGGGTTGTTATTAGAAGTTGGGATCTGGGTACCTGAACCTGTAACTGTGCACACAGTACCCACCTTTTTTTTTTATCAAGGTATTGCAAAGAGAAACCAAATAAATCTCAGGGGTACCCACCTACACTACTATGTCTTCAAAAGGGAGTTTAAGAAACGAGGACGGTAACAGCAACGAGAACATCATTTAAAAATATTAATAACTTTTCTTTTTGTAACTTTTTGCAATCATTCCAATTTGTTTAACTTGGAAAATGCCTGCGAACTCTCCAGGAACTAACTTAGTATGAACGACGTCAAAGTAATGAAAAAGAAAGAGGATTTTACCGTCATAAGCTCACGCTCTCGAGAAAACCTAAAATTGGTCATACCACGTTGTTGTTTTGCAGAGGACGGTAAAGAAATGTACTGAGATGGAAAACGCACATACAGAGCTATAATTGTTTTTGTTCATTAAGCCTATTGTTTTGTGGCGTTCTTGTTGCTGTCGCCATCCTTGTTTCTTATACTCCCAAATAATGAGACCCCTGCAACTGCCTTTGGTTTACTCTTATGGCCACAGATCTCATAGCTGTTCAGTGGATGCCTAAACCACATCTTTTTTAACCCACCTTTAATCTGAATGTGAAACAATGACAGGAAAGGACACCTTCTTTCCCTGCGTGTTTTGTTTTACTGCTTACAATTCATTGACACCAAAATTCCATTCTGATCCAAAAATTTGGGTGCATTACAGAAAACATGGATATTGAACTGTTTTTATGAGGGGGCATACAACTGGTACTCTTGGAAAGAGACAACTAGTACTGATACATGTATACCTTTTCTGTTTCTCTGCTGTGATGAATATGTTGGCCATTTTCAACATTTTTGTGTTTTGTATTTAAGATTTCAATATGTAAAATGCATAGTTTCTCTGCTAAAAATTAATGGTTTTGTTGGAAAGAAGTTGCTATTTCCATCAAGTGTAAGTAGAGATTGGAGATTTATTGAGAAAGTTTTGACTCACTCAAAATTTAAATTTCTGGGCTGTTCCTTGCAGAAGGCTGAATCTTTGATATGCTGATTGCAATTCAATAATTAATGCTTAATGACTGGTTCCGAGGGGAACAGTACATTTTGTTTCCCAAGAATCTTAATGTTTCCTGAGAGGAGTCATTAAGTGATTTGTCATATAGCAAAACAAATGGATCAAACTGGTGGAAAGCAGAAACAAAAGCATATTTTGGAAAACGCAATGAGATTCCAGTGACATCAGGCCACCTTGAACTGCACACTCTAATCACGTGCAACAGCGGTCAACATTTAGCAGGTAACAGTGAACTGTTTCCAGTCTGATGCCATAGTTTTTGCAATGTTGCCCACTCATGACATTTGGCGGTAAACAGTTTTCTTTGTTAGATGTCACATGACCATGAACTAGCCACTGAATGGGTGCGCTGTAGTAGGAAAAATGCCAGCTATATAACAATATAAATTGAGGGTCACCAAACTTGTTTTTGAGTTACATGCACGTCAAGTTAGAATTGAGCATGTTAAAATGGTAGCCTTAGGTAAAACACAATCGATCACAACTTATTGAGAAATAATAGGCCATTTTTGTATTCTCAGTATTGAACTGGATCTAGCATGAAGTGGAGGCTCTTGTAGGGGAATCTTTTCGTATGTAAATGTATTCCCCTGCAAGAGCCTCCGCTTCATGCTAGATCCAGTTCAATACCGAGAATACGAACATGGCCTATTGCGCACTTTTTCATACCATTCTCAAGGAAACCAACAAAAAATTGAGGTAGTTAATTGGTGTTTAATTTTGAGCCACCTTAAGGCAGATGTTTAATACCAGTTAAACATCAGTTCATTATGATAGTGCATTGCTTATGAGGCATGAGTGTATTTAACTTCCTAGGGAATTCTTTTGTAAATAGTGTTTTCTAATAGTATAAGGTTTTATGGAAGCCTTAGTAGTTATTTATTAGCAGTTTCCAGCCAATTCATTTGAATCCTGTATGCTATTCAAGTTAGGCAATAGCCCGAATTTCAGCCTTCCCAAGTCACCAGGTAGGAGGGCTGAAATTCTACCTTTAAGTACTTGTTTAACTTTAAGGAACAATTTTTATATTTGCAATAATTTGTATAAACAAGGAATTCATAATCAAGGTGCAAGGGAATGTCAAGGTATAAATTTGTTACCAGCATGTCAGTATACAATAAAGCTGTTGCTTGTCAAGTTATGCTCATGGAAAACCAGCAACAATTCAATGTAACATTCTCGAGTTGGCTCTATTAATTACACCAACTTGGAGAAACCTCAGTGTGAGTTCATAGTAGTTGACCTGGTTTGAGATTTGTGTCTCAAGCACAAAGCCCAATTTTGAGTCACATTTAGATGCTTTCCAAGGTTCAAGTTCTTTTATGCCCAGTGTTTTTCAGAATTAATGAAATTATCAGGTCAAACGCCATTACTTAATTCTTCATACTTAACTATCTCAATGCTTTACTCTGTCTAGGTAGCTGTAACTCTCAACTCTTTACCAGAGCAAACCATGTCATGCACACTTTAAAGTGAACGCTTAAGCAACCAAGTGGTGGCCTGAAAGCAAGAAGTTCTTAAACATCTCTCTCACCCTCTCCAGTAAAAAGTATCAGCCAACTGGCATGTGTAGCAACCTTTCACTGACCACCAGAAACATTGAGAAGTATTGGCAGCCATGTTTAAGGAATGCTCATAACCACTGTTCATGAAACTCACATACTGGTATGAATGTTCTGTCAAAGCAGCAAAAACGTACAAAGATATTTTGCTCTTTTACTTTTGTTCTTGTCCACAGAAGAAACAAAAATACTAGCCTAACATTCATAGTTGGTAAAATCATCTGGGCTGCATTCACCTTTTAGCATCAAACTTCCAAGTAAAGACATCCAGAAAGGTGTTTGCTCTTGTTTACTGTAGCTAAGTGAACAGCTGTACAAGTTGTACTACTGGGCTGGATTGATGCACTTCCTAGCAGTACAGATTTAATTCCTGATGCACAAATTACAATCCAGTCATCTTCATGAATTTCATTTCAAATATGACCGAATTGCATTGAATTAAACTCGGTCAATTAAACAGTGTGACAGAGCAAGCGAGTCCAAGGTTTACACTGGAAACTAGTTGGTTTATTGTCAGACTGTACAAGCACGCAATTTATGTTTCCTGCATCTCCCTCAGACGACGCACTGCACTCCTCACAGTCACAGCAGCTGTGGTGCTGAAATAGAAAGAGCAATTTATCAGTGATGGAAAAGGACAAGAAAATGACTGAAGAAATTATACTAAACAGAAAAGAAAAAAAATTGTGCACTGTAGATTTTGTAACATTCTGCTGAATCATGTTTTCAAATTTTGGGAGATTTAACAAAAACCTGTGAGAGATACATACATATAGCTCCAAAATGGTTTCCCAGAATGAAACATCAAAAGGTTTGCATCAATCACACACACAAAAGAAAAAAAAAACAACGAAAGAACTTTTTGAGGACTCCAATGCAAAAAGTTGCCCGAAGGTTAGCAAAACAAGGTGTCTGTCCTCTCCACCTAAACAGAAGGCTACAAAGAGAACATGCCACATAACACAAAAGGTAATGTTTATACCTCACAACCCATGCTCCTCCAGCAACAGTTTTCCCACATCCTTTACAATGCCATATACCAACACACTTTCTCTTTAGGGCTTCCTGCAATCGTAATGCAAACTGAATTGACTCTTTGTAAAACAGAATTACTGAAGGATGATTGATGTTACTATGAAAACAATGTTTCTTGCTCTGCTCAAACTTGCTAAACAATTAAGATTCTTTTGAGCTTTGCACATACTAGTGAGCTATTAAGGCTTATAATCATGAAAACAAAGTATTTTGTTTGGCTGCTATTACGAAAGAGGTCTATTACCTGGTACTTCCAACTTATTACCTCTGTCAGGCCCATAGGCCCATGAATATAAATGCCACAAAGGATCTATATTTTTATTCCTTCTTTCCACGCACCCTCGGGATATGGAATAAACTTCCAAAAGAGGTTTGTTGAAAGCAATTCTTAATGGGGACATAGTTTTTGGGTGAAGATGTGGTTAACCCTTTAACTCCCAAGGGGTTCTCCATTGACGACTAAAATCGTCTGGCGTTAGACAGAGTAAAATCTATAAGTGCCATTTGGCACTATCGGGAGTTAAAGGGTTAAGAGATTTTTAAGACTAAGATTTCCAAGTATTCTATGTAGATGTAGATCCCTTGCAATTTTTCGAATCACCGAATGCAAAGAAATTTCAGCTCTTACCTTTCCACAGAAGACACATGTGTACTTCGAATGCTGTGTGATTTCCATTTTTTTAACCATTTTGCGAAGCGAGGCACCATAACGAGTACCATACTTTCCTACGACTCCAACCTTCTTGGTTCTTTTAGCCTGAAGGAAACGAGACAATTTAGAGAATAATATTACATAATAAGACGCTAGTCCAACTTTCGAATGATACAGGTATCATGACAAATATTTTGATAGTATTGATGGCAGAGATATCGTATAGAAAAGAAGGGATTTCACCGGACCATTTTGGAAGGTCTCCCAAAGTCTCCGAAAAAGAGGAGATAGAGGATGATACGGGATCTCGGGCTTTGCTTTGTACAAACGCGTTGTGCAGCGGTATGCTTTATCTGTCATGTAAGACTCAACATGAAGTGTCGCGAGCAGTTTTGTTTTTCATTCCAGATGTTCTGAAAATCATACAATTACATTATCAGCTAAAGAAACAAAATGGACTTCATTAGAGATCAGAACACACCTTACTTTTATCGAGATTTTGAGTCAAAACATGGTTTGTGGGCCCGTTAGTTACCGGGACTTTCGAGAAACGGGCCCCAGGTCACCCTGGGAAAGAGAGGTTGCTCCGAGGCGCAAATTTTGGCGGGGAAACACAACAAACGTTCGTCATTATTCCGTTGCAGTAAAATAAAATGAGTAAGAAATCGGACAAAGAAGGTATATAAATCTAATAAATTTAATTTAATTTTTCAATTTCTTTGTTATATTTACATCACATCACTTCTCGCAGCTTCTGATGCAGTGTTGGCGTATCTCACCAAACAAAACAGGCCCTACAGCGCCGGTCAGTGAATTAGTTGATTCCAAATTTCTGTAAGCTTATATGATAACAAGTATTTCAGTTTAGTTGGCTGGGCTGAAACAAACAACCTTCTAGAGTTAAGAATGAAGATTCATTAGAAGCTGCAATACATATATTTTATCAGTTTTATTAAGCCCAAACAACAACACGAGTACTTTAAACTATTTTAAACGATGTCATCTCCTGACTACAGCTATACCATATTTAATAACAACACTTGTTCTTTGGGTTTAATGAATAATTTAAAATGTGATAGATCTACCCTTACATGTAATTTGTAAATATATTTTGTATGCATTTCTTTTTAAGCTTAAATATCTTTTTAATCAGCTCAGCTTATGTAAACTTATACATTCTTGACTAATATTTATCATTATCATTGTAAATTTAAGTCCACATCATTCTTCATCCTTGTGCTGCCTTTAATTATTTGTCCCAGCTTTTCAAATTAAGTACAGTATGTATGTATGTAGTCTGCATGTTCTGTTTTCATAGGCTCACCTGTTTTCATTGCAGTTGATATTTTTTCAAATCTTCACAAGGAATTTGGAAAAACGGTAAGCTCATATTGAATCCACATTCTTGTTTTGTTGAAATTATGTTAATTAACACTTAAATGCCTGGTCCCAAGGGGAACAGTGAATTTTGTTTCCTGAGAATCTTAATTGAGGTTTGAGGGAAATAAAATTCACTGTTCCCCAAGGGACCAGTCATTAACTGATTTGTTATATTGCAAAACAAATGGATTAAATAGGTGGAAAACAAAAACAAAAGCAAATTTTGAAAAACGTGATGAGATTCCCGTAACAGCATCAGGCCACCTTCAACTGCATGCTCTGATCATGTGCAACAGCAGTCAACATTTCATGGGTAACAGTCAATTGTTTCCTGTTTGATGCCATAGTTTTTGCAATGTTGCTCACTCGTGGCATTTGGCGGTAAACAGTTTCATTGTTAGGATGTCATGTTTCCATGAAGTAGCCAATGAATGGACATTCTGTAGCAGGAAAAATGTCAGCTATATAACAATATATCTTGTTTGCACAGTGTTAAGACTGTTATGCAGTTATCAATGTTATGGCCGAGGGGGGGAACCACGGGATGAGGTGGGGACTTTGAACGCTCGTGCACACCCCATGTGGGGAATTTTAGCAAACTTTGAACATAAATGTTGGCCCCGGGGTCGGGAAGTTTGACCAATGCTAAAACATGACCTCAAAACCGTTTCCCAAAGTGGGGAACTTTGAATTGAAATCTTATCCCAAGGGTTAGGAAGTCTGACTCCAAATTTTTGTTTCTGATCAAAGTCCCCACCCTATCCCGTGGTCCCCCCCCCCTTGGGCATAACATTGATAGCTGCATTAAGCTTAAATATTTGCCCAGTACACAAGGTATATAATTAAAACAAAGCACGCATAACATAAATTTGATTATAATTAACATTATTGGGCAAGATTTCTGCACAGGCCTATATATTGATAATATTATACATGCATTTTGTGACTCAAACTCTATTTGCTTTTGGAACAGAGTTAGTATGACAGTGATGTATGCATTTATGTATGGGGCTGTATGGAAATCTTTCCCATTATTGTAGATTAAAATAAGGCTTGATACATTTTTTTTTCATTTTAAGAGCTAAGTTTAATATAAGCATATAGTGCTGAAGTTAACTCTTTAATTGTACCAATTTGAGAAAAATATATTACTGCTGGGAACACATAAAAATTCACTATCATATAAAACTTTGGGAGGAGCTCCACCCCCCTGTAGAGACCCTGTGGTGCCTTTGTTACCAAGCTGTGTGTACTTACTGTTAAATAGCAG
>OX419343.1:27579352-27594352 GCA_948470475.1 Galaxea fascicularis | reverse complement strand
ACTGTTTCCCATGTGTTTATTGATTCATTGCCATACCTAACAATAAAGCTGATGTAATAGTGCCATTGCTTTGTTTTATGTGAAATACTTGGTCCATGTACATTTAATTTGCAGTGTTCTTAAATTGTCTGCCATAATACTGGCATTTTTATAAAAATGTAATAGAATGTAAGACACTTTACGGCATCTTGGAATCAAATTTTTGAGATGATTGCTTGAAAGTTATAAATCATTGAACATGGAAAAGGCAAGTGTGTAAGCTAAGAAAATACAAGTAGGATACCATTTGAAAGCATTGCACTACTAGTATATATCCCTCAAGGTTTAAACAACTTAAATGTAAACAGACAATTGTATCCAGAGAAATATTTTGCAATAACCATTTTAAGTATAAATCAAGAAAGTCATTTCAAGAAATATGTGATGTCATAGTAGTTATAGTTTTGAAACCTCAAGATTTAAATACAGGATGTAAAATTCCCTTCAATTATCTCATTATTTGATTACTCCTATATAGCATTAGACCAAACCATCCAAACTCTTTTCATTCATAACATAAACAGAAAGGTAGCATTACACTTCAGGGAGTGAAGAGGATTTAAAGTAACTGAAACTTCTTAAATGTATAATTTTATTACTACTTAATAAAACTGGAAGGAAAAGTTCCTAAAAATAACCTCTTTGTGGCCACAATCTGTACCCTATTCAATTTGTTTCCCATACATAGTCTAAAAGCTTCATGACATTTTCATAGAAGGTGAAAACAAAGGCTACGTCAAACACAACTCTGCCAAGGCGAGGAACAGTTCCCTTGTAAAATCTGCAAAAGAGTTAAATTTCAAATAACTACAGTGCCTGGCACATGAAATATGTTATTGACCTACAAATCAGACTGCCAGGGCAATTATACAAGAGCCTCCAAAGATATCAGTTATGTCAGTTTAAGACCCTTTGTTACTTCCAGTCATGCTCTGCACATTGTTTATTTTGTTTGCAGTTGACATAAATAACAGTGGGCAATCTGCAATTTATAATCACTATAATGAGGGTCCGCTATACTTTTTTAGTGAAACGTGATTGGGACTATTTTTTTCTCGTAAAACGTGATTTAGGTTTATTTGTTCATTCGTGATTCGTGATTGCCGATATTTGCTTTATTGTGAACGAATTTTGGGAATTATCCGTGACGTGTGAACAGTCTCAATATTTTTACATGAATGCATTTTCCAAAGTGGTATAGGGGACCCTCTATAATGACTATTACCATGCAACAGATATTCAGCAAATTCACTGATGGTATTTTTGCCAAACCATCATAATCTTCTTCCACAACCTGTAAACTGAATCTCGTAGCCAACCTTTCACTAAATTCTCCCTCCTAGGCTGCCCTCAAGGCTTTGGAGGCATACTTCCAGAGGTGACCAAAATTGGTTTCCACCACACCACAGAGCGAAGTATCCCATAAAATATATATAATATATATATTTTCATCTTGTATAGAAATTACTAAAATCGAATGAAGATTGCAGAATGGAGATGGATTACCATAACGCATCATGGAAAGTGACAAATTAAGGTGCAGAAACAGCACTCCCCATGCATTTTCATACAATAGTGTTCTCTCACCAAATTAATTTTGTCTCTCAATTTAGCATCAACATGTACATGTAGTGTCCCCAGGTCTGCCTCCTATGATAACAATTCTATTTTTATTTCACTGCTACTGTCTTTTATTTTCTTTTATGATAAGAACCTGTCCTGTTTTCTGTTTTCTAAACTGTTGCCCATTGCAATATTATTTTCTTCTTTCGGCTTTCCATCATTTTGAATGTGTTTTTTGTCCAATTCTTTAGCCACTTCCACTCAGGGCACCTACTCACAATCCCTAACCCAAACGTAACCAACTCCTTTCCAACATCTGGTGCAATTTTGGAGATGCTTTGCATTGGACTACTTATCATCCTGTCTAGGATAGAAAGCAGTTACTCTTCATGCAGCAAAAAGCCTCAGGCCATGATAATCCATCGTTACATTAGTGAGAAACATGTACTTACGCTTTTAGTCCTTCGTACTTGATGATTCTCATGACACAGTCCAAGGTGTTCTTGTATTTGTGGGCTTCCAGACCCTTAAACAAAGGTAGGACAGCATTTCATGTGATTGCATTTCATAGTAAATTATGCACTTTTTTTTTTATCAATCCTAACTGCAGTTGTGACAATAAATAATACAGTATGTAAACTGGTGGGTTGTGGAACAAAGTAACAACTAACCTGCATTCTTGTTTTGACAACATCAACTGGAGTGTTGCCAAAGACACTTGCTGCACCAGCTATTCCACCAATAATAAATGTGCGTATGGAGCCAATGTCTTTGGTTGGATCTCCTTCTTGAAGGTAGTTCTTCAGATTTGAGTATACAAAGAAACGGATCATCTGATTGGTGCCCTGTTTAACCACTGTTGCTGTTAAACCCTTATAAACTCCACCCAGTCCTGCAAGACATTCACACTAGATATCAACAGAAATTACTTCAGAGGACATGAAAATGATAGATGATTATGGTGAACTGTAACTGGGTATAATTGGTATAACCAGAATAGCTACAACTTCTCAAACAAATTTACAGAGCTCTATGAGTGGTTCACTGCTACTTGTGGTTCAAACATTAATGACAGTTCTTTCTTTAGTAAAGCAATTGCATTTTTAATCACCCCTGATCTCTGAACTTCAAGAAAAATTCAAATGATATAGGTCAAATAATGTTCCAAATTTGCACATCTCTTCCCCTTAGCAAAATGTAAGTTCAGTCTGTTGTTTATAACAAGTATTTCTTTGTTACCAACTATATGTCCAAAAAGTTTTAACCATCTCTGTACTAAGGATAGATTAATTGAAATGTTTTTAAAAGTGTTTAACTCCAACTATAAAGTTTTTGAAGCATGACTGTTTGAAATGACACTACTGATCTTTCTTCAACCTGAATGGAAAATTGTCATCATTGGAAACTTTTGATCTTAATTCTTTGAGTACTGTTCTTGGCATTTTGTTTGGATGACCCTTCCTCCGTTCTATCCTCAGGAACCAATTCATGTACATGTCACCAAACCTTCATTCATAAAATCATGAAATGATGATAAAATTTTCCTCTCACCTTCTGTTTTAATGATTGTTGAAACACCACTAAAGAAACCCTTAAACCTGGGGTTGGGCTGAGTTTGGTCATGAATGAACTTGACTTTAACAGTCTCCATTGGACATACGATAACAACAGCCTCTGCCACACCAGCTCCTAATCCACTAAGCAGTGTCTGCACTTGTGTCAGTTTACCACTGTCATCTACCATTTTATTCTTTAGAAATTCAAATGTTGCAAATCTACAATAGAAAATTGAAAGTTAACGTTAAATTCAAGACTATTGATGTTGCTATTAAGAGTCTCTGATACAACCTGAAAACAATAAAATTAATGTTTTTATATGTACAGTGTAACAGATTAGTGTAACCAAATAAAACATGTGCATCAAATTAACACTGAATATAACATGTAAACATTGCGTTACCATTACATGTTTGATGTTATAAAAAGCAACGCTGTGGTTACCCAAACAACCTCACTGCATGGATCATGCCGATCATGAAGCATTCTGTCAAACATGGCATGCAATCAACTATCAGGTAACTTTTTATGTTGGCAATAACTGATCCATGTCCCTTGGCCCTTTCTCTTATTTCTTTCTCCACTATCCAAAGACGTAAGGTGATGATATTTTCAGTTTCTACTTCTTTCACCTCACCTTACAGATGCCTTTGGTATAGAGCCATATAACAGTGAACTAAGGCCCCTGTAAAGTCCAAAGAAGCCATGGCCCCTCACAGTTTTAACAGCACAATCAACAGGTCCTTTGTAGGTTGGTTTTGATGATCGCTCATCAAGCTGTACTTGTGTCTTCACGTATTCGGTAGGAAATGTACAGCAGATTTCTAGCCCACCAGCAATACCACCTGTTGACAGACACATTGATCTAGAATTACAAACATTATTTTTGTGGCACCAGAAAAATTCACTCTCAAAGCTATCAATGTAGCTGCAAGTAACAAAAACAACAGTTGCAATCTTAATTACCATTACAATTCAGCAATTCAACTATGTATTTCAAGTAACTGGTTCAGTCATTTTTCATGTTATCACTTAAAAAGCAAAATTACTGGACACTGATTTTTTCTTAATGAAGGGCACTTTTGATAATCAACAGAGTATCATTGATTACTTTATTTCTAAGCAACCATAACTCAGTTGAAATTGGACATGAGTTTTCAGTGACTTTGGTTACCAATAAATCTCATCAAATTGATAAGTTATTTATAAAAATTGAAATTTGTTCTTACACTAAGTGGGCTTCTCAAAAATGAATAAACTACATGAACAATTCCTTTTTGCCCTTTTAGTGATAAACAAGTAATTGCATGTTTCGTTGTAAAATCCTTATTTTTAAAATGAAACATGCAATTACCTCTACAAATAAGCACATCTATGAAGCCTCACAGAAATAACTAGTTTACTATGTAAGACTACAGGCAGCAGCCACAAATGTGGAAAAAAAAACCAGGAAAAATGGAGAGTTTAAAAATTGGGCCCTTTGGAGGGGGAGGTAGGACAATACTACTTGGCGTTATTACGAATATTAAGGAGGACTTATTTATGGTAATTTATTGCTGCCTATCTTGAATTCTTGATAGCCTGAATTCAAAAGAAATACTCTGTAGGTAATTTAATGACTGTTTCCTTCATCGAGATCCTATTCACTATTTACAGTAAAAATAAAGATTTATCAGCTACACAACTTTTAAAGAAAACCAGGGAAATAACTTTTGTATAGACTTGCGGTCACGCGATTGAGCACATTGTGCAACTTCAACGTACGACACACCTCCGGAACTCCCACTCTGTGGGAAAATGTTGTTAATGTTGCTGAAGATTCATATTGTAAATGACTGGAGCTGGCTATACCATATCTTTAATTGAAAAGATGGATATATCAACCGTTTCGTACTTAAGATATCTCCAGGAGAGGTTAAAATGTTGATCAAAGCCTTGTTAAACAACGGTTAAATGAACAAGTTGAGCACTATACAGCTGTAATTCACAAGCTGACGACGAGGCATTCACATCAAGCTAACAAAAATAGTTTACAGCAATTTTTCGTCTTCTCAAGCTGGAAGAAAGAACGGAAAGTCTCCCGAATAACGATGTATTTCTGTACGAAATTCAGTAACATTAAGCTTACGTATACGCGAAATATATTGATTTTCGACAAAACTGACCTTTGTACTCTTGAAGGTAAAGATCGTGGCAAAGAACACATTTGAAGTGTTTGTACATCTAAACTCAGTTCTAGAGTTATCATTTATTTCATAACCGTATCAGAAATCTTCAGCTGAAACGTTTAAATGTTGTTCGGTGTAAGCTTAAGCTTATGTCGATTAAATTTACTGAAAAGATCGTTCCGTGCGTTCTTTCAATCGAAAACAAGATGGGTTTGTTAAACTTGGATGGCTGATATTTGGATTATAAATACTGATAGAAATAATTATATATTCAGTCCTCAAGATTTCAATATAAAACAGTAGTTCCTGGCTGATATATTCAAGAAATCGATCGTCGTTAAACGGCTCTTACCAGCTAAGATGGCTTTCCCTGGATGTCGCTTTCCTTTCCCTCCGCCAGCGGGGCTAGCGCAGAAAAATTTCCTTCGATAGAACGTCGCAGGATCTGGTTTGGCGGCTAAAGCACCTCGATAACAGGTCTCCAAAGAAGACATTTTACGAAATTTACGAAGTTTCAATAAGTCGTTCAATCTAAAAGTTTCGACGACCAGTGAACGTGTCCTCCACACTGATCCGCTTTACCTAGAGCCAACAGTGCCTTGATTGATTGTCGTAGTCCTTTGGAGGGCTTTGATTGGTCAATCCACTGAGCCTTTGTCTCTGGACTGGGTCGCCCCTGGGTTGCAAAATTAGATAGATAGATAGATAGTTTATTTGAAAAACATTGCAACCAAAGGTTGAATTACGCATTGATTTACAAACCGTAAAACCATCATTCCGGTGGGACAACAAAATGGAACAGTCCTTCCCAGTGGATATTTCTCGGAAAAAAAGGAATACCTTCAGATGTTTTTCTCTTTCCACGTTTTTATCGAAATGACCGGAATATCACTGAACGATTTGCTTACTAGAACCATACTCCTTCTTAAAAATGTGAGGTTTGTTGCTCCAAAACCCGGGGAAATGGGAACTGTTCCATTTATCGGATAATCTTTCACCGGTTTTTCCTTTCAAGTGGAAAGCGATCAATTGATTGTACTCCATTTGGCGGAAAATTCTCACCGGTTTTCTCATACAAATGGAAAGCGCTCCAGAACGCACGAAGAATCGAAAGTGAAACAATTTCATTTGCTTTCCTTTGGGTCTTTACATCCAATTTTCAGGATATCCGAGAACAAAGGTAATTCTCAGACGCAAATTACTGTAAACGTAAATTATACCTGCAAAGCCCTCGGGGAACTTTACAAACCAAGAGCATGTGCGCTAAAGGGAAGATTGTTTCCAGAGTGCAGCCTGGGTTGATCGGACACCCTACTAGATGCCTTTGCGTAAGCGTCCTCCTTCACCGCTTTATACATTGCGCAGTAGTGATAACTAGTACTTGCTCAACGCTGATAATGCTCGAGGGGAAAAATAAGGTGTGAATTTAAATTGATCTTACCATCGCCTCCTTTTACATACAGCATATATTTTTATTAATCCCAGCGGTCAAACGACTATACGGGGTGTTTAGAATGCTAAGAAACGAACAGCGATGCTTATGCCTAGATTACAGAAAAACAAAATCAATTACAGCTACACATTACTGTGCCTAATTATGAATTGCAATCCTGGCGTGCTCCAGGAAAGGGAAAACACATCCGATTAGGATGTCATGCACAACAGCTTTTGATGGGAGATGACAAGACAAGACGACAAAAATCTTAGCTCCAAGGTCAAAGAACAGGCCTATAACTCCCTAGTTAGACCAAGAGTTGAATGTATTCCATACCTGCGTGGGCCCCCTTCGAGAAGCAACACATCGCATCTATCGAGGCAGTACAACGCAGTGCCCCGATCGGTTCGTCACTGGGGATCATTCGAGATACATCAGTGTAACACAAATGAGAGATACCCTTGTATGGGAGACACTTGAGTGTAGGAGACATCTGGCTGCTGAAACTTCCTTCTACAAGTCAATCAACAACCTCATCTGCCTTCCCATTCCTGTCTCTGTCCGGCCTGCAGATCCTCGCACACGTTCAAAACACCCCTATAAGTTCCGACATATTGCCACCAACACCAATGCCTACAAGTACTTCTTCTTCCCTCGCAATCCCGTTACTGCTACCAGTCCTGAAGCCTCCCAAGTATATGCCTTGCCCATCATTAGAACCTTTTGCCACCCTCAACCAACCAACTGACCTATGCAACCTTATTACATATTACATTATATTTATTTTTGTATTCCTAGTATTTTTTTTGCATTATAATGTGTGTACATTAATTCCAAAGTTTCTGAGCTATTTGTAAATTGTGTAAGTGTGCTCTATGACATCCTGTAAAATGTATTTTTAATCGATATTCTTTAAGCATCCTGCACAGTTCTCTTTGATCTAGTACACAAGTTCACAAAATGTAACAACCAACACATGAAAATACCATTACTTTGTCCCCAGATTAAAACAATTTATCGGACGACGGCAAGATTGTTAGGGTTGCACGAGCAAGATATCATATTCGTTCTAGCTGAACACGAGTGCTTTACTAATTGAGGACACGGTGAATCAAATAAACTCCAAATTAAATCAAATGTTGCTTTTTGAGGAGGGGGAAAACCGGAGTACCCGGAGAAAAACCTCTCGGAGCAGAGTAGAGAACCAACAAACTCAACCCACTTAAAACGCCGAACTAAACTGCGCCAACCCTGCTCCCCTAAAGATGCCAGTGACAAGGCTTCTAACTCCGTTTGAGAGCGAAAGAGGCCGCGACTTTGTCGCGTAATTTCCCTCCCCCAAACGTAAAAAAATAACCTGACACCCAAGGTAATTCTTGGTCAGGGAAACTCGGAAAGGCGATTGTGACACAACGTAGGTTTAAAATATTGAAAATTTATCGTGTATTTGACAGAGATAGTTTTGGTGTCAGTCTGCATTTACTACTGACCGACTTGTTAATTAGTTCTTATCAAATGAACACAAATTCAATGTCAACAACAAAAAACCTCCTCCTTGACACGAAGTTGAATATTAACTTTAATAACAAAGTGCAGGCATGGGGATACAAGCTCGCTTACACGTGATGAGCACAAGGCAAGGCACAAGTGACTGACTGAACATGATAGCATGCAGCTCGTCATGGAGGTTACCGCGCTAGCGTGTGCATACCTTGTAAAAACGTTTTTGAATTTCTATAGTTTGGTGTCAATTTGTCCTCCGCATTATTAAGGTCCTAAAAAAACAAGCTTAGGCAACTTGTGACACTCATTTTCCAACTCTGTCTCTAACCCTAACCTGTAACAGTGATACGACCACTCAAAGTTCCCTGAACGGTTCAAAGACAAGTAAAAACTGGAAACGACAAAGTCGGAACTAGTTGTATTAAGTAACAGGTTTAAAGGTTATGTATTTCGTTTCCCACTGCTACAGCCCTTCGTCTATGTCTTGAGCACTAATTTTTACTATAAATACCATTCCACGCAACACCTGACAGAGGGCCAAATAAACATTCAGGTCCCATGTAGTTCATATTTGAAAACGTTTATCTTGCTTTGTCGACAGCAACACAGTGAGCAATGGAAACTAACATTTTCCTAACGTCTCACGGGTTCAACAGAACTAAAGAGTACATCTAGATGGGGAAGAAGGCGTAATCTCTTTTTTACGTCTTTTATAGCCAAATTATATTGTAGAAATTGTATCGATCTCTGTTTGCGCGATGACGCAGATGGCATCCGACAACCAAAGCGTCTCGGCGTTACGTCTAATGAATTGTAGATTTTTTTTGTCTGTTTCTCAAACCTTTGACACATCTGACGCTCCCTGCAATCAACCAGAAGATCAATGTTTAGAAATAAAAACAAATTCTTGTATTTTCTACTGAACCGAGTAAACACAGATGTAAGCTTATGGTTGCCACAGTGAAACATCATCAGTCTCAACCACGAATTTTAATAACCCGCCGAAAGGAGAAAAAAATCTTTGTAAATGCGATAAAATCTGATGAAACTCGAAAGAAACTGCAAAATTACCACGGAATATCGCCCGATACTCAGACCAGGCGGAGTTGCCCAAAATCAGGCGATATTCCGCAAGATTGAGCAGGATGTTTGTTTTATTATTCATCACACTGATAACCAAGCCCAATTCAGTGCGTTAACTGTAGAAGAACTGAAAAAACCCGCCATTGTTCTCCCCAATTAAGTACATCACAGGATACCTGTTGGGTACGCGCGACGAATATTGAGAGCGCCATAACCACAGTGAGCTCGCAACCTATGATTCAAAAATTACGATTCACGGATGCTACCTCGAGTTTGTGTAGCCAACCAGAGCGCGCGAAAAACTCTACCCAATGTGTTAGTATAAAATAAAAGCTTTTATTTGCGTCTCCAACCTGTTGTTGGCTTCCCCACATGATGTAACCAGCCCTTGTAGCCGCCTGGTATTCCTCTATCAACTGCTGGACAACCTCTCTGTTAATATCGAGATAAAAACATCTCAAGTGGTGATAATGCTATCTACACAAGGTGAAATTAGGTCAAGAACCAATCAGAACTCAAAGCAAAAATGTGCAACTAAAACAAAGAGCAGACAACAACGCCAACAACTTACTGCACCAAACACAACAACAAAGAAAAGGGCAACGTCAAAGTGGCCTGAAAAATAACAGTTTGACGGCAACCAAGGGTTTAATTGAAAAAATGATTTCTTGACATCATTTCTGTCTACACTTATTCGAACCTTGAAGCATCAAACTCATCCAAGTTGTCCTTGAAAATCTCCTCCTTTTTATAGTTGTCTAAGAAAGCTTCCCTCTTACGCAGTTTGTCAAACAGTCGGCAGCTCTTTTCAAACACCTGGCGAATAAGACAATAATTCACGATTTCAGTCACGAGATTCAAATTACCAATAAAATTTTTAAGGCTAAGATTACACCACCAAAGATCGATTGTTGTACCCGAACACAAATCAATCCGGCATGAAGTAAACAAAACGGTCCATAGTTACTACATACATACTTTAATGTCACCTCCCCAATCAGGGGCTTTTCAGTAACAATCAATTTAACAATAATTACATCACAAATTCAATGTACCAGATAGATTGAGATAACTGTGTTGTGTCTGAAAAAAGGTAAATCTGGTATTGCTTCATGCCGGTATACTGTAAACACACACTGGCACGGCTTGGGTATTCAGCTCCCAGAGTGCCATGTGTGTGATTGTTTAAGGAGGCCGGGTTTAATCCAGTTTTTGCCGGTTTATAAGGGCTTCAGTAACAACCGATGCGACTGAAAGCGACGCAATAAACACCAGTGACTTACAGTAGCTATGCTGGTGTGGTTTGCTAGCATCAGTCCACTCACGCGGTGTGCTGTCTGTACATACGGAGATTTCCTGGACAGAGCAACCTGCAGTTGGAGGAAAGACAAGGCAAGTCATGAGCAGGTGCTCGCGTGTGGCATTACCACTGACCTGATAGGCCTGAGGATGCTTCTGAACTGGAATAACTTCCTTGAATCAGATTGATTTTCATCTACTGTATGAAATGTAGAAATCGAAGCTTGAACGGTTCAAAGTAAACGTACGCTGCTCGTAATCGACATTGATTTATAAAAACATACGATAATGAACAAGTCACTAAGACGTCAAAATGTCCTTTGTTCTAATTAAAGTTTGTTTGCCGGTAATAACGTTTGTTATGCTAGTCCTACCTGAATACTGGCGGGTCCCCACGGAATGAACTCTGCAAGTTTTCTTTCTCTAATACGCTGAAGACTCTTGTGAACCTTGAATGCAAAAAGATAAGTAGCTCAAACAATTATACAGGCCGTGATTACGAGAGGAGGAAGACAAAGAAGAAGAACAAGGAGGAGGAGGAGGAGGAGGAGGAGGAGGAGGGGGAGGGGGAGGGAATTTCCATTTGAACGGTGGGTTTAATATCATGCTCCAAATAATCAGCTATCACCACAAAATAAAGATGACCGCGATGAGGTAGGAATAATTTCGTTATGCTATGCCACCTGTCAGCGGTGAATCTGAATGAAAACGAGACTGCAATACCATTGGGGTGGATGCTCTTCTGACCACCACCACCCCCCCCCCCCCAAAGAAAAAAAAATTCCCGGCGACTTACCTGTGTTGGATCAACTTCTCCTTGAATGATGTTCAGAATGGAAATGTAACAGTGGTTGTTTTTTCTGTCTCGTAGTGTTGAAACCATTACGTTTTTGGGCTGAAAGAACAAAGAAAGAACATTAATTTCAACAATTTAGTCATTTAATTTTGTTGTCATGTTTAAAAGATCGTTGTTGAGAAGACAGCACTTACGCCCTTTCGTATGAAGAACTTCAACGGGCCATTTTGAAAACCAATGAGAATCGAAGTAAGGCCCAATGTACAGCTTGTGTAGTGCAAAGGTAAGTTTTGAAAAGCACAAAAATCTAACTAAGTTCAGGGATGTAGACAAAAACTGACTGAAACTGAGCCATACATACATACACACACAAGTCTTTACTTTAACCCATAAATTCTGTCGGTAACCCACAGTATTCCAAATGCTGGCCCTTAGCTTTACACCACTGATTTTAACAAAATATTAACTGTTTCGCGGCGGGTCTTACTTTCAAAAACACACTTAAAACAACTTGGACATGGCATAATACACGGTTCTTACCTGCAACAATCTTCTCATGACATCCAGAACTGTTGTCTTGCGAATATTAGCCACCTAAAAAGTATGGGACAAATGATTAGTGCATTTTAATCACGGTTCTTGGGTGGTCATATCTGCTAGAATACCTTTTGATCTGTTGTGAGTGGAGTGTAACCAGTCATCAGAAAGTGGAGCCGCGGAGTGGGGATAAGTGACGCAATCAAGCCAATGAGATCGTTGTTCATATAACCTGAAACAAAAGCTCCGATAGTTCTCATTACGGCATTCCCAGTCTACCACCGAGTAGACACGAAAGTTCATGAGGCCTGTGTTCAGCTCAGATTGTATCGTAAACTTCTCAAACCTGGATATCTCAGAGTTGTTGTGCTTGTGGCCATTATTGTAGAAACCTGGGTAACAATATAAAACACCACGTGCCATCAATTTGGCTGTAATAAACCATCCACCTATCCTAATGCAAGGCATTTCGTTAAAAAACATGATCAAATTCTTGAAAACTTCACAGCCTACCAGTTGATTCACTTGAGAAAACGTAGGATTCTGAATGTGCAACCTGTCTGCAGCGATTCTGTTCAGAGCTGTGTTGTCAAGGACGACCTTCAAAGTAAGTTCAACCAAAACCATGACAAACTAAGAAACAAATTGGATGCATGCAAACTCACAGAAAATTACCACACAATCTGCGTTCTGCGTCAGTCGTTTGAGTGTTAGTATTGAGTTATATGGCTGCACGACAACATCACTGAAGTCTTCCTGAAAGAACAAATCGAACAGCTTTAGTAGCAAACAAAAAGAAGATACCCGTGAACACTGCAACCAACTCTTAAATAAAACAAGTTGAAGTACCTGTTGAGGAAACACTGAGTATGTCTCTATCAACTTCTTTGGAAACCTATTGGAAAAAAATGAAAGAAAATTGACGTTTACTCAGTCCCTATCAATATGATACCAAGCTGACAATTAAACTCAAACACGCTTTTAGTTACCTATCATTGAGCTTTTCCAAAAGGTACGAGCCCATACCAGATCCTGTGCCACCGGCTATGGAATGGCACATCACAAAACCCTACGGAAAAGAAACGTGTAGTGTGGACACATTTGTGACTTTTCAACGTCTCTTTGCTCAATACATTACTCGGAAAGCATTTCTTCCACACTACCTCTAAACTGTCACTTCCGTCAGCTTCTCTATCAATGATATCAAACATTTCTTCGTGAAGACGTTCAGCCTGTAAGAGTTGGATAACAACTTCAGCTTGAGAAATCTCAAACCAGGTGAATACCTCATGATAATAACAACAACAATAATTATTTTTATAATAGTAATAATAATGAGGATTTATATAGCGCTTTATCCTAAGGCTCAAAGCGCTTCACAACACATTCTGGGGGACTTTACCAGACTGCTTTTTATAGGCGCAAATTGCAGCCACGCAGTTTACAATCTTATTAGAATGAATAGTAGGATCAACACAGGTGCCCCCAGAACAGAATAAGTTTTAAACCATCACACCCGGGACTACGTCCCCTACTATTTCCGATCAGTGTGTGGGTTCTTTAACGTCCCACATCAGTACTGTGAAACGCGACCTCCAGTTTATCGTCCTTATCCGAGAAGACTAGAAAATCTAACCATTTGCAGATGTCATTACAAAGGCAGCACTTTCTCCTCAGTTATTTAAAGACCCTGAGTGTTGGTCCGGTCGAGGTTTGAACCCGCGACCTCCCGTACAGCAGTCCGGTGCTCTATCAACTGAGCTAACTTAGTTACCCTCGGATTGGAGAGTAGCTAATATAAGCCAATATCTCGACCCACCCAAACCATCACTTTTCATCACGAAGGCCAGAGCACAACACTGGGAACTGCGTCCCCTTCTCTTTACAAACAGTATGTGGGTTCTTTAACGTCCCTACAAACAACGGGTTGTGAGACGGAACCTACGGTCCTTATCCCAGAAAACTGGAAGAAACTGAACATTTGCAGATGTCATTAAAAAGGAAGCATTTTTCTCTTCAGTTATTTAAAGACCCTGAGGGTTCGTCGGGCCGGGCTGAACGCGCGACCTCCCGCACTCTACCAACTGAGCCAACCAGTCACGGCCTTTCGGGCAAACCTTTACTGTTGTGGTATCAAACGACAACCTAACTGATTTTTGCAGCCCAAACTTGTCTTCTTAATTCTGCAACATTCATGGGAAAACGGCGTGTCTTCTCCAAACAAGTTGAAGGGCGTAGCAAAGCAAAACCGAAAGAAAACCAAACAATTTTCGGTGATCGATTTTCAAACCACTCCAAGCAAACGGTTTCATCAGTTCTTAGTTCCATTCTTCCGTACTACTTTTAAGGTGATGTTACACGAGCCGATTTTTAAAAGTCAGCGGCGGGGGTGTTACACGCACCAACTCCAACAAAATTCGGGCAACAATGTTGCCGCAACAAAATATTGCGTTAAAAATCGCCCTGTGCGCCATGTTACACGAGACAACTTTTAACTCAACAATGCTGCGTTAAAAATCGGCTCGTGTAACATCACCTTTTAAAGCTATTTTTCGTGCCAAACCTGTGAATAACCGCTAGCCCAGTTGTTACCCGCTCCCCCTCCATGTTTTGAGGTGTACATGTTTTCTGGATTGTAGAGGTTAGCATATGGTGAAGATGTGATTGTATCTATAACCTGAGAAAAATCACATAGAAAATGTTATTGCTGAATACATTACTGCTTGAGACTTTCTACAGGGAGCCAGTGCAGATTCCTTAATACAGCAGTGATGTGTTCACATTCCTTGGCATCACAGATGATCAGGGTTCTCAACAGAAGGCGGCATCCGGCGATTGATCGCCGCTTACTTTGTGTTTAAGTCGCTTTTCTTTCTTTTCTTTGTTTTGTTTCTTCTCCCACTTTATCAGTGATCACTTCCTACTTAAAAATCTGATAATGGGCGGCGAAGTTTTTAACATGCCGTAGCTTCCGGATATTACAAGCTAAGGTGGACGACCAGACTGACGAACACAGTAAC
>OX419343.1:27556852-27574352 GCA_948470475.1 Galaxea fascicularis | reverse complement strand
CAGCCACGAAAACTCTTCAAACCATTTCGGTTGTAACACTCGTATGCGTTTGTATCCCTTTCGCTTTGTCGTACCCGGAGCACAAACAGTGTCGTAGGATTATCCATAAATTATAATCAATCGTACCTTAAACTTTGATCAGCCAGGCCTTCAGAGGTTTACGCGGGAAAGTACTGGGTATGAAACTCATGAAGAGATGTAAAATGGCGATTGAAAAGTAAAAAAAAAGTGATACTTATTTATTGCATTTTGAAAGGCTTCGATGGGAATTACTCAAGGTAAACGTTTAATACAATGTACTTGGATATCTAAAATTTATTGCGCGAAATTGCTCGTAACTCAAATGCTACGGCCCGGCGGGCTTTTTCTAGAAGTAAAAGACTTGCCCGGTATTCTGTTCAACTTGTCCCGGGCGTCCGGGCCTAATATTTGTCGGACCCTGATTACAATAAAGTGAACTGAAAAAGAAGCTATCCATTGTCACAAGACATTTCACGGAGACGTTAACACACCACACCCGGGACCACAGCAAGCCACTGAGGGTAATTACACTGTCATATGACGTTACAATAATTAATAACACGCTGTGACAAGACGAAAACAAGTTATAAGTAGTTGCACATCCTCAGAAGGCCTTAATTGTTTACAGGCTACATAAATGTTTCTCACAAACTTAAAATCTATTCTAACGAGTCAGTCGCAAGTCAGCATAGTAAAGTGTAGGCCACCCCTGAATACCATGTGTAGCGGCAAACTCTAGAAACGCTTTTCATAATTCCCATTCAAATCCTTTCACTTTCATTTTCGTTATCACGAAGTAAACAAAACATGGTCTTAACAAAGGGCGCTTTTGTTTTCAACTTCAAACATTCCTGGAAAAAACAATTACAAGTCACAGCTTGTTTTTACTAAGGGACTGTTCGTTATGACACGTTTTCGTGCCTGCTTAAAGAGCAAAGTTTTTTAAAATCACGCGCGCGTGACATGATCGAGAGACGTTAACATCTTGTTTTTTTCTAATGTGTGTCATAACTAAATACTAGTAATTACTGTATGGCAATATTTCCTTGAAGTGTTTGTTATCGCCCTCTTTGTGTGTTTTGATACATTTTGCTTCTTTCGCATTTTCTTCTGTTTCAAATCTCTCCTCGCCGAAAATGGAGGAATTCTACTTTATTTAAAAAACCACCCCGCCATTTTCCTTGGTTTTGAAATTTTACCCTCCCCCCCTTGCCATAAATAACGAACAGTCCCTAAGACGCCATTATATTTCAAAGTGGCCATGGTTTCTATTGTTTGTTTGTTTTCTATTTATGGTATTTATTGTAAAGACACTTTGTTTGCAGCATTGAAATAAGTACTCTCCTGGGGGTTTCTAATTCAGCCCCGAATCGCCTTGAAATGTCAACAACATGAATTTACATATGACGCGAAATATAATACGCCCAGTGGATGACGACGCACCTAAGGAGTACCACGACTGACACGTTTCGTATTTTAGCTGATAAGCTCTCTCACCGACGATAGCAATTTGTTTGGAAAGCGCACGACTTTTAGTCGGAAAAACGTTATTCATTGAAAACACACTGTGATCAAAATCTAGAATATGGAAAATCGAGTAAACAGTCATAATTTCTGAGGGTTAACAATGTCTACACTCCTTGGAGCGTCGGAAGAAAAAACAAACGGCACGAGACTTGCAAGATTACTTATTGATGGAGGGACAGAAGCTTTACGAGCGTTTTTTGACTCAATTCATCCCCCTGCCACACTACAAGTAGTGTTACGAAGCAACTTAAGAAAGCTCCAGATCCTAAGATCAAGACACGCAATTTTCGACAGCCAGTGGGAGGTATTGTACCCTTCTGCAGGTAGCCCTCCAGATTCCAGAACTTTTGACATTACTCTTTTGCATTTGCTGCTTCGGAAAATTTGTCATTTGGCCGCAATACCGACAGGATGGAACGACATGCCTTCAGACAGTGATCTCAGTCCACAAGCGCATATTGTTCGAATAAAATGCTTCAGAAATGAATTGTGCCACAGAATCTCGACTAATATAAGTTATGCAGAGTTTAAACAGAAATGGAACCAAATTTGTAGGACACTGGTCGCCTTGGGACTCGACCAGAACGAAATCGATCGTCTGAAGAATGAACCCATCGACGACCATACAGACCGTCGTGTTAAGGCGGAAGTGAAACAATGGACTCTTGAGATTGAATCACAAATGCAGAACTTAAGGCAAGAAGTGAGACAAATGAAAGAAAAACTCTCAAGGATGCAAGACACTTCTCAAAAACCCGCGGATGAGCTTGCAAACTGTCTTCCAGACGAAGTTCCAGTGTTTGGTCGTTCTCAAGAGATAGGAATGGTTACTGAGGCTATCCAAAGTGAACGAATAGCTGCTGTAGTGATAACTGGAGGGCCAGGATTTGGAAAAACAACCGTCGCCAACAAAGTGGCCCATGATTTGGCGACCAATCAGCACTACAGAAACACTGTCTTATTTTGCGCTCTCAGATTGACGACAACGGTGGTTGATGTCGCTACTGCAATGATTCTGGCATGCAGCAAAAACCATTCTCAACCGCCAGAGAATCCAAAACACTGGTTATTAAATTGGAGCAAGAAACAAATGGCGAATGTCACATTCATTTTAGATAACGCAGACGACGTTCTTGAGTCAGACGATCGAATTCAATTTACCGGCATTTTACGAGATATGAGAATCTTATCGGCACATAAAGTTACTTTTGTAGTTACTTCTCGACGATTATTCAAAGATTCTAGCTTGAAAATTGCAGAAGTGAGGCTTAAGCCTTTATCCCTTGAAGAGTCCAGGAAAGTCATTGTTTCATAGCTCTCGGATCAAGCAGTTCAGAACAAACTCTGCAAAACAGACAAACTAGCTGAACGATGTGGCTGCGTACCTCTGGCGCTCCACATTGTTGGCCCTTTGCTTTTGGACTACACAGAAGATGAACTGATAAAAAGGCTTGAGGAGCAGCCCTTAGAAGTGCTTCGAGAGGACGAAAGCGATGACAATTCTGTTGAAAACGCAATTAAGACTTCTTTTGACGTTTTGAGTGAAACTGAACGCGAAGCCCTAATTGTTATGTCTGCCTTTCCCGGCTCGTTCAGTTCTGCAGCCGCTAAGACTGTACTAACTAAATCCACGGACTGCTCCACTCAACCAATTCAAGTTCTTCGTTCCTTGAAAAACCGATCACTAGTGGAGCAGCCAGTCTCACACAGATATGAAATCCATCCACTCATCCAAGCATTCCTAAAAAAAATTGATCAAGGTAACCAAATCGGAGATCGGGGAAAGAGGATGGCCTCTACATATTTCATGTCCCAAATTGCTGACAATGCCGATTTGTATTGGAGCAAAGACACTTGCAAAGAATCTATTGAAAATTTTAACGACGACAGACACAACTTTGAGTATTTTATTAAAGACTGTATATCTGGATTACGAAATGAAGACCCTGATGTCACGGCAGTCATGGAAACTTTAGTGGAGAGTGCTGCCCCAATATCTTCACTGTACTTGTATTTAGAAATGTGTCTTCTTCCGACTGTTTACATAGAGTTTCTCGAAGTATCTGATGAATTGCTGATATCAAGTAAGCAACCAGCCTCCAAGAGAGTGATGCTTTTATGTATCCTAGGGCATGAAAGTAGAAGAGCAGGAAATCTCGTTAAGTACAGAGACTATATGCAAAGGGCCATAGAGTTGCACTCTCAAAATCCAGAGGTATTCGACAAGGAGAAGCTGTGTGACGCCTTTTTCGTCAACAATTTTGCACGTTTTCTTGCGGAAGATGGGAAGCTTGATGAAGCAAAAGACCAATACGAATTCTGTCTGAAGATATGCGAGGAACATATTTCCGTAGATTTAATGCCTGTCCAGAAAGCAATAATTTTGCTGTTTGCAGGAGCGGAGCACAACCGTCGCAATGAACGTGGAAAGGCTGAGGAATACTTCAGTGAAGCCCTTGACATTTATGAACAAGTTCTCGGCAAACATGTTATGACCGCTTGGGTACACAGAGCAATAGGCGATTTTCATCTTTTTCATGGTGAGAAAAGTTTGGGATCGGTGGAAGACCAGCAGAAATCTGCAACACTGTATGAAAAAGCATTGGACATATTCGCATATCTTGGCATGAAAGAAAGCAAAGAGTGCATTCTGAGCCTGACAAACTTGGGAATTTGTCGTCAAGTACAAGGCAAGCTACAGGAAGCAATGAAACTGTACCAAGCTGCTTGGAATATTGCAGAAAGGGAACTCAGAGATGACCACAAGTGGAAAATCTACGTGAAGACTCAAATGGCTTATCTGTACAAAGTAATGGGAAATGCAGAGGAGGCAAAAGCACAGAAAGACGAAGCAATGCAGATGAGTGACAGGCTGAGGCTACGAGACAATCAACCAAGAAACAAGTTTTTGTTAAACAAAATTTAAGACAGTTAAATAACTGCTTCGTACCTTCTGCTTACATAAGCTGAAAACCACAGAAATCCACTAGAAACGCACTCGAAGTGCTGAACGTCAGAGCCTCTGGTATGGGGTTGGGGTGTAGTCTACGGCATTCTTCTCCAGAAAAATGTTTAATGAACAAGGTACTTTGCTGATCTCTAATTTTAAATGAAAGCAAGACTCTCACAGCAGCCAGCAGTGTTTCCAACAAACGGGTTCAGGCATAAAAATACCAGCCCAAGACAATGTCACAGTCAGAGAAGTAGCATGTGTGTTCCTCACAATATAATAAATCTAGAATAAACTGTGTAACGCAATACTAGTTGGTGTTCCACACCATTGCTTGCAAATGTCACCATTAGTGTGTTCAACCAACGATAAAAGGTTATCTAATTCAAATGTGTAAGAACCAGTCAAAAACTACTGACCATGTCTACATAAGTATGCGACGTCACTGTACAACATAACATTTGGAATTCAGAAGTCTCTCTCTCTCTCCCACACCCCCCATGGGTTAGGGGGAGGAGATGGCTGACATATCAGGCTGAAGGACTAGTTACTTTATCCCTTGTTAAACTCGCTGCCAACTTGAGGACAGGACTCAAGACTAACGGTAACCAACTAGCCACAAACTAGTAAAAATTCAGTTTCAGCTAGTAGGTTTTGTGCTTCCCTAGTTATTTTGGCTGGTGAAAATGCCAGCACTGGAGGACCAGATGGAATCACTGATTTAAGAAAACTGAGTCGAAGTGTGCAGAATTGGAAACATTGGTTGTGTACAAAATTGGATCATAATAATAATTATTATATTTATTGTCTCAAGCAAGAACTTTAGATTACTGAAAAGCAAAAGCATGACTGACTGTTTTGGTTCTTTTTTTCCCTTACTAAAGCCACAAATGAAAAACAAACTGCTTGCTGCAAATGAGAAGTCACAGAAGTCTAGGGAAAATGTTTCATGCTTCAAGTCAATGATTTACACTTTTCTTTCAATTACTTCAAAAAATAAAAAAGTCATACTAATTTGAATGATGCCTATTTAATATCGCTGCCTATATTTGCAATTTCAAAATAAAGTCATAATAATGGAATGTTACCAATTTTCTTGTTCATGAGAGATCATGAATCAGCATTTTGAAAAACAAAAAAGAAATGTTTTATGGCAGCAAGATGCAAAGTTTTGATGGTGGTTCTGTGACAAATTTCTCACAAGCTTGGCAACTTAGTTTGCCTTTTTAAGTTGTTTAAGTAAATTGCAAACTACACACGAGTTAGCATAACAGTCTAGTTCAAACCCCTTAAAATTAAAAATTTTGTATTTAAACTGCTGTGTTTGTAAACTTATCATGACACTTTCAATCATAAAGGAAATCTATTTTAATAAGCCAATAAGTTCAGTTCTTTCACATTAGTATTGTGGCAGGAAAAAAAGGTACTGAAGCTGCTTGACAGGATGAGAAATAAAATGACTAAGAAACAAGTCTGGAAAGTGAAAAACTTGTTTTGGTTAGTGAATCAAATGAGTGCACTAGCCACTGGGCTAGTAAGTGGAAAAGTTAGTCTCGAGCCCTGGAGGAGCTTAGGAGCTGGTGCCTTAAAGGTTGGCAGGACCCCAAGCAAATAAGGCATAGCAGGGAGGTAACCATGGCTACTCTGTGAGTGGGAACCAGCCCTACAAGCAGCCGCCAACAAGCAACATCACACAGAAATGAATTCAAAGGACTCAAATGCCTGAGGCTGATAGCACAGTAGGGTTAGGGTTAGGGTTAGGGTTAGTTGCCTCACTTAAGTCTCCTGTACAAACACAAGTGGATGACACATATATTAATTTTGTTAAAAGAACAAAAACAAAAGGTCTAAAGAAGGGCATCCTTTTGTACATTTGGAACGTTGCAATGTTACAAAACTCACATGTATATGGTTAAGAGACTAATAAATATAAATAATAAATAAAAATAAATCATACAAACTTTATTAACTTGTATGTTACACATAGTGTAAACTAATTGGGGACACCTATCTACCTACCTACTAAAATGGTGGAAAATGATAAGTTACATTGCTTAAAACTAGAATACAATATTATTGTCCCCTTCCATTGTACACGATCCTGTTATTATACACTAAGTATGCCAAAGTGGGTACAATATGTTATATGTTCTAACATAGGTATCAATAACAATTTTCAGGGATAGATCGACTCTACCTGATAGAAAAAAACATCTTTTCTGTCTGTCCCGTCAGTTGCAAAATCTTCAAGGATTCCATCTGAAATGTTAAATCAAGAAAAGAGATCAGAACCATTTTGCCACCAAGATGAAACCCACTATACAGATCTATTAGCTCAGATTTCTACTTCAAGGACCACTATGGTTTATTTGACTATTATGTAATTATACAGTGTAGCTGTAGCCACCAAAAGCAAGAACTGGATGCCCAGATGCCTCTGCTAAATGATCTTCTGTCAATTTTTATTGTCACAAAGAACAGCACAAGGTTTGCAAATGTAACTTACTTCACCCCATCCATCCTTGCATAATTTAGTCATTACCACTGATTCGGATTTTTTGAATTTCTCTGCTGATTTTTGCAACAATTTTCTTGGCTGAGGTTATTTCCACAGCACGTTGGTACAATTTTTCTTTTTATGGCATTAGCTAAATGGAATTGGAGACATGAATGTATGCTGTGCACATATCTGAGAAAGAGATAATTGACATGCTTGTCCTGATAACTTTGAAAGAGGTCAGCTGCCAACCATGTTTGAAGGTGTTGTAATACTGATGTACATCTTTATTTCAACTCAAAAATTAAAGAAGAATATCTTACAAGTAATTTCAGTGGACTTTTTTTTATTACTGTAAGCTTTGTCTTCAACAGTAACAGTGAACTGAAACGAAAGTAGACGGCTACCGGCCCTTAATGACCACCCTGCCCTGCATATTGTCTCATAAAATTTTCATTTATTTATTCCAGTGTTAGTCAGTTAGTACATGTAGTTAGTTGGCCCTTAGGTAATTTCTAGGTTTCTGTTTTCTTGGTATTGTTTTTTACTCATGGTTACTTGAAAAGCAGCCCTGGAGAATGTATTTTTTCACTGTAATGAAATAAGTATAGGAAATCGTACGGCCTCAAGAACAATTTGTGATTAATAGGTACGAGTGATTTTGAAAGTTCTCAAAATTGCACGAGCCTTTAGGCGAGTCCAATTTGAGAACTTTCAAAATCACGAGTATCTATTAATCACAAATTGTACGAGAAGGTTGTGCAATTTTTTATTTATAGTTTGCTCAGCAAAACTACGAATTGTATGAAGTCGCGCAACTTGTAAATTATTGCAAATTTTAATAAATTAGTCCAACAAATCATTCAAGAGAATGGTAACTTCAGATTATGTGCCTTTTTGTCTAGTTTCACCTATCAAAACGTTCAAATTTACAATGTTTGGCGATTCTTTTGCACTGTTGCCAAGGAAACTTAGTAGGTACTCCTGCCAAGTACTATTTGGGATTAATTGTACTACTCTCAACCAATCAGAATTGCGTAATTTTGTTGAGTGTACTGTAAAGGCTATTATAATCAAGCAGATATTTTAGCTCACATGCGACTGGTCTAAACACATCACATGACTCTATATACCCCAGAGAAATCTGGGCATATTCCACAAATGCATGTATTTGAAGGAAAATAAGGACGATAGTATCCCTTTCGCTTTAAAACTATGCTTGAATATTTGTCCTTGGACATTATCAGTTCCTTGAAGTTCAAAGTTTTCTGGGAGCAAACTGTTCACTTCTTGGAACAGATAATGTCCACAGACTGTTTTCATGCCAAATGAAGACTATTTTTTTATTATTATTGTTACCTCCAATAAGGAGACACCTCCCATAAGTGGACTCCTATATCTCTGCTGAAACTCTACCTTTGTAAACAGTCACCCTTCAACTATCCTCAGTCTCAAGGGTGTTTGCTCAGGGGGGAGGTTTGACTATTTTGTCATTCAGATGCAATTCAACCAGTGATGTATACTGAACATCAATGCAGTCTTCAAAACTGACTATCAATCGTCTCCCGTCATAATTTCATTTATGGGACAACTATTGATACAGGGATACCAAAGGTTTAGTGGGTAAAACAAGATGTAAAGAACAAGAAATGTTGCAATTATTGAATGCTTCTTTGGCTTGGAAGCGGATAGAGGTAAAGTTGAACACCACAGCCGAAAGGCACTCGGTTAATATGTGATTCTGTATTTCGCCTGTACTGGATTGTCTAAGATATTGGTTGGTTTTTACCAAAAGTAGTTCACCTACCTGGCCTTATTCCATGTTCAGCACAAAGCTGTTTCCAAAACTCCATTCCGACTATTAACGAAACCAAAACCTATTTAGTTAGGCTAACAACATTACAACATTTTTAGTTAAGCTTATAGGCTAACAAAATCTTGCATTAACACTGAACACAACAGAAAACTCTACAGCTAAGCTTCATACCGAAAACTTTCTCCAAAACGCGTCCAAATTTAACTTACTTTGATTTCCACATTGTCCAATTTGTAGAGTTATAATTTCACGAGGCATTTTGTTAATTTATAGATGATCACAAAAACGTGAAACTTGGCTTTATTGGATCCAAGGGGTCTGTGTCTATAAGGAAATGAAGATGGCGGCAAATTTTGTAAAATAATGTTGTTGTCAGCGGTATTCATTTTTTCGTACAACATTTACCGTCTAGGGTAGGGAAGGATCGAATGCAGTGACTAAAAGTAAGTAAGTAACTTTGTTTACTCACAATTTATTCCTCGTTTGACTAGAAGTCCCTAAACGCAACTTATTTATGCTGCATGACTGTGCGTCAATTCCATACATGTGATTTTTGATTAAAATATGTGAAAAGGAAGAATGTCATTGAAAAAAAAAATAATAAAATAAAAAATATATTTTTTTCTATATTAAATATATATAATATATGTTGAAAAACAGAAAAAAACTACACTTTCATCCCGACAAGCCTGTTTCGTGATTACTCACTCTTCTGGCCCTCCCCTCCCTGACTTCCTTAACTTGCCGGCAGTGGCATTTGTTGTTGGTTGCGGTTGTTTGTCGAAATGTCCGCCAGAACGGCAAAACATCTTGTGCAAGTTTTGCTACAAGCGAGCGAAAAATCAGCACAAATCGCGCGAGCTTGGCGCTGCCAAAAAGATCTCTTCGAACTGATGGTTGAAGAGAAGACAGAAAAGCACAAAAACAAGCGATTTGTTCGCGACTTCAAGACACTTGCCGATGTTCTTGTCCAAGAAGTGGTGAAACATGATGTTAGTCGGGAAGTGAGTTGTTTCGTCTTCTAATGGACCTTGTCACGGTTTACGACGCCGTCTTGACGGGTAGGCAAACGCTTCGGAAGTAACAGTGTTTATATGGGAAACTGATGTCAAATAACTTGTTAAAACCTTGAATGTACATGTAGAAAAATTTATGAATTGGAAACTCAAGTTACTAGCCAATGCAAAGGATTTTAATGTGAAAATCTGAGGTTCCTAACTGCGCTAAAATTCGCTCGGTGAAACTTTTAATTTCTCATACATTTGTCTGTAATTTTTCCCGCAGACGCACGGAAAAAATTACAGACAAATATATGAGAAATTAAAAATTCCACCGGGCGAATTTTAGGGCAGTTAAAAACCTCAGATTTTCACATTAGAATCCTTTGGCTAGTAACTTCATTTTGCAATTCATAAATTTTTCTACTTTCAGGCTTTCACAAGTTATTTGACATCGGTTTCCCACATAAACACTGTTATTTCCAAAGCGTTTGCCCACCGTCAAGAAGGTGATTATTTATTATTATTTTATTTTATTTTTTCAACCGGTAAAAAAGATCTTGTTCAGCTTTAATACTGGATGGTGGGATTTGTTTATTTACGGCTTTTCATAATTAAAACCTGTGATTTTGCCCAAATTACATTGCTATGAACATATCATATTTAAGCAATAGAAAACGTTTTCCGTGTTTGCATAGCCTGATATAAACACGAGAGCGGGTTGGGAGAATTCGAGACCGTTATGCAAACCCGAGACGAAGTCTCGGGTTTGCATAACGGTCTCGAATTCTCCCAACCCGCTCTCGTGTTTATATCAGGCTATGCAAACACAGGAAAAAAGTTTTCTGTTGCTTTTATAAAACAACTTTCCCGAGCAAAAAAACCAAAACGCTCTTGTTTAGAAAATTGATTAAAAGAGAAATTCTTACCAGTCGTGAAGTCTTGTACACGAAGCTTGTACACGTAATCAGTCTTTGTTTTGCAAAAAAGATGCTTTCCAAAATACGGGTTTTTCTCGCTTAAAATGTCAGCTCAAGCGAAAAAAAAATAGACACAGCATGTTTCTAAAGATTTTCCAAGTTTCAACCGACGAGGAAATGGGTAAATAAAGTAAACTTGTCGAGTTTTTCAACTCAAAACCTTTTTCAAATTCGTGCTGGCGTGATTAGCGCGCGGAAAGCCAAACAAGTTGAAGTCACAACCATGTTTACATACTCTCATACAAACACGCCTCTCGACCAATCCGAGCCCGCGTACTATCTTAGTTATTTTATAAATGGCAATATGTTCATTGTTGTGCTCTAAAAGTTGCCTTGAGCGCCCAGTAGGCCCGCCAGTGGGGGCCTAATGTGGCCGTTGAAAGAATGATATGTACATATACAAACATAAACTTTATTTTCTTTCGAATACAGGACCCAATAAGAAACTTATCTACTACATTGATTTTGCGTAAGTTTTTGCATAGGTGCATGAATGTAAGCTGGAACATTGCCATTGCAATCATTTTTTCCCCTAGAATTAATACATGGGTTAGCCACATATAGTATCAGGTTAGGGTTAGGGTTATTCATTAAACCACTAAATTTTGTAGGGTTTTGCTAAAAACAGGCCTGTGACCCAGCGACCCACAGCCCACCTCATGGCCCACTGTACAACCAGGGTCTCAGTGCACAGCAGTGGTCCAGCAGTCACAGCCGAATTGTTTCCAGCTCTTGGATTTTGTTCAGAGCAAAACGTTTGATTCTTTTTTCATCCTTTTATTTTCAGGACCCAATACATGTAACACAGAGGTCTCAAAGAATGTGAGTTTTAACAGACTTCAAACCCTCAGTTCATATCAATATCGGCCGAATGCAATACAGTGCTATTTCAATTTGACAGTATGTTTTTATCACAAATGTTAACAGCTGTTTGTATCTTGTTTTGTCATCAATTATCTCAACAATCAATTTACGCTGCAAGAAATGCTTCATAAGGCAGTTTGGTTTGGAAAAACATCAGCTTATGTTATTAGCATCAAGTAGAACTGTGGCTCATGTTGATACAGCCAGTGGGTTTGAGGTCTGTTAAAACTTACATCATTGACAGCATAGAGTTCTAAAGTGATGACGTCACAAAAATAAAATTTTTGAAATTATGGGATATGATGCCATATTCTTATAGAGCATGCTAAAAGACGTCCTCATCCCAAAAATTAGCTCTGAATTGTAATTCCCGGTAGAGATATAAGGGATCAAAGTTTGATGGCATTCCATACAAACCCTTCAAAATATGTTTCTGTTCCTTCAGTTTAGAACAGACTCAAAATTAGAGAGGTTTATATGGGGCAGTATCAAATTTCAATCCTTCATATTTCAGCTGGGAATTACAATTAAGAGCTAAGTTTTGGCAAGGAACCTTTTTTAAGGATACTCCATTCGAAAATGGTGCCCAATCCCATAATTTCACAGATTTAATTTTTTGTGACGTCACACTTTAGAACTCTATTTGTCCTCAGTGCCATTGGGTTCTGAAAATAAAATGACGTATTAAGAATCAAACCTCCTTTCAACAAAATTTAACCAAAAGATCTAAGTATTGGAAACGACTGCCACGATTAATGGAAACCAATATTGTAACTCATTATTGTCCATTTTACCACCTTAATTCCACAATCACATATTTGTGATGCAAAACTGGGTATATGTCCTGGTACAATGGCTAGGCAAAAAATCAACAAATTTCTTGGGCTGGTGGACCGCAGGCTGCTGGACTGCAGGCCGTGCAAGTGAGCCTACTTTTAGCAAATCCCAAATTTTGTTTGATATGAATGACAGGGAAACAAGAAGTGGGAAGGGTAAATTTCCTTCCAGGGAAGGAATAAAGGTGTAGAAGTTCTCAGTTCTAAATAGTGTTCCTGTTAGGGTTATGAAAGACCAGTCTGCAGAGTATGGCAGAACTTGACAAGATCTCGCGCATGCAGAGTCACACTTTAGATGTCTGCACCGCATGCAATATGACCAGAAGTCTGGAACTCATGTGTGCATAGTTCATTTAGTATATGGCTCTTATACCCCATTTACACCAACTAAACATGTTTATTTAAACCAGGTTTAGAAAAATGAAAACTATTAAAGAAAAATTGGAACTCAGGCTTTTATGCAGGATTTAGGTGAACTTAAACATGTTCATTAATTTGTGCTGAATTTGAAGTTAAAAAAAAACATTGATCAGTAAGTAGCTTTTATAAAGAAAACAGTTTTAAACCTTGTTTAAATAAACAGCTTTTAAACATGTTTAAGCTTTGGTGTGAATGGGGCATTAGCCTTACAGCTGCCATGTACAATGAGTGTTTGGAAAAAAGACTTGTGAGTGTACTTGCCATACTCTGCAGACTGGATGAAAGGTTGGAGTCATTTTATTTTTCTCTCTTTTCTGAGTTCCCTGAGTTAAGTGGCTTTATTCTGGGTGAGGAATCAAATAAATTCAAAAACAGTGCTGGTGAAGAAATCAGGATAGAAGTGAAAGATGATATATCTGCTACCTCCAAGCATCTTGTGACAGTTCTTGATGGAAATGAGAGTGCTGCACTTCTACTAGCAGACATTATTCATGCTGAAATAAGCTTAGGAGCTGATGAAACACAAGCACTGGAAGACAAATTGGATTTTGAGTTGCCGCTTGATCAGCTAGGCATTTGGATTGATCCTATTGGTAAGATATGGAACATGGACAGAAAGCCTGGGTTCCACTTTATTTAAAAGGCATACGTGTACCGGTACATTTTCCGTAGTTATGCATACTGTTTAAATCATGAGCACTCTCCAAACTGAAGGTTAAATAGAATAATGGAGCAAATAATAGCTGATGTTAAAGAACCTTGTTGCATTTAAAAAACAAAGAAACAGGAGCAAACCAGTCCTTCAAGTAAGATGTGGCAACTGGCTAATCTCTTCTTACTTACTGGTAGTGGAAAATTCAAAACCTTGCATTGACACAAACAGTTACCTAAATGGAAGCCATTTAGATTAGCTTAGCTACAAGCTTTCAGCAAAGTGATAACAATTTCTATTGGACATCACTTGACCATCACTGATCAATATCACTTCACAAAATTATTCTGTTGTAGGGATCTTTCCACTTATCCACTTATATTTAACACGTAGATTATGAGCTCAAGATTTTGCATGATGAGGGCGCAGCCCAAATCAGCTATCATGCATAGAAATGGAGAGCAAATAATCTACTGGTAATTGTTTGAGTATAAATCGACTAGTGGTTCAAAACTAAACAAGAAAATTATCTAAATTCTCCCTGCAGACACTTTGAAAATGCAAAGAAGTGGCCGCCATTTTATCAACAAACACTACTCAATATCTATTACAGAATAGATAGCGAGTAGCATAGCCAATCAGAGACCGATTATAGTACTCATATACCATTAACAGTTTTTTTTTGGATGCAGATTGTACAACACAATACATGTCAAATTCACCTGGAGAGGCAGTTGATGGTATTGTAGTTTCAGGGTTACCCTGTGCAGCTGTTCTCATTGGTGTGTTTCATAGAAGGATTGGTGCACCTGTGGCTGGTGTAATAAATCAGCCATTTTCCACTGTGACAGAAGATAAGCAAAATAATCAGCAGTGGAAAGGCAGACGGCTTTGGGGAGTGACCCATTACAACCGTTCTTGTTATTTCCTTGGAAATGATCATAAATTAATTCAAGATGATAAAGATAGCAAGAACAGTAGCTTCAAGATAGCAGTAAGTGGGAGTGAAAATGAGGACATTAAAAAGACTCTATTGTCTTTGGATGCTAACATTTTTACAATTTCTGGTGTTGGTCACAAACTTCTGCAAGTCATTGATGGGAATGTAGATTTCTACATTCTTTCTCATCCCTCCTCATTTAAGTGGGATACCTGTGCAGCACATGCAATTCTTTGTGCTATGGGAGGAGAGGTAGTCACATACAATGAAGCTATTTCTCTGAAATCAACGTTGAAGGACATTGATGAAACAAGTTTGATGAAGTGCAGATTAAAGTACCATGTTCCAGATGAGAAAGGGCAAAAGTGGAGTAATTCTAAAGGATTGATAGCTTTTCAATCTTTCCATAGAATTTTCAATCTTCTGGAACACCTTGGTTAAACAATGATGTTCCAGTTTGAAAATAAGTGATACTTCCTTGTGGGATATACTCAAATGGAAAGAAAAAAGATTTTATGGTAAACATGTTTGCCTCATATTATGAAAGTCTGAACAACCAGGGACTACTTTACAATGTAAATATTTATTAAGCTGTGAATTCCAGCAATTCCCCTTGCCAACATAATAGGCAAATTGCCTTGGATGGGGAAAAAAATTTTGATTTGTTTTATATTGTATTGCTACTGTATATTCACAAGTATCTATGGCTAGTGAAGGTCCTTAGACCCTCTGTATAAGGGGATGCAGTGAAAAGTGAAGATGGGTAAATGTGAGGATGTTGGATTAATATTTTTTCCTCTGCTCCACCATGCATGGAGTTAAGAGTTTGCCCCAGAAACCCTCAGCAGTTACTCCTTAGCTTCTTCTGCTGACCTATGTCTCTTTTTGTATTTGCATTTTACTTTTGATTGGTAAAAAGTTAGCGGCAGCTTGACTATTGTCAGAATGTATGTCATGAATAGATATATTTAGCCTGTTTACCCTTATCATATGGGCCGTATACCAGAACATGGCAGTATAATTTTACAAGTATGAATTAAAAAAATAATTTGATAGTTGAATTTTGAATGCATTCAGCTGCTCATACAACATTATGCAATGGATACAATGGATGTGGAATGGAGTTTTATGTAGTGAGGAGGTAAAAAAAAAAACAGTAGCATGATAACTATAATATTTATTTTACGAAATGTAAATCTATATAGCATAAAATTTCAATATAATCACCTATATTTATACATTACTAATTAAACAAAAATTAAGTTATGCAACTGTTGCCTACTACATGTTATCCAATTTCTCCTATGTTCATACATTATTACTGTATACATTAAACTCGCTATCCCTTTCCTGATTGGCCGAAACGGTATGGTGAATTTTCAAAATCAGAGCCTTTGACAGCATCTACCGGTAGCTGCAGATTATACAATATTATCATGTCAAGGACACTCAAGGTCACTGGTAATCACAACTAGTATGAATGTGGTGTATAATTTCTAAGGGTAATCATGTGGCTTGCTGTCAGTGGGGAAGCAAAATGATGTCCAGGTTTGCAAGTTAACGGTTACTGTCATGAATATTTTTTGCTTTAATTGTTATTAAACATTAATTAAACTCGGTTTTTGTGATATCCAGAATAATCAAGGTCTCGGTAAGAGTTATCAGCCTCAGCCTTTGGCTTACTTTGACCTTAATTATTCTGAATATCACAAAAACATCATCCAATAACAACAATAATCATTATTCTTTATAATCAGTCATACTTCATTCAGGCAGTGTTTGATCAGCAGAAAAACTGCTAATTATCACCTGATTCCCAGGGGAAATACACAGAGGGAAAACGTGGAGGATCATGTTAGACCCTAGTCGACAAGTGGTTAATCAAATGTGTGGGCTGGCATAGCGTCTCCTTTGTTGCTTTTTCCAAGTGGAGAGACAAAATGAGTTATCAATTAACAGAAGAAAAGCGGGAGATCAAAGGAAGTGTAAGCTTAACCTGGAAAGATTTCCACACAGCCTCTTACATTAATTATGCATTGGAGTCACAAAATGAATGCATAATTAATGTTTGGTGCTGTGTGAAAATCTTGCCACTTATACGCCTATCAGTGTCGGGCAACCCACAGGAATTTGACTGTCACGTATATCCCCAGGGTAGGGTTTTTGATCGGACATCATGGCCCCAGGGTGGGGAATTTTATTGCTTTCCTCTTGTGTGCAACAAGAACTGAAGGGGATTTTGATACTTTTGACAATTATTTTTTGCCCGGGGGTGGGAATTTTGATTTTTGTTTTTTCAGAAAATGTCAAAATCCCCACCCTATGCCTGACCCCCCCCCCCCCTCGGGCTTGACACTGATAGGTGCATTACACTAATACTAGCACTAGCTCCACTTTTACCTGAGTAAGGCCATATTTCTTTACTAGGAAAACGAATTGGAGTTCAAACGATTGCAGCATTCAACTCTCTCATCGTGACGGGTTTCTAGATAATTTTTCATACAAGCTTTTGATCAGTAAAAAATATATTTATACCAAATATGACTCGGAGCAGGGACTGAGGACTGACGTTTTACCTGTTACTTGTCATTGTTTGTATTCCGTTTTCCGGGGTTTACCTCGGTCTAAAATCCTGGCGAGGTTTTCTATGTTGAGGGTCCAAAATAGGGTTTTGCAATCCCGCATCCCGCCACCCTTTTCGGCCTTATCCCGCCATCCCGCCATATCGACAGCCTCCATCCCGATCCCGCCATAAAACTCCGTAAGTATTCATCGTTATAGTAAATTAGAAAGTCAATTTTATACCCATTTTAACTAACTGTGACTGATAAGCTCAATGGCAATTCAGATAATACGTATTCAGAGAATTACTTACGTGAGCTTCGGTTCATCTAGGGCCACTTAAGGTATACAGAAATTAAAAGACAAATAGACTGTTAAACCGTACTGGACGACCAAATCGGCTAGAAAGTCGACATCTCGAGTAACTTGCTGGTTTC
>OX419343.1:27541852-27551852 GCA_948470475.1 Galaxea fascicularis | reverse complement strand
AACAAATAAAAATAATAAAGTTAAAGAACTTAAAAAGCCATTGTCCTTTTTCCTCTTATCACCTTTTTGGTGACATTTTTTCTTAGAAACAAAAAAATACCTAAAGTAAATGCAATTGAGCAAAAGAGAACAGTAATTTAGGAAAATTGCTTAGAGCAACTTTTTTCTTCAATGTTGAAGCTGCTTATCATATTTTCCTCTTACTCTTCATTTTGTCACTTTTGCATGCTGCTCTTGTGCTGCTTGATACAGAGACCACCATGTAACATCCTACAGAAACAAGTTTCCACTTATTGCTTTCAACTTTGCAGTTTTGGTGCTTTATTGATAGGGTTTGCATAGTCTTGAAAAGTCCTTGAATTTCAGGGTCTGATGTTAGTACCACAGGCAGCTCAGTTTTGGTGCGTGACATCAAAAGGTTATATAAAAAAAATTACTATTAAAAGCTAGAATTCCAATGAACCAAATACCGGTAGTTATGGAAATATTGAAATTTTAGCCAAATAAAGCCTTCTTACCTTCACTCTATTGTTTCTTGACACACTCTGGGATATCTAAATGCAATGCCATCATTTTTTTTTAAATCCAAGGTAATGGACAGTTACCTCGGATTTTAAAAAAACTGATGGCATTGCCCTTAGACTTAGATTTCTGGGATACTGAGGGAACACATGAAATAATTAAACAAAAGAGTACTCGAATGTAATCTGTGTGTGGCCTGAACCACCTCCATTTTAATGTAGTAGGAGAATACAAGAAGGGGGAATGGAAGTCCATGAAGTCCTTGAAGCAACTACTGGTATAAAGCTAAATACAAGGAAAAGGATCTGAATCGAAGGTCAGATGAGCACTTCTTGGCATCTCCAAATACTGAAAATGTGAATACTGGAAGCAGTAATTAAGATATCATTAGCATTCCACCACATTTGTGCCATAAATACAAGTGACAACATTGCTGTTTGAGGTCCCTAAAAATTGTTGCAATTTTTTGTATGAACTCTGTCAGAAACCAAACCTGGAACAGTGACACCCTTGGTAATTTTCAGCCATAAACAGGCATTACTGCTTAGAGTGCTTTCTAACAGCTTTATGCAATGCTGCCAAGGTTATTGATACTTCTGTGGAAGGGGAGCTTCATTGAGGGGAAAAGTGAAAGACAAAAATATGATGATGTTGGACCATGCAGAAAATTATTTAGCAGTGTAGACAAGAAAAAATTTGCTTTCAGTCTTACAAAACATTTGGATTTGCCAAATTCACTACTATAAAGGGTGGGAGGTGGCAGGAACTAAAAAATTGGAGTATCGCGCTAAATTTGGATTTTCAGAAGGGTGGGGGTGCAAAACAAAAAAACTGTGGGGGGAGCACCGGTATGGACATTTTCTGGAACCACCCATGTCAATATTGCTATTGTCACATTGTTGTTGTTATGGACATTTTCAGCAGCCTACATTGTTTTCTTTCATGAAAGTCCATTCAGGCTGAATCGGCCATTGGCAAAATCAGGATCAGATTGGATCGGATCAGACCGGACTGGCAAAACCAGAACCGGGCCAACGAAAGTCAGATCATAGAAACAATTAAAACCTCATGTGACTAAAAATATTTAGCCAATTCTGGAGGCCTCTCCGTTCCCTGCAACAAAAGATCTACCCGTTTCACCGATATAACTCCACAGAAAGAAAGAAAGAAAGCAGTTAGGAATTTTACAGACAACGTCAAGTTGTCAAGTTGTAAATCTAACGATGGTCGTGAACGTCTTGTTGAAGCCTCCGCAAATGATGCATAGTCTCGCGACCACTGAATTTAAAGGCCTCTATCGTCGACAAAGGCAGCCATCGCACAATTTAGAAAGTTTTTGGAATCTTAGCACACCATGACTATCCCCAGTGTAGACGTCTCTTACAACAATTGTCTACTCACAGGACAACACAACAAACTTATTACCAAGGATTTTAAAGTTTTTTCCATAATTCGATTATTTTGCATTCTTTTTATTACACTGCTTTATGAGAATTCTAAGCTCCTCTTCCATCATTTCACCCGTTAAAGACTAGTTTAGGGAGTCGAAAGTTTGTGTTTCTTAACATATTTTTAACCAGAGTACCATGATCCGACTTTCGTTGATCCGGCGCGGGTTTTGCCAGTACGATCCGATCCGATCCGATCCAATTTTGTCAACGGCCAGATGAAGTTTCATGTGCTTTTGTTTTTGTACACAAGAAACAAAGAAATATGAGTTTCAACCAATCACAGTTTAGAAAGAGAAATTGATCAGTTGTAAGTTTTAAATTAATATCAAGTTTCGTCATGCCTACATCCCAAGGCACTGGGACTATCCTACATGCCAATCTCTGGAATAGACTTGTGACGGAAAGTTGAAATTAAGTTTACAAACACCCACCTTTTGTTGTTTCTAATAATAGGAAAGTTCAATGAAGCCTGACAAAATATTTTTGTGCTGAGTGGGTGAGGGTAAGGAAGTAGGATAGAAAAATAATTTGTTGTGCATTCTTAATTAATATTTAGAGAAAGCATTAAGTACAGAGTATCCTAGTTTATATTTACCACAAATTAGGAATGCTGTAAAACTGAAAATGAATTAGCTCAGGAAATAAGTGCATTCCCTTCCCCTCCCCTCCCCAGTGCGGCATTCTCATTGGCCATGGTGGACTGAGCAGCACTAAATAATATACAAAATAGCTGTCGGCTGTTCGTTGACCCATTCATTCGAGTTTGCCGCAAATTGTACGGAGGTTTCCAGAATTGGAGCGCACGTTAATATCTCCATGTTAGTTCATGTAGGGGTCTCGTTATTCCTTCAGTGGTTTTGTACCGCTCAACAAGGAGTGCAAACCCTCTGAATGATAAAAAAACCTTCAAGCTAAACTATAGGTACTTTCGCTGCTGGCCAACGTCAAAGCTGGAAGAGGTGAACATTTTCTTCCGCACGAAATATATTTTGCTGGATAAAACTCATCTCCGAACAAGCCATAAATGCGAAAGGTAATGTGATTATATAATTTGCTTTGAAATGTTTCCTTTTGCATTGATGTTTTTATTATTTTGTTATTCATTTAGCAACACCTCGGGCATAAATAGAGAAAGAAACGTTTCGAACTGCAATGTACTGGTGTTTGGAACGGCGTAGACATGTTTAAATATAACCTTGCCACATCTGATTCAAGGGGTAGAAATAATTTAGTACTTTGGTTCTTTTCCACTTTAGGAGGATTACATTAAATTGTTTGACAAGACTACATGCACGGAACAATGACTCGAACTGATTAAACATGGACCATTCAAAGGTCTCGGATGGCGCTTCTAGAAGGTGAGCTGCATACTTCACATTGAAACTAGCGTTCTTTTTTCATCGGACACCATCCTCACTAAAAATATTAGCAACCAATTCAACTGTTTGATGAATTTTAAGTCGGCATTCGATTGAACGAAAACAATTTTGCTGGTACATGAATTTTATCTTTTCGAATGTGCTTAAAATATACCGGTTTTCGTTGTAAAAGAGATGTAATATATACTCTAGTGGGGTTTAAATTTGTCCTTGCTTCCGATCCAATATATAAACTTGTGCGTGTGTTGAGGGCAAGAGGTATTAAATGTGCTTTTTGCGGTCGGTCAATATCCACTTTAGGATTAGATACCAAGCTCTATTTAATCGTGGGAAATCTGTCGGTTGCCCTCGAAACGAGGAATGTCACACTGCGAACGAAGAATACAACTGTTGACAATTGTTTGGTATATTTCGATCGCTTGGATCACCTTAAAACATATTTTGAAAAGTTTTAAGAGGTTCCCCTTGTGACAGCAGGTTAAAGTCTGTGTAGTTAGTGTACGCATGTTCAAACGTTGCTGTTTACGAATGTGAATATATCATATTCCTTTAATCTTGTACGAAAGGCTAAATATAGGACGAAATTCCTGCAGTGGAGAATTAATATGCACTTGTATAACTAGAATAAAATATCACAGTTAAATTGTCTTATAGCTACATTAAATTTTTGTCTTTATTAGATTCGCCACAACATGAACTATTTTTAAATATATACGAAAACATACAAATGAAAATACTAATGTTAGTGACAGAACGCAGTAACAGGACAGATTACCAATAGACTGCACTCTTAAGTAGAATAATAAATACACAAAAAGTATGAATAAAATGATTCAATATACAATATTATTGATATCATGCATAAGAAGAATCAAATTTGGCCTAAGTAAGTTTGTTTAAGGTGGTACTTATGGTGGTATAAGACTTATGTAAATTATAACTTGAAAGTTTAGTTTTAAGCGAGACCAAAGATAGGCAATTCTTGAAATTCCGAGTTTAATTGTTCCACACATTTTCAGCTTGAGGGAAATATGAATATGTAAAATAGTTTTGTTTATGTTTGGCTTTATCTAATGTTCAGAATAAGTGCAATAAAGGAGAATCTTGAACAAAAACATTCCATCAAAGTATTGAAAAGCAAAAGAAAGAAAAAATAACACACATGCAGGGAAATTAATTTCAAAGGCAGAGTGCAGTAATTGCACTATTTTGGCATGGCCATTTGTGAAGTTAAACTAAAAAGAGTACAAGAGTCAATTTAAGTCGAGTACATCTCAAGTTGTACAGCCCTGGCTAACTAGTAGTGATCAGCTTAGCTCCATGAGTCTGTCTTTAGACTTATCACTTGTTAGCAGTTCCATAAACATTTTCGCATGGATTTGACCTTTGTTGATTTATGCCTTGCAAGTGGAAAGCATTCAGTTGTAACTATGGAGAGGAGTAAGGACTTTGGACTGTGGACTAGCTACCAAATGAAGACAAGATAAAAGTGTACATAGTATGTATGTATATGTTGTGCAGCGTAGCACTATAAACATGTACAAGTGGTGGAACAGAGAATTAACTCTGAAGTGTAAATTAAAGTGCTAAGAGAAACCCATGAAAAACCCACTGGGCGTTAGCCCTAGTAAAGGGTAGCAGCACTTTAATTTACACTTCAGAGTTAATTCTCTGTTCTACAATGTGTACGTGTTTATAGTGCTACACGGCACAACACATATATGTACCCTTACTTTCTCTTTGCCGTGATTCAATTTACACTTGAGTTAATTCTCTGTTCCACCACTCGTAAGATAAAAGGGTGTTGTCTGATACAGTGTGGTCATGTGGTGGCACTGTGATGTTACATTTCTTTGAGGGTTGCATGTGTGTGATGATGAGGTGGTAGTATTTGTGGGTACAAAAGCTGCATAAATATAGTGGTTGGGTGATGGATTTCTGTTTGGAAGGTTGGCAATTAAATTATGTGAAGGTCTAATTTTTTTGCGAATCGGAGATATTCCAGCGGGCTTTACAAGCTTACTTAATCAATTGCTGTTAACAAGCATAACTACAGTGATAATGGCTCAATAGCCTGCAGTGCAGGCGGTTTTTGGCGGGGGCGAGTGGATATTTCCATCGGTTGTTCAGGCCGCCATCTTGAATTAGGAAAACAGTGGAGAGTTGGGGCGAGGTAAAAAGTTTCCCAAGCCAGTGGGAGGGAGAAACAAAAATTGAGGAGGGGGGAGGGGGAGGGGAAAGAATAAACCGCCTGCCCGCACTCATTGTTCGTTTGAGAAACTCCGTTCGTGGGCGAACGGAGTCTCTGATTGGTGCGGTAGAGCTCAAGCAGATTGATACCTGCCAATTAAAGGTAGTTTTTTTACCGCTTATTCCGTGGGAGAAAAGTGGCGGACTAGCGAAGCTTTGATGCTGCTCTCGAAGAAGCTCTTTTATTTCTCTCTGAGCTGGGTATGACACGTGAATTACATCCCGAGCAAAAAAAAGCCATTTCGATACTTGTACACGGAAAGGATTTGGTAGCAGTTCTTCCGACGGGCTTTGGTAAAAACCTCATCTTTCAGTTGTTGATTCGTGTAAAAGAAATATCGTCGAAAGCTGCGTGTGTGGTTGTCATCTGTCCTCTGAAAAGCATCGTACAAGATCAGTTGACTGAAGCATCTTTAATGGGTTTGACGGCGACATCACTTGCAAGTGCTAGATTGGAAGATGTGGTAAAATGGGGTTGGAAGGCCTACACGACTCCTGTTTGCGTGTTTGCCGCTTCTATCTCGGTTCTATTGACCGATTTAGCTTCTTGCTTGTTTTCAGCGGGGCAAGACGGTGGTTTAGGGGATAGCATGATGATGACAGTGATTGAAACAGCCGTGTCCTAAAGTCGCATGTTATGTATTTTGATACCAAAGGTCATTTCTGGGTTTAAATTCTGCATTTATCGCCTGTTTATTTTGACTCTTGTTGTTTCTGTTTAGCGACTGTGGCCCTTTATATGCCCTCTGAAGCATTTTGTGTAGCTTTGGTTTGGCTCGTTTCAGTGCGTTCAGTGACAGTACAGCCTCTCTCATGTTATCAAGGATAGGAATTTAAGCCGCGTAATATAATAATGTTCATTGTAGCAAGATGTTGTGTTTCTTTTGCGACTATTCGTCTCTTTATCCTTTCTTTAGTATTGTTGCTTCTTAGAGAGCTATACAACACTTGAAATCGAGCGTTAAAATCCGCTCTAATTACGGTTGTGTCTTTGTCATCGTTTCGCTCCACTCTGTAACTGCGGTTATAGTATTTTCCTCCTTTTGTTCTATCTTTGTTTTTGTCGGAAGCAGATTTTATGAAATTACTTCATTTTCATTGGCTAACGATCGACATCCGGAAATGCGGTCAAACAAAACTAATTAGGGGCGTTTTTGAATTTTACAGCCTCTGCGGGCAGGCGGTTTATTTTTCCTTCCCCGCCCTCCACCCCCTCCGACATTCTCGCATCGCTTTCTCGCCCCAATTCTCCCAGTCTGCAACGAAACCAAAATGGCGGCTAAACACTCGAAAGATGAAAACCACCAAAACCGCCTGCACTGCAGGCTAATGGCTCAATGATATGAATTTACATACTAATGACATCATAACTCTCACAGTAATGCAAATTTAAAAAAATTGATACAGTACATAGAATTTTTCACCTTGGTGATCTTTAACCATTGGTATTATTTTCAATATCTGGAAAAGTATGTGGCTTGAGTTTTAGGCTTTTTCTGCTGTTCTGGTCATGAGACTCACCGAATATGATTGGGACTCGAAAATATTGAAAACTTTTGCAATTGTAAAAACATAACTAGACAGCTTGTCTTTGCAAGTTGGGGTTTCCAAGATATGAGGGTTGGGAGCTTTCCAAAGCAAAAATTTTGTAGTTAAGTTAGTCCCCCTTAATTGACAATACAGGGAGGTTTGCCATAATATTGATTGTCCAAGTGTAACTTAATTTCTTAAGATATATAATTCTCTAATTGTGTGTTTGTAAATGTCTTGAAAGAAGCAGACAGTAATAAATTGTCAGAAAACAACCAGGTGCTAATTTGATTGTACTTTGATCATTGTCAGTTGCAAGTAAAATTCCAGAAGATTTGAATTTGTAATATATATATATATATATATATGGATATAAAGAAGGTGTAAACTGAAACGCATCGGATCTTGAATAAAGCGTTCAACTGAAGCCTATTCTCCATTGTGCAAATTGTTATACATATGTTACAAATGAAGATAGATATATATTATATGGATTGTTCTATAACATTATCTTCATTGAGTGCAATGTATACTGTTTTTGTTTAAAAAAAACCATTTGGGCCACATGAAGTGGATTTTCACAATAGGGAACAGGAGGGACTAATAATATTTATTATTACTACCTCATGTCCCAAAAGGGGGTATTAGAGAGGAAGAGGGGGGACTTATTGGAGAGGGGGTGTTGATAGAGAGGGGGGCTTAATAGAGCTTTTATTGTACGATACTTAGCTTAATGTTCCAGGGTAATATTAATAGAAGTGAAAATACAGATATTGAAGATCTCATTTATGCATGATTGAAGAATCATCTCTCCCATAATAAGAACATTTTTGTAATTTAGATGTACTTAAATTTGTTCAATGATGGAATAGTTTTATTGGTACTGAGTCAATTCACATAGAATGCTATTATATTTAATAAATGTTTCCAGCCAGCCAACCACATTTTAACCTTGACAGCTCTAGAAAGTCATGTATTAGAATGAGTAATGTTTTTAATTATATTGATACCAGGCCATCTTACTAATATCAATCATTTTTGGTGCCCCAAAAATATATGTAAAATCTCTTTTGAGATTTATCTAAAATATCACTTTGAAGTGTTGACGTGGCTGTGTTATTGAAAGCTATAGAACTTTGGTCTGAAGAATGATTGGAGTTAAATTTCTCCTTGTGGTATAATTACCAGAGTATCAAGCCCTGTGGTGATGAGAAAATGGTAATTATTTAGTGAACTTGAAAGGCAACTGGCAACTAAATGCTGGCAGATTTTATGTTCGTGTAGCATTTGTAATAAGCAATTATTTACATGTATGTTGGCATCCAAACTTATCTTTGTTATGGGAATTAGATAAAAGTATTTTAAATTTGTAATCCCACAGAATGGTGCTTTGTGGTATTTGTGTTTCAGAAAGGTCTCTTTAAAAAGGGTTATTTTTGAAATTTCAAATCTTTTTATAATCCTGCATTCTTGTACATTATTTAGAAGCACTATATATATTGATTTAATTCAGTTTAACATTGGTGGAATGGTATACAGTTATTCTGTTCAAAAATCAAATTATCTGTATTTAAAGCTGGTTTTCCTTTATGTTAAAAGGTTTTAAAACTTCTAGATATTTTTTAATACCACTGTTAACTCCAATAGTGGTAGTATTTACATTTAATTAGTTCACAAACAAGACAAAACAAAATTGACTATGCATGTTTGATACTGGTCCTCACGTTATTTGGTTAGCTCATGGTACAGAAATGGTTTAGTGCTGTTTAGCATATGGTGGCTTCTACAGTAAACAGCCATTGAGTTGTTAGTCAACAGTTTTATAATAATATTGTAATTCACAGATGATTTGCAAATTTTGAACTTATCATCTAGTGAACATCGAAACAAAGGCACAGTCCAAGCATCAATACTCCATGTATGTGTGTGCTGAATGATCTTATCTGACAGTTGTACATACACTGTACAATAACTAAAGGCAAATTGATTTTGAAACAATCAACTTGTAGGCAAAATGACATAAAGACTAGAAATGTGGATGATCAATGTGCTGGTGTCATTAAATCTGCAATTAGCATTGTGTAATTCTGATTTCATTTTGAGAATGTTTTTGTTTTAATTTACAGGCTCCACTCTTCCAAGCAACCAGCTCCACCACCACCCCAGAAGGTCAGAAAATATGATTCCTTGGATGACAAGGTAAAGGAGGAAGATGCTCCTCCAACCCTCACTGCTACAAATCGTGAAGATTTGCTGAAGCAGTCTTGGGAACTATCCACTGGGCCTCAAGGCCTTGGCTTCAGAAAGCTTGATGATCTTAACTCAGAAAATGGTATTGGAGCTGGATCACAAATAAAAGCTGTTGAAGATCGGAGGTCATCACTTGTCCACAGTGGTGAAAGGCTCTTAGCAACTTTTTATGGAATGCTTTACACTTATGATGGTGCTGAGAAGGAGTGGAAGCTGGAAGTGGATGGCTTTATCCCTGTTTGCTGTGTTCAGGTCCATGGTAATGCTAACAAGCCTTTTAAAATTATTGCTGTGGAGAAGTGCAAAAGGGTTAGTCAATAGAATACTATTTATCTTCTCTTTAGAATCAACTTACAAATAAACATAAGATCAACTAAGTCCTGAGTCATATTATAACTTGGTGAAGTGTGATCTATGTGAGTGTAGTCCTGAGGTGGACTGTTTGTGGTGACATTGACTGATGTTTTTACAACCTGAGCACAAGTTGTCTACAGTTAAATCAACATGTTTAACAGGATTGCCAATCATGCAGTAGGTTCAGGACTGTGTGAGATGGCATGCTTAAACCCAACCAACCCAACCCTCCAAGTTAACTTTTTTCCTTGGTGGCCATTTGGC
>OX419343.1:27486852-27536852 GCA_948470475.1 Galaxea fascicularis | reverse complement strand
CCAAAATACAATTTCTTTTCTTTCATTTTCTTCAATCTTCTGTGAAGTTCACATGAACTGACCATCAAAATGACCATGGTAATGTCATTTTCCCTGAGTTGTTCTCTGTTAGATATCTGACTCTTGTTTTTTAATAATGTTCACCCAAATCGTCTCATAAGAAAGTACTTGATTTACTGATTCAAACATTATGCATGATGGATGGGTATTTGATACCCCTGGTTAATTATTTATGAAATAATTCCAATATACTGGTAGCTACTGTCAGTTGTTGATACTTTTATTGCTTACCCCTTGTTGCAAATTAGGATGTTCCAATTTATGTTTAATACATTGTATAAAATTATGGATCATTCATACAGTCAAGTACTTTTTTATTGATTATTCCTGTTGAGCAAATCTTTGTTTTTGTAATTGCTTTTTAAAAGACATGCTGAAAGAAGTACAAGTACATCATATTTCTTCTGATGAAAAGTAAATGAGTGGACTTGGCTTTCTATTTATTAAATATAAAGCACAGGCTGGGAGCGCTACAGAGTGATGTGGTAACCGGTTCAGTGTCCTTAATTAGCATACTGATGAAATGCTGTAGTAATGTTCAGTTTATTGTACAATTCTAACTTTTTTATTTCTATGAAACCATATTATTGAGTAATAAATTGTGATCATTAAATTATGCAACTTTTTCCAGTTTTTCAGTACTGTTAAAAGAATGGCTTCAACACTAGCAAAAGCTGCCCAACTCCTAAAACAAACGGAAAGAAAGGTGCATTAATTATGTCTTTGGACTTGTCTCCACTGTCACTGAATGTTGGCATTTTGCATGTTATTGTTGACTTGCATGTGTTGAACATCCCGTTTTCATTTCTGTGAGCAGGATGTTATAAGGAAGATGACTGACCCTGAATCAACAAGCAACATAAATCACACTAAAGTGTCACTGATGATCAAGCTGCCTGATAAACAGACAACAATAATGTCTGTTCCTGGATTGTGAGTATCAGTTCCAGTAGATTTCAGTAACTGTAGGATTTGTGTCCTTGGAAAAATATGAGAACTACCATTCGGAGCTTCTGATATTTCGTGAGGGTGCAATTTTGCAAAATTGACTTAAAATTGTTGTCTTGCATTTTTCGGATTTTATATTATTACTTGAGCAACTGCATTTAAATTTTGCATGAAATTCAGATCGACCTATTGATTAGGTGCTCAATGCACTGTATAAAATTTCATATAATTATGCGTGGTAGTGGGAGCAGGGTTGGTGTGGTGGTGAGAGCGCTTGCCTTCCAACAATGTGTCCCGGGTTCAGTTCCCTGACTCGACATCATAAGTGGGTTGAGTTTGTTGGTTCTCTGCTCTGCTCTGAGAGGTTTTTCTCTGGATACTCTGGTTTTCCCCTCTCATCAAAAACCAGTATTTGATTTGAGCAGGGGAGCAGGGTTGGCACAGTGGTAAGTGCACTCGCCTCCCACCAATGTGGCCCAGGTTTGATTCCTGGAGTCGACATCATATGTGGGTTGAGTTTGTTGTTGGTTCTCTACTCTGCTCTGAGAGGTTTTTCTCCGGGTACTCCAGTTTTCCCCTCTCCCTAAAAACCAACACTTCTAAATTCCAATTTGATCCGGATGCAGGACCTCCCTGAAAACACCTTCGCGGTGAGTGGAGCTTCCTGGGTAAATATATTCATTTATTTATTTATTTGATATGTAATTAGATTTCAGGGCTGCAAGTTTATTAGCTTGTGGCTATTATGTGCTACCCTGACTAAATAAAATTATTATTATTATTATTATTATAGTACACTCAACAAAATAACTCAATTCTGATTGGTTGAGAGCAGTACAATAGTTAATCCCAAATTGTACTCGGCAGGAGTACCTATTAAGTTTACTTGGCAACAGTGCGTAAGAATTGCCAAACGTTGCAAATTTTAACGTTTTTGATAGGTGAAACTGGATGAAAAGGTACTTAAACCGAAGTTACCATTCTCTGGAATGATTTGTTCGACTAATTTATTAAAATTTGCAATAATTTACAAGTTGTGTGACTTCATACAATTCGTAGTTTTGCTGAGCAAACTATATAAATATAAGTATATAAATAAAAAATAAAAATAAATAAATAAACTAGCAGTAATCACAGATTATAGAGTGCGTTCAATGTTAGAGACTTACTGTATGCTTTGCCGTGGAACTTTGAGGCTGGGTAAGTATTGTATTGAATAGTCCTTTCAAGTATGTTATTAAACGTTCGTTAGGGCTCACCAGGAGCTTGTTCGCAGGCTACTTTGAGGTTAACATTCATCGAAATCTGACAGAATTGTTTACCACTCCAGCGTGTTCTGTGTTGTCAGTCCAGCGACAACGTCTGCAGGAATGAAAGAAAATTCGAACGAACGTTTAAATAACATCATACTCGATAGGACTAGTCAATATAATACTTACCCAGCCTCAAAGTTCCACGGCAAAGCATACAGTAAATCCTTGACTGAATCCAACGCTGCTGAGGTATCGAGAGCACATGGAAAGAAAGTCCGAAGTTCACATAGCCCGCTCACATGTTCACATGTTTGTCACATCTCACATCACACGTCTCATGAGCACATGTTTGTCACATCACATGTCTCACATATCTTAATTGCGTTACCAGTTTACTGGCCGTGACATACCCCTGCAAAAATCAAGCGGGGCGGCTATTTTGGTGTCCTTACAGGAATGTGGATTTTCCAGAATATAACCTTACACAGGCATACCAACTCCTGAAAGCCACAGGCCAAAATTAGGCTTGCGTTCCACTTCGTTGAACGCAATAAATAAAAAATCGCACAACCTTCTCGTACAATTGGCTCTAAGAGATGAGCTAGCAAGCAAAATATGAATCCAGCTTCTCCAAAGGTGTCAAGTGGCTAGCTCAATGTGTCAAATTATTGGCCTATGGAGATTGTGCAAAACATCAACATCGCATATGGAGGTTTTTAGGTCACATCTGTGGATGTGCTACACTGTGGATCTTGCTTTAATGCCCAAGAAAGTTGAGCATGCCATGTTGCCAGATTTGCAATTAAGTGTTCTTTTACTATTAAATAGAGAACTGGAACCTCTAGCTGTGTATCAATGTAGAACTTATTTAGGTGTCAAATTGTGATGGAAGCCGAAGAGAATTTTTGGCGGGGATGTGTAAACAAGTTGGGATACAAACCGTGAAATCATCTGGTTTTGTCTGGTAATGTGTAATCTGTATGCTTGACATAGAATCCAGCAAATCACTAACACTGCAGTATCTAAATGTTGCCTGTCGCGAACTTTCTTGTTCACCAGTACAGATGCATAATGTATAATGCATGGACATGATGATGAAAACATTCCTTCTAAAACAATTCACTGCTTTGTCCTTTCCGTGTTTCAGATGCGCTTGATTATTTCCTTTATGACAATAGAAACTGTCATTTTTCATCAATCAGAATGCTGCATTTGTATGTGAATGCACTGTATAAGAGAAACAAAGCCATCCGTGCAAGCTCTCAGTTTTCATGCTAGACCCCTCACTGGCAAGCAAAGCTAGGCGGCTTGTCTCTCACAGCTTCACCACTCGTGATGCAGCTAAGGCTGGGAATCAGCCGTTGTACTTGCTTCATTTGAATCTTGCATCAATTTCTGAAACCAGAGGAGAGCGTCGAGAGTTATTCATAAGAGCTGAAATTAAGCTCTTTCTCGAACCCTGGGAGGATTGCTAAAACATGTCTCCCAGGGACAAGTTGCAAAAATACTTGAGACACTGTACGTCTTTTGAACTTAAATTGTTTCCCTGATCTCCCGCTTTCCCTCCCTTTCCCCTTCTTTTCAAAGTTGATAACACTGCAACTCCATGCTCGAAAGTTTGAGGAACAACTTTGAAAGGGGGAGAGGGAGGGGCGGTGTGTTGTATCTCACAGATTTCTTGGCAGCAGCGTTTTAGAGAAAGAAAAGGTGTTTTGATTGCGAATGTCTCAATTTTGCAACTGGTTGTAGCTTCTCTTCGTGAAACGAAACAATATGTGGAAAGTTACTAATCTCGGTTTACTGCTGTTTGGAACTCTGCGTGACGCGCTTGAGCTAATTTCCTCTGATTGCATTCCTTGTCGACCTTAGTGTTGACAGCAACTGTCAAAATTGACCAATAAGAGGGTATACCGGAAAGACCTTTTTTTTAAAAGAAAGTTTCACAGGCGTTCCCTACCGCCGCCCTTCCCAAGGCCCCGGATCCATTTTTCACCTCGCTCTGCTGGTACTATCGCGCCCCGTTTACTATCTTTTGTACTTTTTAGGTTGACCATGAGTGAACTTTTTGAAATGATTTGTGAAAAGGAACGCCTGAATAGTGCTGAACATCAGCTGTCTTTGCCAAGGATTGGAACAAGGAGGGTCACATTTGACTCTGGAACTGCTGTTGGTTCACTGAAGATTAGGGAGGTCTCTATTATAAGAACTGTCTTGTCAGACAACTGTATGGGACAGGCAGAGCCTGAAGAGGAGTTTCCAGAAGATTTACTGGATTTTGAGGGAGAGGAGGTGATCATGTTAACTTGTCATTATAACTGCATTGATACATTATAACCACGCACGGTATGTTTAATTTTTACATTTAAAAATTAAACTAAAATTAGTAATACATGCATGGCTTAAACCAGCCAAAAGTAGTCCTACTTTGTTTGTAAAATTCAATTAAGACGCTTCCAAGTGTTGGCAGCATTCATGTGACACTAATTCAAAACATTTTACATTCAGGGTTAGCCTACTGTTTGTTGTTTTTCTCATATGCATTTCAAAGTCATTCTGTCAACATTGTTCAAACAAATTCATGCATATTAATTTCTTCTTGTTGGCTTCAATTCATACAGAGCAAAATTCTTCAAATTTCTCTCCCTGCTGGGGCAAGGAAGTCATATAGAGTTTCTCTGGACATGACTATGAAGCAGTTGGTGACAAGGGTTTGTTCACGGGAGATGTTAAACCCAAGGCATCATTCTCTGCAATATATTGACTTTAAGCACGAGTTTCTTGACATGGCAAGCACAGTGGATGAGATAGAAGTCAGTCAAATTAGATTGATGGATAAGAGAGGTAACATGGACTTTTGGTTTCATGGGCATCCCCTTCTATGTGTTTCTGTTCGCCATCAAGTAATTCTGAGAGCCAACTTCAGGAAACCGAAAGTTACATTAATATTCAAACACTAAGAAGAAGGGAAGGAAAAATTGGTTTTATTTGATTATGTTCTCTTATGAAGTGGCATTCTTATGCACTCTTTTGTGGTTCAATTTTAATGTATGAGAGGTATCAATTTCAATGTGAATTATTGCACATGTTTTTGAAAGTGATTGAGAAAGACTTCAGTTATTTAGTATTTAATGCCACTAATCTAAAAACTAATATTCAACGTTGTTTTACAATTTAAGAAGGATCATTTAATTTGTTTTATTGTTTGTCTAAATTTTACAAGCTTGTATGTATTCATTCCCTAATGCAATTTTAGGACGTAACTTATCCAGAGCCTCTGTAACCGATGATGATTCGCCATCTAACAGTCCAGTTAACACGAGTGAGTACTCTAACACATAACAACATATCATGACCTGTGGCAGCCTGATGAACTAGCTTGCGGTGATTATCTGCCTCTTGAAACCATTTATTACCACAAATATCTAAGCACTAACACTACTGACATGTAGTATTGCAGTCTATGAACTGTCAAGGTAGGATAAGAATCCTTCCTTATCCTTATATTTATGGTTATACTTCATGTTTAAAAATTTGTGTCGGTGTTCAACCTAATGAAATTTTAGATGTTTTCGTTTTTCAGTGCGCATTGTTGGTCTTTTAGAATTATGGCAAAATGGTTTGGGAGGTTTCAGTTTGTTATGTCTGCCTGTCTATTATTTCAGAGTTTAGAAGAAGCAGTGGTATTGATTTGGAGTCGGACTCTTCATCAACTGTGTCCGGGGAAGATAAGGAAAATTTAGTGTCTTGGCGGAGGAGCAAGTCTATGGATGTACTTTCTGATGATGGAGATACTGATGTGTTTACACAGCAGGATGAAACGGTGCCAAATAAGGTAGATGAGACTTGTTTAACTGAATAATGATAATGTTAAAACTCACCCTTTTTTTTACTTTAGGATTTGCCGAGACCGCCACATGCTAATGGAACAGTTCTAACTGCTCTGAGAAGGAACTCCAGTGGTGGGATCACAAGGAAGAAGCTTCCGGAGATTCCATTGCCATATGCTACAAAATCATCCACGCTTCCAAAGAAACCTTCAAGAGAACTACCTAATGGAGCGCTGCACAGTTTCAGCCCTATAAAAAAAGATGGGATCTCCGCCTCCACTCCAGATTTGAGTATTTCTCCCAAATTCGATAATGCACATGGGACTAGCAACATCAAAACCTCGACCCCTGACCATAAGAGTAAACGCAGAGCAGCCCCTCCACCACCCAATCGCCCAGCGATGCCTAAGGCATTATTTACCAACGGAAAGAGTGGTTCTCAAGCAGTTGGTGCCACGTTTCCAGTTAAAAATCCCACACCTGCCGCTAGAAACAATCCTTTGCAAGCCCCACCTGTAATTCCCACGCCTGCACCCAGAGGCATCGCCTCACAAGCTGCATCTGGAAGTGATGCCAAGTTGAATCCAAGTCACAAGAAAAGACCTGCTCCACCACGCCCATCCCGTCCAGCTCCCCCTCAGCCTGCCAGGCAGAGCTCCTCGGAGAGCAGAGACTCAAAAGGATCTGATGACGGTACTAATAACAGAAGAAAATTAAATGCGCAACATAAGGAGGACTCGTTATCACTTGAGCTACCTCGAAGTGATTGTGAAGAGGAAAGGGAAAATGACTGGAGAGGTGTCCCAATCTTCATCCCTCCTCCACCCCCAGATGAACTGCCACCCCCTCTGGACGAGTGTGAAACACCTGTAGGACCTTTGACAGATTTGGAAGCTGACATCCTAGAAGGTGATGTTTCCGTTCATGTGAACATGACGACAAGTTAAGATTCTTACCACCTTTGTCCAGCTCTGCTCTTGTGTCCATGTTCAGTTGTGGTTGAAATTGGTGTTTAGCCCGCAGCTGTTCAACTAGGTCGCTTTCTTTTTTCGTGTGTACCTTGAGTTATCATAGCTTACAAAAAAGAACAACAACGTCAAATCTTAAGCTGTCTCATAAAACTGTACTACTATAAAGCAGCAAGGAACAGGAAAGATTCACTTGGAAAATGGAAAATGTTGTTTCTCTATTAATTAAACAACGTCCTTTTTCTTTCCTTTTAGGATCTGGAAATGAGAACGTCTCTACAACAGTTAATGGCTTTGTAGACTTTGACAAATACTTGATGCCTTCTCCGCGTAAAACCAGTGAAAATGAAACAGTGCGAGCAGAATCAGGTGACAGGGTTTCCGTTTTGGAAACTGTCCCAGAATATGGTTCATTCTCTGTTGTTCCACCACCCCCAATGTACTCCGAACCTGTCGAATCTTTATCAAATAAGATCCATCCGCCCGCAGATCAAGCAGTCATTTTAAACAAGAAAGAGCCGTCTTCCACTCCAGAAGGACTTTCTCTTGAGAAGAGGAATTCAGGTTTGACTGACATCCCACCTCCTCTATTAGAAACAGAGGTTGCATCAACAAGCCAGGACGCTGAAGAGAAAGATCACGATTCAGGATTCGACCAGAGCCCCGAGATCCTTAGCACTCCTCCCACGGGCCCTTTAGAAGATGTGTCAGAGCAAAGCTGGGAGAACGCTGACTCAGGGTCAAGTTTAGATGTCATAAGTGCAATTCCACCACCTATCGACTTTGCGTCAACCTGTCCACTCACCCCTCCCTATCAGTTTGCGAATTCAGCTGTGGTACCCCCTGACGGGTTTGTTGAAGAGAGGAACCCTGAACAGACAAAGCCACGGAAGAAACTGAATGTTAGTGGTGATTCATTCCCATGGATGAATGAACCTCAAGTACCCTTAAATGTCACAGTACCGCTGGCGGTATCCGGGGACACAGGCAAACACCCAGAGCTTGAAATGGTTAACAATGACAAAGAAATTCAGTTTGGCGAGAACGTGCAAACAATTCCCAAGCCGGAGGGCTATGGTGGGACTCTGACCCAATCAGGGCCAGTTGTTGAAACTGCAGGTAGTTCAGTAGCCCAGGAAAGCAAATGTGAGGGAAGTGAGAAACCTTGTAAACCAGAATTAGAGGAAGCAAAGGAAATAATTGAACTCACGGTTGGAAAGGGTAACTCGAAGGAAAATCAAGGTTTGGACACAAAGCCAGTGAAACCAGAACCAAAACCCAAGCCAGACAAGATGGTTAAAGGAACAAATGTTCAAAAGGAACCAATCCCCGAGGGCCAGCAGTTTCTATCGAACTCTTTAAATGCTTCTATCGCAGTTACACAACTGGAACCACATATTGAAGCACAAGCTGTGTCAGGTACGATGATAGAAGACGGAGCACGTTCATCCTGTGTTCTTAGTGTTCCTCGTGACAGTGCAAGATCAGAGTTACCAGCCGAACCAGTGAAGCTGGACCAACAATTCAAACAAGAAAAACCAAAAACACGAGCTAAGCCAGTTAAAGTTGTTGAAGGACCAAACCCCTCTTCATTTACTCCATCGTTAGAGGTTTCGAAACGAAAAGCTTTAGGTGAACCAGTCAAAACAGAAGCGGAACCTAAAACTGAAACGAAACATGATAAGGGTACCCTTGTCCGAGAAACAGAAGCTCAAGTTCGGGCGCATCTAGCGTCATCATTTACGCTACCCATGCAAGAAGTCCGGCCCAAACAAGCGGTTGCACCTGCAAAACCGGAAGTGCAAGCTAAAGGAGAACACCAAGTAACAAGCAACAAGCAAGTTACTTATGGCAAAGCAACGGGAGTTGAAGGTGGGGCGAGAGTTGATGTCCAACCGTTTATTGCCTCATCGAAAGAACCACTTATTGAACAAGTTCTACGGGCTAAACCTGAAAAGATTCAATCAACTTTTGTTGAAGAGGTTATAACCCAACAGATGCAACCAGAAGTAGAAGCGAGTTTGAACGCGGTTTATCAGGAGCTGTCGGAATCTTCACTGGACTCACAGGAGATAGCATCCCAAAGTAGTTTTCCTTCCCAAGAAACAGCTTGGACGCTTATCAATGTAGGAGAAGAGAATGGTGTAGTGGAAGCTCCAGTTACACCAGAAACAAAGGCTACCCGTTCTTCATATGACAGTCTACGAGATTTGGAAGATAGGCTTCAGGAGCCAGATAAGGGCGCAACTTCTCCATCAAGTAGCTTTGGAAAACCAAATGCCGATACAGCTCCGAAACCCAATCAAGCAGTAACTGCTCTTCAAAGTAAAGACCCCTCTTTTGAGGACGTTATTGTGGCTCAGACGAAGCAAGTTGAGTTCTTAAGTTACAACCAATTTGAGGAGCTGTTGAAGATGGCCAGTGGAGAAGACTTGGTGGAAGATATTGCAAGAACTGCAAATAAGAACGACGATATTGTGGAGAGTCAGTACTCTCTTTCTGAGAGTTCCTCAACACGTACAGATGTTGACTCCGAGTTGCGTTTAGATTTGTCATCCTTACGCCAATCTTCGGAACCACCCCGTCCTCCATCGTGCTCGCCGCCCGCCACGACACCAAAGTCATCTATTCTTCCTTCTCCTAGAGACTTACTTAGTGACAGATCAACAGAATCTGGGATCTCCATCCACGAGGAAACAAAGATTCCTTCTGACTCTGTGAAGCCAGTTGGGGACAAAGAAACTCAAGTGCAAGATGGCGACAGTATGAACAATACTTCTACGGCTGGTAAACCACAGACAAGAGAGAAGCCTTCAAAAATGACTGTAAAACTTCAGCGGCCATTGAGTATGCCATCGGGAATTCTTAGAGATTTCAAAGGAGAGACAGTTTCGGAGGCACAGCAGTCAGTGCCGGATTCCGATTCAAGGAAGTCTAGTTCGTCTGACTCCACAGGTGTGTCCTCATTGTCCTATTTGCCTTCATCTCCAGTTGAGAGTGGCAGCACAGGAGACCCAATAGAATTGCCCAAACCTCCTCCATTTACTGTTCCACCTCTCAGACGCTACTCTGATCTGGCCTCTGATCTGAGCTTCATTTCTTCGGCAGCCAAAGCTGCAGAGAAGACACAAGAGTCTGAAACAAAAACAGACGCTCCAACAAAGTCAGCCAATTTGGTTTTGAAGCGAAGTGCAGTTTCTGTTGAGGAGAGACCGCACAGCTGGATGGCACCAGAAACCAGTAGCAGCAAGATGTCAACAATGTGGTCGTCAGCCTTCAAACCAGTCTCATTTGATGCACAGGCAAAGAAAGCTGCACGCCCAGTTGCTTTTGATGCCAAGTTGTTTTCTGCCACATCCGTAAGTGCAAATGTTCCAACTGCTACTAATATCACTGGTGTTGGTAAAAGTGAGATAGCTTCCACTACGGACAGGAGGACCTCGCCAAGAGAGCTCGAGAAGTCACCACAGAACACTTCTGTGTTCCGAGAAAAACTGTCAAGGGAATCTACAGTCCCTTTGACTGTAACGAAAGAAGAGACTTCATCCAGGAATCAGCCAGTTTCAACTGTTACAAATGTCAATCCTTTGTTGAAGACAGAACCTCGTGAAACGAAATATGAAATAGTCTTGTCTAAAAATTCCTCCGAATCTCAAGTAGCTTCCGAAGATAACCAGAGTAAATCTTCTAAAGTCTTGTCGGGCTCTGCTTCAATTCGTGAGCAGATTATGCGTGATGCGTCTGTAGGTAACAGAGTCACCAGACCCAGGCCCCAGTCTGCTATAGTAGGTGGCTCAAAATTCCAAATTTTGCCCAAAGATACCAAGCTTCCAATCAACACTAAAGGAGGTTGGGCAGACGTCAAGAAACTAGCTGCACTTCAGACAGCCGGAGTGAAGACTAAGACACCACGGACACACACTAAGCGACAATCAGATGAGCCGAGCACGGCAGATATACCGGCTCTTGTGGTTGCTAAACCACTGCAGCCAGTGAATGCGCAGGACGATGCTAACCCAGAGGCATTAAAGCCGCAAACTGTTAACAAACCCGGTAAGAGGTTACTGCCTCTCAAGAAAGAAGACTTGAAACCACCTAAAAATGAACCGCTGCCCGTCAAAGCAGCTGACCTTAAACCTGAGCACTTAAAGGCAACCGACATCACGTTGGAGCCAGTGACAGACTCCACTTCCCTCCCAGTTGTTGTCATGAGAACAAAGACAGCTGATCAGGACCCCGCCAAGAGACATTCCATGCCTGCCTACATAATTGAAGGAGCTGGTCGCAACCCTCCGTCCAAGAGGAACGCCGGTGGAGGGCAGGTAAGGGTCTGTTAGTAACTTGCAATTATTATTACTATTATTATTATTATTGTTATATACAGCAAACTTTATTTACAATTACTCTTCGAAAGCAAATACAGAAACGTTTCAGATAAAATTCAATAGACGCTTTCAACTTGTGCACTTCATGTTAAAAAGTGTTCATGCATGATACTTTTTAAAAAACGTTGTTAATATATGCAAAATTACAAGTCATAAAAAAGTCATTATTATTATTATTATTATTATTATTATTATTATTTCATTAGCAGAATATTGGCAGAGCAATTTGTTAAACAAAGTTAATTCAAGAGTGTTATTGCAGGGATAAAAAAAAAAGCAAAGTAAAATTTATCAATTTGTATAGCGCATTACCATGACGCAATGATCTAATGCGCTTTACAACACTTTCTGGGGGACTTTGCCAGACTGCTTATATAGGCGCAAATTGCAGCCATGCAGTTCACAATCTTATTAGAGAGAGTAGTAAGATACACAGGTGCCCCCAGAACAGACTAAGTGAATAAACCATAACACCGGGGACTACGTCCCCTACTCTTTACGATCAGTGTGTGTGTTCTTTAACGTCCCACACCAGTACTGTGAGACGGGACCTTCGGTTTATCGTCCTTATCCGAGAAGACTAGAAAGTCTAACCATTTGCAGATGTTATTGCAAAGAGAGCACTTTCTCCTCAATTATTTAAAGACCCTGAGTGTTGGTCCGGTCGAGGTTTGAACCCCCGACCTCCTGCACAGCAGTCCTGTGCCCTACCAACTGAGCTAACCGGTCGGCGGAATAGACTACTTTAAAGAGTTCCATCTCTTCGTAATCCTATCGACGGCAGATTACGGGCCAAACTGTATATAGATTGTCTGTTCTCTAAGGAAGTGTTTTTTGTTGGTCTTTTTTTAGTTTCATTTTATCAGGAATGAGGTTAAGATGGACACAACCGTTGTGCCTCAGGGAGTTGTAGCCGCCATGAAAGCAATAAGAGAGAAAAAGGGAAATGTTGAAGGTGATTAATTCTGATTATGCTCAACAAATAACTCCATTGCTTGCGCTCGTTGTTTGATTTCATCGGTCACAACTTGAAAAGAGAACGGTGAAAGCCATTTTTTCGTCGTGTATTACTCGGCCTAGTATCACCATCAAAGTTAATTACCACCTGACCCCATATGACTACCCCTACAATGCCGCATGCACGTCCACTGTTAGCGTGATGTGGTAAAATTTGTTACACGTTAATTTAAAGAAACATTCGTGATTTTCGCAGTGCCAGATAAATTATTTACCCTTTCAACACCAAATTCGTTGAAAGGTCTCGCTGTGTGTGTTTAGATACTTTGATTAGTATTGTCTTAGAGCTCAACAAAATGTTTTCTCTGCCAGGTTAAAGATGCCCCGATTCTTGCAATGTAAGTGCATGTGAAGTTGAATATTAATGTTGCCTGATAGGTGCCTGATAGTCTCGTGTGATCATAACCTATTTCATCTGTTATTTATACCACTTCTTGAAATTAAGTTCCGTTGTATGTACACGTTACAATATAAACCTATTTGTTCCGTGTTTTTTTTTATAACGCCTCCCTAACGAGCTGATAAGTAATCATTGTTGTGCTTGTTTTTCTCCGATCAGTGACTGTCGCATACCCGTAACTTAATCGCATACATACTAAACAATGCAGCCGTCCAAACCGAACTTGTTATCGGCACAGAGAAAACGCTTGGAAAAAAAACTGTAGCATTTCTGTTGCAAGCGTTTTCTTCCTTCCGAAAGGAACACGCGTTACAAGTTGTTTTTTTAGGCTTTTTTTTTTCAGCTTCATGGCGAAATGCAACTAAGCAACTAATTCCCAATACCTGTAATACAAACGCAGTTGTATGTGTGATGTAGAAATGAATCATATGAACTGCGGAAGTGAAATCAAATGAAGACTGATCCTCGCAGTTGTGAGGTTGAAATAAAATCAGGACTTCGATTGAATACAACACAATCAACTGTGTGTTTCTGAAGTCCTGAATTTTTTTCAGGCTTCTTTACGCAATTGCATGTAATTGTGTTCACAACTGCGAGGATCAGTCTTCATTTGACAGACGCAATTGTGTTCAGAACTTCCCGTGCTTGTCAGTCTATTTCAGTGTTATTCTGATTTCAGTACAACGTAATTCTTCTCTTGAGATTTGTTTGTTTCTGTCTTTAAGGTCAAGGTTACTGTTGATTTGTTACACGACAGAAGCGTGTGGAAGTGGATCTTGAACACACCCTTTGGGTCTAAAATCACAAGTGCTAGTTTATTAAATAAACTAAACAAAAACATGAACATCAGTTCATTGTGTTTTATTCAAACAAAGTGCGCACAGCAATCTTTGGTCTGTTTAATTAGTTTCCAGCTTCAGTTCGTGGTATGAACGCTGTTGTTGAAACGTCAATTGACGAGCCGTATGAAACTCTCTTAAGTTTCTTCCTACTCAGGTGTAATTAATTAATCGATCACTGTAATTTTTGAACGTCCTGTAGAAATCGAAGGTGTATATACGTATAAATCGTTGTTCAATCAAACAAAAAAAAAAACCCTATATATTTAAAGTTTTTTCGAAACTGGAAATAATTTTCTTATTTGAAGATAAATGAAAGTCACGTCTTGGCAGGTGTAGACGGCTCGAATAGTTTGCCAATTCTTTCGAGACACATTTTTAGGAAAAAGAGGAAGATGTAAGATGTATAATTTTTGGCATTTATAGCCATATGAGCAACATTTGCATGAAATGCGGAAGGAAAGTTAATGGTATTAAATTTTGCTACGTATTGTGTAACTTTCATGCAGATATAAAAACGATTATTTTGTTAGTAAGTTCATCAGCATTGGCCAAGTAAGTCTTGATTTTTTTTTCGGTAGAGTGCATAAAGAAGTATTACGTGAATAGTTGATGCTAAACCAATTTTTTTAAATTTGTAAATCATGGAATAAAACTTGATTGATTTTTGTATAACTCTGAATTTACCGAGATAATTATTTTGTTAATGCATAAATGCAAAGCCGTGAATAAAGAGCTGTTCAATGTTTACTTCTAAATCAATGTTTTGTTCATTATTTTCTTTCTAGCTTTTTCCTCGACTACAACACCTGCTACCTTGGATGTAATTACCTGGGGGTGGGGTGAGAGTGAGTTTGGCGATCCCCTGTATTTTACTGTATAGTTGTTTAGTGCGCCAACCGCTGGCTGACCTAAAAGGTTTTAGTGACTAGAGTTTTCCATCTGGTACGATTTGTAACTTTATCTCCTTGAGGCCTGTCAAACACCAGAGAATATTATTGAATAAGCCTTACAACCAGGAATTAGTAATGAGCCTGATAATAATATCCACAACTCTGTTCTCTATTTTTGTGCAAAGTTTTCGTCGAGACCAGTCGTGTGCATGGTCACTTGTCATTTGTTAAGCTTAATTTTATCATAAGTTAGTTTATTATTCGTTTGGCCGTTCCTTTGAAGGATTTATTTCAAAAACGACAAATATATTATTCATTTTTATTTCGTTATTTAAAATGCCATGCATTTCTCACGAACGGCACTGTCATTAATGCTTTTTTAGAGCTTTTCACGGTCTTCTGAGCCGCACGCGAAATTGCGTTGCAGTCCTTTTCCAAATTCTTTATCTTTTTGCAGCTTCGTCACTCCTGTCACGTGCTATGGTAACCAGTCTCCTTCCTTGCAACCAAATGTATCCGTAGTCCTTTTCTTTGCGTGAGGGCTGGTAAGAAGTCTCTCCAGCTGTCACTACCCTGTGAGCTCTCGTTCATTCACACCAGCGTCCTTCCTCTTTGCTTCATAAGACTCCCAGTCTCGATTATGGTCTCCTGGTCTCCCTTTCGTCAAGTGTACTCGCACATGTGCCCGCAGCCCGCGGGACACCAGATGTGTTTGGAGAACCATTCTTGCATATGAATAAGATGACCGCCATGACCACAGCCTTGGCACCATACATTTGGTCCTTTTACCATCAGGTGGCTAAGAAGAAAAAAACACGAAAGAGCTGTGTTTCAGAAACAGTTCGACATACTACAAAATTGATCCTATATCAATTGGCGTCAAAATCAACTTTAAATAATAAAGAAGTGAGCCGGGTTATTACGTATTATTAAATTCTCAACCTCGAATAATGCAATTATAGCTTTTTGATTGGTTCACTAGATCTCAGTTACCAACCATTATACCTGTGTTTGACCTTATATGGAAATGAATGCGTCAAAGGTCGCTTGGCATAAAAGTTTCCACGGGAAGTAAAAAAAAAAAAAAAAATGGATGAAAAAAGCAGATTCGGTGAGCTCTCCACAAAGGAAATTCAAGAAATTATGGACAAGGCCGTCCCAGAAACAACAAAAAAAGCCACAAAGTTCGGGATGACGTTATTTAACGGTACGTATCACTTAAGGTGGCTCAAAACAGTTTCCAGCACTTTCCAAGATGTAGATTTTGATGGGTCATTATTACCATTCTATCAGTTGATGCTATAATCATGGTATCAAAAAACTGCCCAATCATTGGTGAATACGTTGGTATTATTTTTGTGACACTATAGGTTACCATAGCAACACTATGACCTTCTAAAAACACCCTTAATTTCAGCTTTAAGCGCTTATATTTCAAAAACGGCACGGTGAAATTTATTATTATAGAATTTTAATAAGCTCCGTACATGGAGTTCAGAGCCACCTTACATTTTCGAAAAGTTAAGGTAACTCTGAACCTCATGTACAGAATTTGTTTAAACTTTGCCAAAAGTTGCATCTTATCCTGCTTATCAAAATTCTATAATAAGAAAAAATTTCACCGTGCCGTTTTTGAAATATAAGCGCTCAGAGCTGAAATTAAGGGTGTTTTTAGCAGGTCATAGTGTTGCTATGGTAAACTATAGTGTCACGAAAATAATACCAACGTATTCACCAATGATTGGGCAGTTTTTTGATACCATGATTGTACCATCAACTGATAGAGTGGCATTAATGACCCATCAAAATCTACGTCTAGGAAAGTGCTGGGAACTGTTTTGAGCCACCTTAAGCTTTCCCCAGTATTTTTACAACTGTAGTGTAAATGTCCACAATAATTGCTCTTCCCGATGAGTTTGAGCTTTGAACACTTGAGAACACGACAGTAAGGTTTTTACCCGTACAAAGCAGTCCGTGAAGTTTGGATTACTGTAATTTCAGTTCGGCTGTAAGCTTAATTTGCTTCACTTTTGATTTTTCATTCAACTGTTCGCACGGCGGTGCACGTATCATGCGATCATAAGATGTCGTTTTGGCGCCCGAAAGTCACATCACTTACTGGTCGTTTCTTACACTTAAATAAATTTAGTAAATCCGAAGGTTGAGAATTTAATAAAACAATTATTCCATTCGCGCTTGTTGGATATAAGATTGGTTATAGCCAACTCGGCCCTACGGGCCTCGTTGGCTATTTGCCATCTCATATCCAACGCGCGCTCATGGAATAATTGTTAATTAAGCTTCAGGTAAACTTATCACAAGCTAAATCATATGTAAGCATAGATTTGAATGCCGTTTTCCGACAAACTTCTTTTTTTATTTTCCGTACGTTGCTTCCGCAATTTGTTCTTATAACAGTTCATATAAGAAAAGTGAATTACCACAAAGAACATGGTGATACAAGACTCCGACATCTTTCACAATACCACCCGGATTTGGTCAATGGTTTGGAACACCGCCCACACATTGTATACACAGTTGTTGAAGCCTGAAAACAAGGGAAAAACAGTGTACAATTAAAGTGCACGTAAAGCCAATATGTTTTTCTTTAAAATAAATCTTTGTACCTGTTCGAAAAGTATTGCGCCCTTTTTGTTCTTTTTGCCAAATATTGGCTCAGTTTATAGGCTTCCAAACTTAGGAAATAGTAAGTGCGATGCAAATCAAGAGTAGACCCACCCCCCTTCTCACTCGGTCGGGCATCAAATGATGCTTACCTTTTCCTAAGTTTGGAAGCCTATAAACTGAGCCAATATTTGGCAAAAAAGAACAAAAAGGGCGCAATGCTTTTCGAACAGGTGCAAAGATTTATTTTTATTTTGGGTTCGGGAAAAGAGAAAATCTGCGCGGGAAACAATTCGAAATCCAAGCTCTTCCAAAAACCGATTTTGTGCTTTGTATGCTTCTTACTTTTCTCTCTCTTCAAGAAGCAAATACCTGAGATTAATTTAAGGGTCAGTAGCTCTTGGTTTGAGACACTCTTCAATCTTGTGCCAGTCAGTGGGCAGTGCTATGAGAAGACTTACCTGGTTTAACGAGCTAACTGCTGGCAGACTAGAGAGTTTAATGATTTGTGTCGCCACGGACCATAACTGGAGCCGGCCGAGTAAATCTGTTAAGAGGAGGCGTCAGTAGACAAACATTACTTTATCAATCTACAAAGAAGGTTAAAGGATTCAATCTTTTCAGTATTTGTATTGCTTGAAGCAGCAAGGTAACTCCGAAGTCAAAACAAGGCTACCAATCTGGCATCTACAAGAAGCATCCGCTCCACACTTGTGGGGTCCCAGTTGGTGGCGGTGTCCTACTGATTTGCTAAGACCTCGCAATATTGCTGTCCTAACACCATGTCTACTATGGCAGCCAGTGATGTGTGTGCAAATAAAACACTCACCAATGTAAGACATAAGCCACTGTTCTTGAGTTTGCTCATCTATCCTACTACGAATTTTATCTCCCAGGACGATCAGTGCTGACACACACATTTGCACATCCCCCTGAAGAACAAACCCAACAATCAACGAAAATCCATCACCTAAAAAAACGTTAAAAAATTTGTGACAGGTCCTAGCTAACGCTAGACTTGTCTGTGTTGTCACGAAGACGTCAGACTTAATTATCCGAAAATATGTACGAAGGAATCACTTCATGAAGCTGAAATTTGGCTAAAACTAAAACCAAATAGTAAAAGAGTGATGACAAAGGGTCTTCTTTAGCTACTGAGAACTTATCGACCCAAACTTGTTTACTCGCAGTTGTTTCGCTCCCATAGAATGACGCGCTATTCTGTTTACATTTTATCTAAAACAAGACAGTGTATTACCTTATCTGCCAAATGGTGAAGCATTTCCACAACTAGAGACGCAAAATCCCATTCAGGAAGCGACTGACAACAAACGAAACAAGCACAACAGCAAGAACAGTATTTGTTGTAAAACAGTCTGAAATATCAGCAGTCTCCTTCCCCTAACCCACCCGGGGGAAGGACTGAGACGGGAGCGGAGACGGCTCACATTTCAGACTATAAAACAGTGTGATTGACTGGTTCAGGTTCACGCTGCAACCAGTGGACAATCAGATATGGTTTGATGCTACTTTGTAAGTTTTTGGGTCACATTCATAAACCTTCAAACCAGCGTAGCATCAAACCATGTCCGAGTGTGATGAACTGATTTTTTCATGTTAATTCACTAAGGAAATGCGTTAAAAACTCGACAAGGTGCTGTTTCAATTTTCGCTTAAACTAAGATAAAGATCAACTTCCGAAATTTTCTTTCTGCCAACAGGCAAGAAATAATTCTCACAAACGTTATGACAATTTTGAATTTTAAAGTAGACATGTTTCGGATGAACTACATCCATCGTCAGTCCAAGTAAGAAAAAAACCCTGCTACATGTAGTGGGTGTGATATAAATATAGAGAGAACCACTGAATAGCTAATTACAACGTGACGTTAAAATCTAAAAATATAACTAATTACAATTAGCATGACAGAAAGTGTGATTCACTGGGTAGAAGAGCTAAATAGCTCCTGAGAGACACAATGGGAAAAACCTTCACTAAATAAACAAAATGTTTATGTCTCTCTCATTAGCTATTTAGTTTTTCTACTACGCATACAGTTTCTTTGTCTCTCGTTTTCGTCGGGCTGTAGTGAGTTACATATTCTGTCATGTTGTAGTCAGTTATCTTTTAAGATTTAATGTCACGGAAGCGGACACGACTGCACTTGTCAGAGGATCTAATTAAAGTAACGGGGAGAACTAATGTAACTTCCAGCAATTGCCAATCGCTGGAAGAATAAAGGACATTTTCCGGCGTTCGGAGTGGATCTGGTTGAAAGTTTTCCGTGCTTAGCACTCGCTTGGCACTAATTATTTTCTCCCGCGCTTTGAGAAGGTGACGTTTGACTGGTCACTTGTATTGGTTACGGTTACTATTTTGATTGGCTAGGAGTGAAGACCTTTGTTTGAACACAGGGTAGATGCGAGCAGCACTGTAACGGATGCAGTCCACTTACCAAAGCTTTGTTTGAGGACGAGTCAGTTCCTTGATATTCACCGATACTTGAATCAATCAAGGATTTGACGTTAGTGGCGCTCAACGTTTCCGACTCAATATTACTGGGGAGAGAATAACAAAAACACAAATAAAACGAACTGAAAACTAAAACTGATATGTTCGACAGAGTGCGATCAAATAGCTAGAACCCAAACAGGGTTCACATTGACCTGTAACTGGTCACAAAATGTAGATCCCACAAAGATCCTTTGGCTAGAATCTCCAAATCCTGCCCTCGTTCCATACCTCAGTGAGTCACCTGCCCTAACCTCCCTTAGCCCTGATTCTCTGAAATCGGCAGTGATCATTCGCTTTCCCATGTCAAATGATCTGACTTTTCCGGTGACTTTTCGAAGTCAAAACGCAAGCCATTTAAAAAGTGAAGACAATGGCAAACGGTATTGTAAAACTGTTTGGAAACCTGTCGGAGCAGGCAAGGTGGACGAGGTTGTAACCCTAAAGGTTAAGTGTACAAAATGACAAACCTGGTGGGAGACTCTGGTCTGTCTGGCTCCTGATCGAGTGAAGGAGAAGCAGGCCTGAAAGGAAAGGAAAGGAAAGGAAAGGAAGTGACTTTGATCACTTCTAATATTAGCCTGAGAGAAGCCTCTCGACAATGCGTGGACTATCCTCGTAATAAAGATCAGCACCCATTCAACTCGCTTTTGTTTGCTGCTGCTGCTGCTGCTATTGTTATCATTGGTTATTCGCGAATTTTACCTGTCGTCTAGTGCTGCCCGCGGCTCGAATGCTTCCTGCAAACACAAGAAAGATAGCATCAGTTTCATCCAGATTTCTTTACGCACAATACGTTAATTTACGTTACACTTGTCTGTGCACATAAGACTATAAGGCCCGCAACGTCCGTCAGTGCGCCACTATTAACAACCAAAAGTGGACATCATGTAAGCGGTGGCAGTAGCTGTTACTGCAGCGATCAGCGTTTTGATTTACAAACGAAGCGAAAGGGTCAATCCTACTTTGTGTTGAGCCTTTCACCTCATTTTTATGCCTTTCTATACAAAAGGCTATAAAACCTCAATTGCTAATAACAGTTGTTGGAACACAACGTGCGGGAAAATGATGCAACCACCAAACGAGAAACTAAAGCAGGGAGACAATGTGATAGCCACTGCATAGCAAGCAGTAAAAGATTGTGACCAGTTCTATCTTCGGTCCAGGGGCCCGTTTCTCGAAAGTCCCGTAAACTTTTCGGGCCTGAAAAGCCATTTGTAAAAGTGCGATTCGCTTATTCTAAAAAGCTGGTCTTTTACTATGATTTCAAGATAGGAAAGGGCAACTCTGTTACAAAATTTCATGCCTGGAAACGTCTTCGTTTTCACGATACGAGGGAAGTCAAGGCACCCGAAATAGGCCCGAAAAGTTTCGGGGGTTTCGAGAAACGCATGCCAGGTCGTAACGCAAGCGAAAACATATCAAAATCAACAGCTTGGCGACTCAATGGATCAGTGCAGACTAAGTAAATGAGGAGAAGAAAGGGGCTGATCGTAGTCAAGCTTCTTTGATTATCCCCACAACGCAGTTGAATAATACTCACGCTGGGCAGAGTCCAGTCCGTTGGAGCATCTCCAAGAGGGACTGAGTCATCGAAGTAAAACTGTACTTCGTCCTGGTCTTCACTGAACATAAAATCTGCTTTAAAATGTACGATACAGATTAACAACTATACAAAGCTAAAAACACTTTCAAAACACTCCTTCAAGGAGTTTCCCCAACAGCTGTCAATCCAGTATAATCCAATCCCTCCTTCGGGGTTAGCCTTGTCACGTACTCTTTGAAGGTAACGGGCTTTTGCCCTGCTTCAGTTTGTGTCTCTAATTCTTGGCACATGTACATACTGTATTTACCTCTGCCAGCAAAATTCACAAGCTTCGGATTTCCTCCTTCACTACTTGAAGACGACGAGTCGTCGTTATCATCTACAAACAAAACAACAAGCACAGTAGAAAACCCTTTACCAAATAAAATGGAACAGTGATCAGTAGACACAAGATGGCATAAACAAATAAGTTAGTCACCTTGTGTTTCTACCGCTGGCCCACTATTTTGCGCGACTGTTGGCTCAGATGATTTCAGATTTAAAGTGACTTGAGCGTTACTTTGCGTATTCAAACCAGCTACATTGGAAATAAAACAAAAACAAAAGCTTTATATTCTGTAAGAATTAAAATTACAACTGAGCTGAAGAATTACAAAAAGTAGCTGGGTTATTCTTTTACCAGAAGCAGGTTCAACATTCCCAGTTGTACTTAAACCTCCGCCACTGCCATGACTCCCGGTCACCAAGGCACTGGGTGCAAGGGCTACAGTTGCAGTTCCAGGCCCTCCCGTGCTGCTGTAAAGAGTTTTCAAGACAGACCAGGTCTGTGCATGCTCGTGCATTAACAGCTTTGAAGCAACCTAAAAGATAGAAATGTTTTGTATAGAATGTAAAAGACGTGAGTTGTTAACGAAATCAGAAGCCATCTTATCGAGATCACAATGCCCAAATTTATAGTGCCCCAGAGTGGCATAAAACAGTGCATAAAACAATTTACTCTCGTCAAACTCACGTTGCAGTTGTGTTCACACAAATCAGCATAATTCCGTCCACTCAGCTGATAGCTTTGCGCAAGGACACGAAACCAATCCTCCTTCTAAATACAAGAAGTGGCAAATTAGAACAATCACACCTGTCTGGAGGGTGGACGGCCTCTGCGAATAAACGCCCGTTTAAACGATTTCAACATTTGACCTGCATTCGTTCAACAAAAGTCGAACGGATGTTGGTCATATGTTGGATGCAAAAACAAAGTTGTGCAGAGGCCCGTTCAAACGGTTCCAACATTGCGCCAACTTCTTCACTGTTTATACAAACGATAGACGCCATATTGACTTTTGCGGCCTGATGTGAGCTTGCGTGTGTTCTACAATTGTTGAACAGAAGTGTTCAAACGGCTTCAACACCATTCAACATTTAAAGAACAAGGAAAAGTTGCATCGATGTTGAATGAAAGTTTAAACCGATTTAAACTTGATTCAACACGCCTTCAACAAGCTTTCAACATTTTTTACTCTTTCGACAATGTTAGACCACCTGTTCAAACGCACCCAACATTTGGTTCAACAAAGTACTAAACGCATGGTGAAGCAAGTGTTGAAACCGTTTAAACGGGCCAACAGGCTACTTCCTTTATTAGCACCATAAAATCACAATACCCTGTAAACAAACCAGCAATATACTTATAGGGGTACTACAAAGGGAGCAACAATTTACTCACTGTGGACTTGCTATTGTGAACAGTTAAGGTACTCTTAACTTCACACACATTGTCAGCCATGTCTTGAAACTTGCGGTGAGATGCAGTGCTGCTGTTTTGTAACATGAGCGGGTTATTAGTGCCTCGCCTGTGTAAGGACAAATAGAAAATGAAGACCATCGTTTGTAAAAACCACTAAAGGACGAAGTAGCAGGTCATCATTGGGCCATGAAACCCGAAATGCCTGAGGTCATCTACAGTTTGGTCTGTAGACAGGATAACGGGTAACAAACGTAGTTCCTTTCTTATCTTGTACTACATGTAGTTGCTCGTACGAGTTACTGCGAAATTTAGCGAGGTAGTTCTTCGAAATTTTAGACATTTTTGTTGGCAGCTCCCCGAAACTCTGAGCCGTTGCCAACACTGAAGAGATTGAAACAAGTATTTAACTACCTATTTTAGTCAAAAGAACTTACGCCCTTGTCTGTTGGGTGTTTTGGGAGGAAAACCTCCTAGGTATCTGATCACTACAAGCAACACTGATATCTCCATTGACATTGATTGACAGCCCAACCCGAGGGGCGTGGTCTGCTGGATGTTGCGCATCACTAAACACGTGCTGATACAGCATGGAGTCTTTTGCGCATGACAGAAACACGTACGGGTCTTTATTACGGAGTGACTGTCGCCAAAGGATACCTGTCAAAATTATTTAATTAGCCCGAGTTAGTGAATTCAGTGAATGACCCACAAAGTCTTTTAATGGCCGTTTCACGTGGCTTTTACTTTACTAGCATTAAAACTTATTGCAACTTGCTCTCACACCACTTCGCACAACTTCACATAACCTTGCTTCAATTCTGATTGGTCAGATTAGGTTAGAAAATTATTTAACTTCACTAAAACAACTGCCAGTACCTGTCACAACATCCTTATGTTCAGCGAAAGATGCGTAAGGTATATAGGGTCTTCTGATGTCCCAAACATGGATATCGAAATCAACAATAAGAGAGCAGCTGAAATCACACAAACTATAATCTTGAGACAAATGAATGGCAGAAATAACATAATTTCTCACTCATTTCACGTCATCACAGTCAACGTCTTTCTTGGTATACAAGCTTTTTATCGAGCCTAGAGTGAGTTCATGCAAAATGTACAAAGAATATCCCATTTATTACTTGAGAAACAACTGCCTTGTGCAAAAAAAAAAAAAAACTTAAATATGTCTCTATTACATGTCTTGTTGAGGAAAACTGAAGAACGAACAGCATTAAGGTGTACCATCTTCAGTTACAAAAGAGCACAAGGGGCAACACAGGCGGCCCACATAAGTTCAACTTAACCTAACGTGGCTTTTGTAGCTTGGTAGAAAGTGCTCCAATGAATAGGATGCCATTATAACATGGTTACCCCAAGCAATATTGCCAGTATCTATTAAGATGTCAGGGTGAAAAGAGACTACAAATTCTGGGGGATCAAGAACATGACAGGAGAACTTAGGAATCTGATGACCACCTTTGGACTTTCAAAATGGACGATCACAACACTGAAAAACAGAGAACACAAACCGACAAACTTACACCACATCTGACCTCTGTAAAACGTTACTGAGTGTGCAAGACAGTGATTGTACCTTGCAATTTGGAACTTTCTTTGTGGCCTCCACTTGATTCGGCCAACAGGGGATATTGTTTGAATGGTGTTTACAAGAGTTCCCTTGCCATATACATCCCATACCTATGGAGAATACATCAAACGAATGTACAGTGCATTCCAAAACCAGGAAACATCAAATTAATCAATCAAAACTCTGCTAAATTCATTGATAATCATTAGGCCGGCACTAAGTTATAAAGCAAAATTTTGAAATACAGGGGTAGAGTTCTTGAAATGAAAGGTCTTTCTTTGGAGGTTAATTTCAGCTAACCCTATCCATGCACGAGTTTGGTTTGGTTTTTAATAGAATTAACATACCTTAACCATTGTGTCCCTGCCCGCAGATGCAACCCAGTTCTTTTCCTCTGGATGCCAGTCAACAGCAAATGTAGGTCCATTGTGCCCCATGTATTGAATGACAGGGGAATTTGTTTGTCGGCTATCCCACAACTGCCATCATATCGATCAATCATTACACAAGAATTTAATTCAGGTATTCATTATTAATAAGACATCTGTTACAAGGTTACTGTTCATCATCAAACCAAATAGCACAGTACGCTGTTATCTTAAACTTGGCAGATTTTCACTTAAGGAGGCTTGAAAGGTTTTTCCATCGATGTAGTGTTTGCGAAACGATAAAAGATTACAAAGAAGGATATTTAATGGTGTAGGCAAACTATATGTCACCTTGGAACTCTATTGTCGGGCTATATTTTAAAGGTGCTTATGACATCATATCAGTTACCATGGCAATGCGCCAGGTCCACAAAAAGGTTCTAGAAATGCCAGTTTTTGTAAATGATCTTACTGTTTTTATTTTTTTGTTGGGAAGCTCCCTAAATTCTTTAACTATTTAGGCAGTATGAAAAAAATTTATCTAGTAAATTTAAGATATTTAAGAAAAACGGGTTTTATGGCTTACAGAAAATTCTACTAGATAATTTTCCCCGAAACTTTTATATTTGAAGTGCCATCGTGAATGGTATGTGCATGCAAAAAATCAAGATGGGTGACACCGAGCAAAATTTCGAACAAAAAACAAATGTTTTTCGCGATTTCACGTAGTATTTAAGATTTTGATTCATGCAGCTAATGCCACGGGCACCCAACGACAATTTTCGGAAAATATCTGTTCGGAAGACCATTTGACATCTAGAATTTTCGGAACATTTGTTGTAAAATTTCTTGCTTGCCTGCCTCTCCTAAGATTTTCGAACATCTAAAAACTACTATAATTGCCCATTTTTAACGGATTTTTACCGTTGAAACGTCACCTAGAATTTTCGGGAGCCTTTTTTCTGGCTGAAAGGTGAGTTTTGATCCCTATAATTTTCGGATTACTAGACTTTCAGCTAGGAAATCCGAACATATGAAAAATTTTTAGGGGATAAAAATATGCCTATATCTACTGTTTAAATACTAAAATAAGTTTAACAATGCTATGTGAAGTGGTTTTGAACTATATTCTCGTTGGGTGCCCCTGTGATGCGTGCATCTTAGTTAAGGCATGTGTAAATTAAGCATGCGCGTGCAGATAAAACCCTTTCCAGCCTCCTTTAGTGCTTTCCTAGTTTTCCTCAGATCTGTGTTATTGTAGACATAGAGCCCACAACTTACTACAAAAATGATGGCACTTTCTTCTTGCATTTAGCGTTTGTAAAGGGCACATATTAGGATTTACATGGGAATGTGCCTTTAGCAAAGAAGTCTTTCTCTTGAACTGATGACTGAAGTAGGGAAAACACGAGGCATTGGAATTTCTTTGAAGGCCATTGTGAAATAAAGGGAAAAATAAAAGTTCAGTAATATGAAATTACAAAACTAAAAAGATGCAGTAAGATTAGATTTTAAAGTTATTGCTTTTAAATGCTTACCTGAATATTGCCATTCTCACAAGCTGCAGCAAAGGTTTGTCCATCAAATGGATTGAACTGACAAAGAAACAAGATGCAATATTAATATAATATGTATAAATTAAACTGTTTGTAATTCAATTCTGGAAAGCCCTATAGGAAAATTTAATATTTCTTGTTTATTTCATTATTATATCAGTATTATCATCACTATCAGCAATATTATGATTATTATTATTAATGTAAGCCATGATTTAAACAGCCTGATACTCCCCTCAATTTTCTTTTTGTATTTACCTTAGTCATTTCCATTAGTGATTTTCAACCAAGCATTTATATTTACCAAGGCATTTACATTTAAAAGCAGACTGTTGCACAAAGGTATTGATTAAAACACGATGACAAAAAGATTTAAGTAAGTATTACCAGCCCATAAAACACCAGCAGATAGATAAGACAGATAAGAGAGGAATATCTTTGAGGATTTACTAAGAACTGTTCATATTAATATAACTTAAATCTATATTTACGAGTAGAAATTACCTGGACATCTCGAATGCTTTCAGATTTCCCAAGGAAAGTTGAGGCAACATTTTGCTTTCGAAGGTCCTGCAGCAGTGTGAAACAAAACTCCAATTAACTGGTCAACTAAAATCTGAGAATAGTGTGAAGTGGCATTTTCTGATTTTGTGTTCAAGGGAGTAACTTTGCCTCTGATATTCTTTGGATTAAGTTTAACAATTCAAATGAAAGCCTCAGAGAGGTTGCTTAAAACAGGGCAATTCTACGATAGGGTAACTGATTTCTTAAATTTCCATTGCCCACCCCAACCTGACATAAGACACAAATACATAGAATAAAGGAATAAACACTTTAAGTGCTTACAAAATATTTCATTGTTCCATCTTGTGAACCACTCAACAGGAGGTCCTTCTCATAAGGATGAAATTGAATCCTGTTAACCGTCCTCTTATGATCTGTAAAGACTATCTCTGTGACAATATACAAAAGGTTTGTCACATTTTTAATAGCCATAAAATTGATTTATATAAGCAGACAATTCCAATGAAATAATCAGAATAGCACAATGTAAATAATTGATAATGAATACCACTGGAACTGATCAAAACAGACAAATTTGTCTACTTCAAGCAGCCACTATACCTTGCTTCTGTTTGGTAATTTTATTCAAATTCCAGAGGACAACAGCTCCATTTCCTGCAGCAGTAGCCAACATATGATCTGCAAATTAAAACAACTTCTTTTCATCACCTATTGTACATCAAGGACACCAACATTGCTAATATTAGCCTCAAAACATCATCATCACCCTTGTCACCATTAAATATATTATTATTATTATTAAAGCCTCATACTTGTCAATACGGGAAAACAGCAAAACAATTTCAAGGTAAGGTTGACAACTCTTCAGCAAAAATAAATTACAATAACTATAATAATAATAACTTTATTTAAGTCTCAAAGCGTTCTAGCCAAACATGAGTGCTCTTCTAACTGGGGAGACTGCAAATCAAATACAAACTCTAAATCAAATCAGATGTTGGTTTTTGAAGAGAGGGGAAAACTGGAGTACCCAGCAAAAAACCTCTTGGAGCAGAGTAGAGAACCAACAAACTCAGCCCACTTATGACATGTGGGAATATACCTCGGGACACATTGGTAATACATCAATACATATTTACTTTATGCATATTACAGTAATGTTAATAGTTGCACTAGGTCTAAAATTTTTTAAACAGTTTTACTTACCATCCAATTTATTGCAGATTTATGGTGACAAATATATCACAAAATGGAAAAAAATTAGTACCTTGCCCTTTCTCAAATCACAACCAAATGTAAACCACACATCCAGGCAAGGAATGGGTTCACATATAATATTTACCCCACCCAGCCCCTCTGGTTTTTTCAGATCACCAAACATGCTTGACAGGGACATAGTAATTTCTCTAAGACATCAATGCAGCAAGAAAAATCTACCAGGATTATGAAGGGGTTAGGGTTTCCATACCAAGAAGTGTAAATTGGAGGAAGGTCTGAAAATGAAACCAGGAAAACTTTAAGTGAATTAGCATGGTTTCTTGGGAAACCTGGGCCAACTGCGTTGAACAGCTTATTGTTACATACCATCTACAGGATGCCACTGGACATCAGTTATGCAGAAGTTCAAGTTAATTCTTCCCACACGCAGATTTGTTTTCTCAAGAAATCCAGATTCTTCAATACTAATCACCTTGAAAACTAAAACCAAAACAAAGTCAGATTATGATTAGGAGGGTCTGGATTTGATGGGTTACACCTTGAGTTACTGAAACAAGCATGAGTACAGCTCACCATTTCTACCAGCCACCACAACTTGTGATCCATCTTTTGAAGTACTTAATGAGCTGAGTGCTCCATCAACCTTGCAACACATTGTGGAATAGTTGAAAGATACACCACCAACTCCTGAATGAGTAAAGGCACAATGAAATTTAGCTTTCTGGTAATGATTGTATGTTCTCTGCTACAAATCTAATGTTTTATATAATTATGGGAGCATACTATCCATGAATTCCCTCACATTTTCATGTTTTCCTCATATACCCCTGTACATCATATTACATGACTAGCACCAGCTACGTGGCACCTTGAGTGTTTTATAACACCATTCAAAACAACTGTTTGAAAAGCTGATTCATAAGCCAAACCACACCAAGACAACTTGTACTAGACTATTCATTGCATGTGCAACACCAGGCATCAAACAGTACATTGGATCTAATTTTACCAACACAAAAGGTGCTATTGTCCATAATTGCCAGTCACAAACACAACTTAATTCATTATTCACAGGTTTACCATAAACCAAATCAAAGATATTTGTGCCTTCAATTTTCAATTCTTCAAATAAGATCAGATATAGCCAAAATCTCTTTAGTTTACAACTGGAGCTAAACCAATATCTCTATTCTCAGTTCAGATAACTATAAACAGCATACAAGGTCAAAACGTCTTTCAAAGCACACTACCAAATGCAGAAACTCTGTCATTTTAAATCCTGGTCAGTGAAGCCTCTGTAAAAGGAAAGTGATGATGTTTCTGGCATGTGGCTGTGGTTATTTGAGCTTTGCAAAGTTAAGTTTAATGAAGAGTAAAACTAGTGGTTGGCTCCAGCTCAGTCATGTGCAAAAACACGTCAAGTTCACCGACCACAGATTTCAGATACAGCTGTACCTTACCCGTCCACATCATTTACATACACTGAATAACAATTAATAGCGTCCATCGTAGTATGCCCCGTTCTTCAAAAGCCTCCGACATATGTCATTCTAGTACAGTCATTAATAAAGCTACGACCAACAAGCTTAAACAAGCACCAATACAAGAGTAACTGCAAAATTGTATTACCCTTGCTCAGAAATATGACATCGAAAGTAAGCTTAACAGAAAAATAAATAATGGGCTTGACGAATGTTCAACACCCTAGAATAGCGATTCCCCACCAAATATCACTTGCAAACTCCACAAGATACAACAGAAATCGCCCTTTGAAATAAACTTACCCTTATCTTGGATCTTTGCCATTTCTTGGATTTCTTGAGCGGTGGGTTTCTCCACAAATTCCCAGAAGCTCATGACATTTGTGAACAGGGAAGCAAACTCTAGGGACCCAGTCTCTCGACGAGAGTCAACTTGCCCCACGGGGACCTGGGGCAGACGGGGAACAGAGATTTGAGATCAGGACCAGACTGGGCCAGCAGGCAGGGGCGTACGCAGATGGGGCTCGAGAGGGTTCGTTATTGAAATTATGTACATTGGAGAAAAACTTAGAGCACTCTTTCGTACAATGAGGCGTGATGTAACCCCCTTCTGCAAAATCCTGCGTACGCCCCTGGGCCAATGCATATATCGTCCCGGCGAGGGCCTTGAGGTGTTACACTGCACGCAAGTTGCAGGAAACATTGTACGTTGTAACAGCGCCTATAGGGACTACAAAAAAGGAGAGGAAAGAGATTGATCTAAGTCTACTCAAGATTCCCTTCCCAAAATTTCCAAAGACAAAACAAGTGTCACCTGGAAATACAATGGGAATATCGTTTATCATAGCCTTCTCACCCTGTTGAGTTTTGTGTTCCCAGCACTCTCTCCCACCCGCCTCGTCAAATTTGGCCCAAGCTGGCTCGACGAGGCGGTTCACTGATATCACCAGGAAAGTAACAGATGAAATGACTATGAGAACACATATGAAAATATTTACAAAACTATTTACGAGGATTGAATCTACTAAGCATTAAAAACAAGACGATGGAAATCAATGAACATTGTCTTTAGGACTGGCCTCCCCGCAAGGGTTTGTTTTTGCCGGCGAGTGAAGGGTTTGGTGAACTACATGACAAAAAGCTCTCCAATATTGTAAAACCAGCAAGACTAACCAGATTAAGGATGGACCACGAGGGTATGACAGATGAGATGTCAAGCTGGTAATGTCATCAATCTTTGAAATACTTAACTATTTTTTTATTCGTTTCTCGTCATCACCATCGCCTTCGGCAGTCTCATCATCATTATCGATATCAGCAACAGGCCTCACTCAAAACCTCATAATCCTTTTCTACACCTAAAATTTGATGTCAATTTAACACGAATGGAGAATGCCGCTCAAAGGCTTCCATAAGGCGTTAAATGCAATCTTATCGGTCAAACCAGCTGCGTTTAGATCTCAGCAGAGACCAGCAGAGCCTCCTTCAGTACCCCTCAGTACCCAACCAATACAGTACGTTCGTACGATGGTCTTGCGGTAACTAATGATTGGATTGTGAGTGGGTGTGGTGCAGTTTATGTAAACAACGGATAACTGCGTGTGGTTTTGGACGCTGATGATAAACGTCTGGGCGCTTTGGTGACCCTCTCTGGTATGCTACGCAGAATTCAGCAAATTGTTGAGATCACCTGGTTGCAAAAAGAACCGTCTATTGTCAGTCGTCGGAAACGTCGCAAATTTGTTCTGACCGCAATACTTAATGAAATAAACCATTCACATTCTCAAATACAAGACAATCACAAATATTCACTGCTAGAATACTGGTGTTACCTTTAGCCGTTTAGCCTAGAATAGTACTAGATTCGTGCTCAAGACTGGCTCAGTTTACGTTTACTTGATGGTAAGAGGATCACAAAATCGCTTGCAAAAAGCTGTTGACTAAGCTGTCAAAGCAACTATTATTGAAAGATTATCCCTTTGGACAGTTACAACAGCTATGAATAACATTGTTCATGATTTAGTGGGCCATGTGTATCCGTTACATCTTCAGCGTGACACTCGTATCGTTCATTCAGCTGGCTGAACTGTAAAATTGAGTCCGCCGTTGAAATGAATTTTATTCTCTCCTTTATCGCTACTGGGCTTTTTCATGTTGTGTCTTCCGCATGCACAGTAGTTCCCGGCATGATGATTTATAGCGCAACTCAGCGCTCTATTCTAGCGCCGATTGTTTTCCAAGGTAGAGTTCTCAACACGACCACTGCCGATTATCCCACGGGCCAGATCTTCGATGCTTGCGTTCACGTTCAAAACGTAATCAAGTCTCCGTTCGAGATTCCCCGCGAAATTTGCTTTGGGAAATTTGGAATAGAAGAGGTTTGCCTGACATACGTATTCGAAGGTTTCGATTATCTGTTCTTCATGAATAAGGATTTCACGGCGAGATATGATGGTTACCCGGTGGCTGCTGTCCCAGCTACAGAGAAACTCACAGCAGCTGTTCAAAGGGGTTACTGCCTGGGACAGGAGGCGGCATTACAGCAAGTCTGTGGTAAGTTCATGTCAATTTATTTTCCCTACAAAAAATGTCATTAGCTTTTGGGAAAACGTATCAGTCTGAAAATTTCAATGCTCCTGGTTATTAGGTTATGAGACAGGCGCATGCATAGAAACACACACTAAACCAAGAGGGCAGAAGAGAAGTTCCTCATTTTGTTTCCTAGCGAAGATGTTTTTTTCTGTCTTAGCCAGAGGCATCGTTTGAAATTTCTTCTCCATGTTATTGAACCCTGGAACCAGCTAAAAGAACTTGCGCAATCCCACAAATCACACAGTTAATTACAGAGGCCTTTTTTTTGTTTTTCACAAAGTCGAGCAAATATTTATTTATTTACATTGGAATTTTCTTTGGAAAGTTATTCTTCTTTTTGAGACGCGCGCCGCGCCACATTTATTGTATTTTCCTGTCACCGGAAGTTGGTCGCGACCTGATGTTATGTTACTCAGTAGCATGATCGACTTACTTTAGCCAACTCGAGAGGTCTACAAAGAGAGAGTAACTCTGACAAGTGCGAACCCAACTTAAGTAAGGGAAAAATAAACAAGAATTGGAAAAGAAGACATACAAAGTACCAAATGAAAAACTAGTGTGTTAACGCTCAGATTAGGGCGAGGAGGTATTTACAATGTTACTAGCGTGGTGGCTGTTTTCGTGTGGATAGAAACTGTAGGCGGGGGCCCAAGTACCCGGGCACTTCAATCTAAATTAGATTCGTCTGATACTTTTGACTCTCGGAATGTAACTGCAAGGTTGTACGGCACGTAGCTCGGTCGTTAACTCTGCTTCAGACCAGGTATATACCCCTTATATGTGGTTTCCTTCCTTGTCTCAGACCCAGTATTTTCGCTCTCAAAAAATTCCATTGGCTTGAGCACGTTTTAATGATAAGCATACCAGCTTCTCAAACCAAGGAAATCACAACGATGTTAAAAGCCAAAAGTGGCTGAACTGTCAATCGTTTGTAAGTTAGAACCTGGGTTATGGATTTGCATCTCTCGCACAGACAGTGAATTGGGTGAATTCCTGTCAAATTTTCTACATTTTCAGACACTGAAATCAAAGCTTATTATCTGATTTGTGTACTATCCGATAAAAATAAATCCAGGATTTTGTAATGCGAAAAATTCTCCCAGTCGCTTCAGTCACGCAGTTCCACCTCAGCATCATTGGCCGCAAATTTAAAAATGAAATATTTGTACTGTAGAATTTACCCTTAATCCGACATATTTGACATTTTTCGTCAAAGCTTGGGCCAGCCTAAGAAATGTTTGTAGTTATGAGCATTTTGTCTCAAAAGTTTCTTGGGAGCTAAATTATTTTTAGTTTTCTGACAATCCAGGGTAAAATAGCACTTAACCGTGTGAAGAAGGTGGCGAGTGAGAGGCTAAGATGACTGACGAGGAATTTACTCTCGCCGTAAGAGACCTCTGCTAGCAGGGAATGACAGCAGTATCATGTTCAAGAAATTGGCTTGGATGAATTGTACCTGTAGACTGTAATTCTGTATGGAATTGAGTTTGTCAGGTGCAGAGACCACACGGTTGTTGTTGGGGTTAAGGTTCCGGCTGAAAACACATCAGCGCTCTGTATACAGAATTCCATTACTTTTTAGGAGATTTAGAGAAGGGGTTGTTGCTGCTGCTCTACACTTGGTTGAGGTTTATCTGAAGATATCATAAGAAACCATGCTTGTCTGAAAATAGCTCATAGGCGATGTCATCGCACCGGAATAGAAAATAAACAGCGACTGGTATTTTATGAAAAAAAGATTTGCAAACTTGCGTTGAGATTCCTTGGTCTTTTAGAGATTTGCATGTTTTTGAAGACTTATTAGATAATAAGTGGTCAGGTCAAAATTAAACGGGCGTTGCCTTCAGTCACAACTACGCGCATTGCAAGGTCTGGTGAGATCTGCTTAGGTTGATATCATCAGCTGTGCTTGACAAACCAAAGTCTGTCAGTTGAGAGTTTTGCAGGTTAGACAAACAGGCATTTCAAGACTTCTAAAAGCCTGCGGTGTTTGGAATCATAGGGGCCCAGTAACATGGCAAAGGTTAATTAATTGAACAAAGTAGTCAAAAGTCACTTTTGATTTCATTCTCGAACATGCTCTGCTATCAACAAAGTTTTGGCGCGAACTCTGCTCAACTCCGTGAGTTAGCTCGATGGAGCACAATGTGCACGCAGCCGATCATTCATCAATTGCTCGATTGATAGATCGAGAGGGAGCCGGGGTGAGTTGACTCGAAAGTGACTGCTATGGGAAATATTGGCTATTGTGGATTAATTTATTTTACAGAACAGGTGTTTCATCTGGGTTGAGCAAATTAAAATGTAACTCAACCTTTAAAATGGGCTAAGTTAGTCATTAATTTTTTGTTATTCTAATAGAACCTCCAAAGATAGACAACGCAACCTTTAAGTCTGTAAACCGAGTACAGGAAGGCCGGAATGCCGTTGTTCACTGCAGGGCTACTGGCACCTTTCCCTTAGTGGCAAGCTGGTACAGAGGAGGAGAGATGGTCCCAATTGAAAAACGAAGGGGAAACATGCTAAAAATAACTGATGCTACCATGCATGACACGGGCAGATATACGTGCACTGTTAAAAACCCGGCTGGCGAGGCCACGGCCGAGACTTATATTCAAATCCGTAAGTAGAAACCGAAGAACTGTACATTGACTTCTTGTGTTACTGTGACTCCTTAGTAATAAAAATAATAATAAACTGTCTTGCTAATCGGCCTCGCAAAGTACAGCAAAGACGAAGCTCAACAAGGTCGAACCAAAAGCATATACGTAGTATCGTACACAGGCCATAGTCTCGTGCTGCGCAAGCGTGGCATCCTCCTCCACAAAATGGTTTAGTGTTGTCTGCTAAGGAATCGCTCGGCTAACGGTCTACTCTTGCTTTGAATTTTCTGTAAAATCCGTCTTATGGGTATCTTTGTAGTGGACTGATTTCAAATTGGAAGGGTAAACAATGTTCGATAAGGGAATAATCTTTCAAAGAAAAGTACTGAATTCAGAGGGCGTAACGTATAATTTGAAATACTTGATACATGTACTGCTACTTCACATGTACAAACAGAACAAGTTGAGGTAACGGGTAAATGCGTGAGCTATAGTTGATTTCACTGATACTAACGAAATCGCGTTATTCGAAAAGTCGCGCCAATATGGAGAGGTAGAATTATTCTCACTCATTGTTGTTTTGTTTCCTTTATACTAGTTCGTTCAGCGTGTGGCCGTTTTGTTGCTGTATATGACAACATAACATTTACCATTCAGAGTTCAGACTACCCTTGGTTTTATCGGAGTGCTAAGACTTGTTCATGGCGAGTATGTCCTCCACAGGGAAAAAAACTGGAGTTTAAATTTACTACCTTTGACCTGCGTACGTATGACAAACTGGACATCATCAATGGTAAGTTTTGAGACTCCTAATTTGACGTTGCACAGTGGTATCCACTTTGAAATTGCAAATTATTTCATGAAACTCCTCTCCACCTTCATTAGAAATGCTAAAGCCATTGTTGACGTTAAAAGCTTGTTGCTGGAAAGCAATATTTAGGATTTTTGTCAGCACTTAGATAAATCTTAATTTATTTTTCCGTAAGAATGTGATCGTCATCGTCATCCCTGGAGGCGTTACTGTGGTAACCAAGTGTCTCCTGGTTCTTTTGTTTCGCGATGTAACACTACATGTATGCAGATTATTCTGGACTCTGGTAAAGGTATCAACAGAGCAGCAACTGGTTTCCAAGCAACAATTAGATCTACTGATCAAGGTAAATGGGAAAACAAATGACGGATGACAGCCTGCAGTAAAAGCATGTGTAGCTGAACGAGCATTGAATATTAAAGTCCTCCATCTTGGATAATAGAAGACTTAAGGAGAGAAAATTGGACCAAAACAACCTGATACAGTACTCTCTGCAGAAAGCAACAATTATGCGACAAGATTTACGAAACACGAACGGTATTTTTTTTTTTTTATTTAAAGATATCGACTGCTTGTATATTCTTTCAGGAATTTGATAGAGTATGGATAGGCTTTTTCGTGTGGGCTAATTCACACTACACTAGCGCTGTGTTACCACTTACATTATTGGGTGCCTCTTTTCAAAAATTCGAGAAAGGGGGTAAACATTCTTGGCGAGAGGTGTGATATTTTTAACCCTAAGTCACAGATCAGAGTGTATAAATTTAGCCGGAAGTCCTCAGACTGAAGGGAATGCCTTAGTTTAGTGAGGCCTTCTGACAACTATCCCTGCGTAAAGACTCGCAACGCACAAGAACTGAGACTTTTCTTTTCTATACGGTTCGTCTTTTCGCGGAAGGCGGGATGCGCGCACTTGAGTGTATCGCTCACTCTGCTATCCAACCTGAAAATAAGACCCGTAGTCCAGCAGTAGGATATTCTTGCCTTTCGCACTAAATATCGAATAATTATGGTCGTAAAATGCCCTAGAAACAAGCCACATGATCTAATGCCACTATTTTCTATATTTTGCTTCCAGAAAGCACAGAGTTCGATATTAAGGAGCTGTTTTGTAAGAGTAGCCTCGGTGAGTTCGCTTTATTATTTTGCATGTAGTCCTTCTGTTTCTCCATTGGTGAGAAAGTGAAAAACGAAGAAAAATCAAAAAGCAAAAGTTAGGGGGAACTTAATTTGAACTGGTAATCTCTCGATATTCAGTCGAAAGTTCGATTCATTGAGCTCTGCTCCCTTTGGTTATAACACTGTAAACTTTCGAAGGCTTAACAAATATTCGAATTATATTAAATGTAGATAAGCCTTTACAGTGCGACGCGCCTTACCGTGGCCACCCAACAAACATTTTTACAAGTTAGCCAATCAAGGTACGCGAATTTGATTGATAGACACTCCTCCGTAGAAAGTTTCAACACGCAACAACCAAATAGAGGTGTGTCTGTCAATCAAATTTACGTACCCTGATTGGCTAACTTGTAAAATTAAAATGTTTGTTGGGAGGCCACGGTAAAGCGCGTCGCACTGTAAAAAGTTAGCGAAATATGTCTTACACAATTAACGTTTCGATGTCGCCACGACATCATTTAAAACCAGTATAATGTATACTGCTGAGAACAAACAAGAATATCTCACAAATTTTGTATCAAGCTGAAAGCCACTCAGCTTTCAGCTTACCAAGACACATTATTTTGCGCGGTATTCTAGTCACTCCAAGCCATATCTCACAAGCTTTACGTTTTCGTTGCTTAACATATTTTGCTAGATTGCATTTGACGTCATGGCGGCCATGTTGGTGGTCAAGAATAACAGCCTTTTTTATGCAAATTATACGAAAAAAAATTGCATTATGGGCACCTTGTCACGTGGTTGAAATGTGATAGATGTTAATTCTATCACCTCACAGCACACATAACAAATATTGACAAGTAAATGACGTATCTTGGTTCTAACTAAGAAACCGAACGGTTTATTTAGGCCCTATATGCTTTTTCTATCTCCATCCATCAAAATTTCCTTTTTAAAAATACAGTGAATATTTTTTATTCTATTTCATTACTTTGTTAAATACAGAAATTTAAAAATTTAAAAAACAAGTGAAATGCAAATGAAGTGTATTCAAGTGAATATTGTATTGCAACCAAATGAAGTAAACTGCAATTTTTAAAAAGATGACGGCACTGTTTTTATAAGACATGTTTGCTTCTGCTATTTAACTTTGGTCTCCTTGTTTTAGTTGCCCAGGTTAAATCCGACGTGGTGTTTGACATTGATCTGGAAATTAACGTACAAGTTTTAGAAATCTTTAAGCAAGCGGTACCTGAGTTTCTGGAAAAAGGACAAGAAATCACCATCAAGTACAAGTAAGCCAATAAGTTGCTATTTTCCCACGTAATGAGTTCTTTGTTTCAGAACTTGTGAGTACTCATAGTTGTAATCAAACCATTTAGAATATTATATTATTATTATTATTAATTATAATTATATCAGTAATTATTGTTATTATTATCCTTAATTTGTCACAGCAAATGTTAGTACTGGAGCTCTTGTAATAAATCGTTCTCTTCATCATGTCCTGATGCTCCACATTCGTCTGGCTTCTCCGGCCAGATATTAATTGTTTTCAATCTTCTCACCCTGCTATCCTCCGGAATTGCTACGTCTATAATTTGGCAATTATCCTCCACTTTGGCTACAGCCACTAAGTCCGGTCTCCTTGACATGCACATGTCTTCCACATCTACAACTGGACGAAGAGGTAAACGAACCCGTCCACTAATAAAAAGAATGTTGTGATCACTCTATCGTCTATAGGTTATGAGAGATTTATACAGGGGAGGCGACCACGAGATTTATAGCTTATGTGAGATGTTCGCCTAATTTTAATATTATCGACGCTAAAATATTCGGGAACCTAATATGCACAGATGAGTTATGAACAATTTAATTTTGAACTATTACTTTTATGCTAGTGTCTATTGTAAGTGACATGCTGACAGCCTCATCTTTGTTTATTCTCTTATTATTTATTTATTTTATTTTTTTTCTTGTATTTCCTAATATAACGAGTTTCCTTACACTACATACCACGATTAGCTCTCTCTATACGGGTAGTGAACGTCTAAGACATGTATCTGTAAACTTATGAATAAATGAGCCGAATTTAATTAAATTCAAGTTGTTTGTTTTTTACAGCTTTTCCATCATCAACATGTTTGGTTGTTCGCTGAAGATTAAATCCGGTAAAGACTATTACATCTTTGCGTCAATCCGGGAAGAATTCAGCGGTGTTAGTGAGTCCAGCCCCTATGTTATGGATTTTGCGGTGGATCCAAAGGGTACGAGTACTCCCGCAAACTTTATACAACAAATATACAGCATCAAGGCAAATCCTCCTAACTGCTTACCACTGTCAGACGAATAACGCGTCCTTCGTTTCAAGCTGGTTTGACTGTTTCATGAGTTGACTTTAGCCGCCGAGAAAAAGAGCTTCTTTAAAAGCGCTTTTATTTATAATTTGTGCATTTGGTTTTGCACAGTAGCAGCGTTATTCGTATACTTAGGGTTTTTTTGCTGACAATGGTACGGCGTTTGAAATAGGCTTGAGTTCCTTCGCATGGCTGCGATGTTTATATTTGCATCAGATCTGTGCGGTCCTACAGCCAACAATAGTTTTAAGGTGCTCAGGTATGTCGAGGGAAAGAAGTTACAAGCGAGAACAGAAAAAAAAAATACAAACAACAACAGATAAAATTCCCCAAATCGCCTAATCTGGTTGGAATGCAGGTATGAATATAAATGAATATATGACAATAGTTTTGGGTTGTGTAGAATTACATTAGCCCGAACAACACCGCGATAATTAAGTTCGCTGACGATTTAACTTAGAGCGTTATGGTTAAGGTTAGTAGCTGGGATCAGCAATTTAAATTTTAAAGTCTCCTTTGAAGGGCAAGTAAGGGCGTGTACATCTTGCGAGCGTATAAGAAATAAGGTTATTTTTTGGATTGCCTACACTATTTCTTCCTTAGACCAATCGTGTCACTTTTTACCAACGGAATTTTGGAAAGGGGGTTCTCCAATTTACAACAAATATCTCAAAAAAATTGATAAATTTCAAAATAGAGCATTCCATCTTGGTTACCTAATGGAGGCCGCACCAGTTATAAAACCGCTGGAAACTTGGGATAGGAAAGTGATGAGAAATGTTGCCAGTTACACTTATGGCCCATCAATGGACCAATTGCCACCTACACTATCCAGATTGTTGCAGAACAGGTGTCGTTTTAATAATATTTAATCCTTTTTACCAGTTTTCCTAAACCTTATATTCATGAGGTAAATACATTATTCCGTATTTATAGTTTGTAACAAGGAACGTTTTCTTCTAGGAAGCGAGTAAAGAATGGTTATAAATGTAAAATCGTAAATGGTTTGAACCCAGGAGTCATGTCATAATTAAGTGAAGTACGATCGTCCGGGTGAGTGTAGTCCTGAGAAGGACTGTTTGTGATGACATTGACTGACGTTTCGACAACCTGAGCGGAAGTCATCATCAGAGTCAAGTGATTTGTGTAACGTCAGTAGATGGTATAAGTACTCTGGTCGTTGATGTGATTGGTCAACGAAGTCGTGATGTTATTGGTCGACTGTCAGTTAAGCCTAGTTGTCATTGGCTGTGAAGACTGTACACAGTGATTGGTGCGTTTCGATCCGTCTTTTGTTAGTCTAATGTGTGTATGTGTATTGTTAGTAAAATTAGTCGGTCTGTTGTTTGTCTGTTGTAAACAGTGATTGGTGTGTTTCGATCCGTCTTTTGTTAGACTAATGTCCGTATGCGTGTCGTTGTCGGTCAGTCTGTTTGTCCGTTGTTTATGTCGTCGACAAGTCGTTTGTAAGGTGCGGGAAGTTGTAAGCAACGGTTTAGTGGTGTCTGTTCTAAGTTAGTAAACCAGCTTTCCAGTACGATCCGTTGGTAGTAATTAGTACTGTATGTAACGCATTCGGCAGAGTCCCAGTCGATTCTGTGGTTTGTCTGTGAATGGTGTTCAGCAATGTTATTGTTGAGGTCACCATTTCTCGTCGCTCGTTTGTGTTCAGTCAGTCTTACGTTCAAGTTTCTGCCGGTCTCACCGATATAGGTGGCCTGGCAGTCGCAGCATTTGATCTTGTAAACTGCTCCTTGTCTGTTCTTTGGTTCGTCTTTGTCCTTAACGTTCGTCAGTAGTTGCCGTAAAGTGGTGATGGGTTTGTGAGCAACACGGATGTTGTAGGGCTGTAGGATGCGTGCAATGGTTTCAGATGTGCCTTTGATGTAAGGTATCGTAGCTGTGGTTACAGGTGTCGCGTTCGTGTTCGTAACGTTAGGTTCTGCACGGTAGGTGTTGCGTCTAACGAAGTCGCGGTTGTAGTTGTTTTTACTGAAAACGTTGTCTAAGTACTCACGTTCGTCTGTTAAACTGTCGTGTGAGTCGCAAACTAGTTGCGCTCGTCTCGTTAGGGTACGTATTGTCGTTGCTTTGTGTGAAGTAGGGTTGTAAGAGCATTCGTCAAGTAGTCCGACAAGTAGTCCGAGATCGACGTAGGTCCCCGTTACGTCCCCCGTTGTTGTCCATTTTTTTCGTAATGAAGTAAACTTTATTTTTTAGTAGCTGCCCTATTCGGACCATTGAACCAGAGCTCAAAATATAACCAAGCGGTGACAAGTTCTCTTGAAGAGAGTTAAAGAGCAGGACAGGATCTAGTTTAAACACTCGCCATTTCCAAAGCAGTTCGCCGTTGATTTCCAAATAAAAGCACTGATCGCAACTGTTACGTGACGGAGTAATCATGTGAAGAAATGCAGGGTTGACCGGGGATTCTTTGAGCTCTAAAGAGAGCTCCCGATTAACACGCTGCATTTCGTGAGCTGAAGACATTTTTTGTAACTTTGGGTGACCTGATCAACACGTGGAAATAGCTGTTGTGTAAAGAGCTAAGCGATTTCCACGATTTATACTTTTAATTCATCATTTGGTAACACTTTTGCGGTCTATTGAATTTAAATACGCGCGGTAAATTTCAATCTATGCGAAAACAATGGATTAGTAGTTAAAGTTAGTTCCATTGTTTTTGGGGGGAGGAGTTTTTGCTTGCTTTAATGTCTCCTGGGGGTTTTAGGACAAGTGGTTTCTGGGCGCATTTTCGTGTTTACGGACCAGCTTCTGGAAATCATTGTTTTTATACAACTTCCACGCTTCGTATTAACTCCAAATTTTGCACAGCTCTAGCTTAGATTTAAGGCTTACTTTCCCCGGGTAAACCTAGGCAAAGGAATCCAGAACTGAGCAAGAAAACCATCTTGAATGTTAATGAGGTGGTTTCCCCATACTAAAAGAAGCGAAAAACTCGAATTTAGAGGCTCATTTTTATATCACTTTTCCAAGGCCAAGAAAGGTCTAAAGGGTCTCAAATGGTTCCTTAACATCTCTACTGAAGAAGCCGGGGTAAACCTAACCGCTAAAATGGTTTAGTTTTTCGCATTGGAGCAAAATGTATACTGTATTTAAACATTTTGCCCCATTTTCTTTGTATTTAGAGGCTTTTGTCTGCCGATGCCTTTTCAAATTTCGCGCTTGAGACTAACTAAGGTCCCGGATGTGTCGCACCATTCTGCGCGATGTTCAACCATATTCGTTCAATACGGATGTCAATTCATACTGGCTCTCAAAACTGAGGGAGATTTATGGTTTGTTTGCGTTAAGACGCATTCTCTTTTAATTATTTTAACAGCCGGTAGCTGAATAGACTTACGAAATTCTGTTAGTGCGATGATTTAAGCGGCCACACTTGATCAACTTAAAAGCAGCTTTCTGGGTAGTAAGGTCAGTTATCAGATTTCTTTATGACATCTACTCTAAGAATCTCTTATAAAAGAATAAGGGCGTATCTCACTTTCACATACTGTGCCGGTTTTAAATTTATGACAACCACGAGTCAAATAGATAGCATCTACCTTGAATTCCAATCATCTAGATTAAACAAAAATTTTATACTTCTATCCCTAAATTGTTTTCCAAATGCACCCCATTGCCAAAAATTGGCAATCGTTAGCGGAGTACAAGCGCTTTATCTTATCCCTCTATGAGATGTTAGGTGGTTTAAGCATGCTCTTAAACGTGTTAATTTTTTCGAAAAGTGTGTAATAAGAGCATGAATTACTTGTTCAAACCAAGTGAAATCCTACCCCTGACCGCTGCAGACCGGCAATCGGAAGATTTCCTGCATGTCATTCACAAACAGCTCTTTTCTGTCACCAGAGCTATTGAACAGGCCCCGCCATCAAAGTCAATACTTATTACAAAAAGCTATTCCCGTACATTGAAAATAATTTCGCTCAATTTTTGCCCAGAGCTAAGATTCTCATTAAGGGCCTATGTTGTTGACCCCTCGAAGTGCGTAGGTAACCGATACAAACTTGTCTATCAGCCACAAAACAGGCTCAGAAAATTTTTTTTTCGGTAAACTTCAAGGGAAAGCACCCGCTGTTGACAAAGAGTCTATTTCCGGATACGGGTGCGCGCATCTTGGGGTTAATTAAAACGTCCCGCAACGCGAATAGAGGAACATCCTAAAAGGGTAGGAAAACCTTTTTAAAATCGTAGAGCCCAACCTCGGAATGCGCCTTCACAATGTAGAGAAGAGACCGCCTTCCGATGAAAATGATGGTGAAAAAAAAATGCCACTTTAAACGACGTTTTCCGTTCTTTCTTTGAGCTATTTTCAACACCCGGCGCCGGCGCTTTTTATGTCCGGTATTTTTCACCTTGTCGGACCGAAACTGTTTGTAAATATCACATTTATTGGCAATTACTATAGATAAGGCAAATTATTAATTAAATCTGAAGTGTCCATTGACACTACCAGCTGTAATCTCATTGGCAGGGTTCAACAGTAGAGTGAACTTAATTAGACAACTTGACGGCTTCGGGGAGAAAAGTGATAGCTGTGTTTATTTTAACCCGTACGCTACAAAAGTGTCGCTACATCACCTCGTTGCGTTAGTTTGTGACTGACGGTTGGCTGAGCTACGGTTGACTGATTAGAAGTGATTTCCGTCCTCTGATTCATAAGCTGTGGAAAACCAGCTTTCAAAGGGAGCGCAAGCCTTGAGTTTACTGGCCTACAATGGGATTGCCTCACTACGAAAAGCCTCTTACCTTGAACGAACCCAGGAGAAAGTACAGATCAGCCCCTAGCAATACAAAACCAAGACGCAAAGATGGTTCACTGTCTCAAGGCCACGGAAAAGGAGACCAGAGAACTGTGGCAAACGTACGTGAAAGACAGAGGACGCAAGCGTTGAACGAAGCGTTTAACAAGCTGAGGAAGATCATACCTACGCTTCCTTCAGATAAGCTGTCTAAAATTCAAACGCTGCGGCTGGCAGCGCGGTACATAGATTTCTTGTGCCAGGTTCTGGGCAACAACGAGAAGCATCCGAACTCTGCAGCCAGTAGCTGCTTTATCGCCCATGAACGGCTAAGTTATGCTTTCAGTGTGTGGAGGATGGAGGGAGCTTGGTTTCAGCAACAGTAGTCCAGGCTTACGTTCCTCCTCCTGTGTTTCTTTTGAGCGAAGTCTTCCATAAACACAAACGTTGGCTGCCCTAAGCATAAGCGAACGATGACGCCACTTGATGTTGAACGCGTTAAAGCGTGTTAAACGCCTAAACATTGAACTGTTGGGAGCTTTCGTGAATCGAACAGTAAATAGCAATGGTTCCTTTAAAAACTGACATGATAGAATATTGAGGAGGTATCTTCTCACGGACATAGTTTGAACGGTTCAGTCGTTTCACTGTTTGGGACAGATACTTTGGAATACCGTAAGCGGCAAAGGACAGACGGTTTCATTTCAGAGTTTAATTGCAGTGCGACCGAGGTAGTATCGTCGTATTGACGCTTATTTTTATGCTCTTGAACTGCTCTCTGAACCACTATTTTTGTTAGCGATTTCGAGCCAAGGCGTTAAAATGATTATGTACTGTACCATTATATGCGAGTGATACCAAGTACATATAGTTCTCAGGCTGAAGAATTTGCCTTTGTGGTACCACTCAGTTAACTTTGCAACTCGGTCAGTGAAGAAGGTATGAGACTCTCACTGTGTTGCAAGTAGTTTGTCCTGTTATATAACATATGAACTAACAATTAGCCAAGTAAGATATTCCTATTTCCAACAGATTGAAATATTTGGTGAATTAGTCATCGGAAGTCAATGATGAAAATAAACGCACGATGAAATGAAGCATGACGTGAGTTGTTGTTTTCATTTTGCAGAAGTATTTCACGTCAGACTTTCCAGAGATCTACAGGGTTAAAATAAGTTATGTAAACACAACTTTGCTTTGAAGAGAAGAAGGAGATATTTTTATCGCTTAACATTAAGGCGTGATCCAGAACTTTGAAGTGTAGTCCCACCTACAGCCCGTGTGGACAGTATACTTCTCTTCCTGTTGTAGAGTCTGATAACTGCTTTTCTAGCCATTCCCTTTTCCTCTCAAGATTAACTTTCTAAGATAAGTGCTTAGAAACGGACTTTTAGATTTTATTCCACTGAAGCGTGTAGTGCAGTTGGTGAAATAATGACTGACAAAAACTTTAATACCTTTGAAATTATTGCGAACAACTCGGCAGCTGGTTTAATTGTTTCTCAGTGCCATTCAAAAGGCTTGCGGTAATGACAATACGTTTCCTGCATTTTTGCCTTCAAGTCAGTTTATTATTGTCTCAGTAATGCTGCAAAACTTGACCGGAATAACTGAAAATGTCTGCACAGCTTCATCAAGATATGTCAGCCCAAGCTAACGTACTTTCTCTTTTTTTACAGACTGAAATTAAAGTTTTGATAAGAAGTTCTTGAGGCTGCAATACTCCCCCAACTAAGATCTTGGGGAAAGAAACCTTATTTACCAGTTTTAGGTTTTCAAACTGTCTTCCCTTGTACGCTCGGCGTACGTCAGTTAAATTGAGATCACCAAAAAAAATTCTCCACCCACAAAGCTTAACCTACGGTCAACAAAAACAAACTAGGAGATATAGGCGATCAACGAATCAACTTGTATCTGTTATAAAGTCATCAAAATTAGGCCAAAGCACATGGTCGCTGAATAGCGAAACAATAACGTTCTAATTATTTCCCAATCAGTCTTTCCAGGACTATCGTTCTTCGAATTAATCGCCTGGTGCGTCTTACATCACCCGGCTTATGAAGTGAATCAAGTGTTTTGTAATGGCGTACACTTATAACTACTTGATGATCTTATTTAAACCACTATTATATTAGTGTCACAAAAACGAGAGAAATAGTTTGCAGCTTACTCCAAGTGACTCCATAAAAATCTCACGTTGAACGGATAAAGGGTTTATCATAAACGAGGAATATCCTGAATTATCAACACTTTCTGTCGTTTGGTTGGCGACGACAATACTATACAACGAGTAATGCCGGTTTAAAACTGAATGAAAAGTATTGATTGTTTCCGCCATGTTGCCACTCCAAGCGCCACTATCGCCGGACTGTACATATGATTTCTCCATTCAAAAGCCATGTACTCCTCGTTATTCAAGGTCACTATTAGCACCACCGCGAAAACATGAAGTACTATCTCCACTGATAGCAAACTTATGTTGAAGGGAGAAATACTGAAAATGGAACTTAAACCTAGGGGTGAAAAGAGGGTCATGGAAAAATTTCGGTTGCGGTTGTTACATCACTTAGGGTTCACAACAAATTTTTTTTCCCGGTTTTTGACGCTGAGGACATGATCGATGGAGGGAAAATATTGGACAACTTCACGTTGCGGAAAAAAGAGGATTTCGTATCATCTTAGATCGCTGATAAGTCCCCTCAGTTTGCTTTGATAAATTGAAAGAAACTTATTTTGAAAATTGATGGTATCAAAGAATGTTTTGGGGACTGGAGATAACCAAAAGAATAGCTGTGACTACATTTATTTGAATTCTATCGAGAAAATAGTCATTTATTGATTGATTTGTCAAGTTTACTTTTTTTAAAGTTCAACTAAGAAAAAAATGCTTCGAAAGTATCGAATTTTCTTGTCAAATAAAAAGCATGCCGCAGAGAAATGACTCCATTGTGACTTGTCGGCATCTGAAAAAGCAGTTAGTTGTAATATGCCCGAAAATACTTAAAATATTGCTCATTTTTATTTATTAATTTGTGTTTGCGATGTCGTCTGATTGGGTTCATCAAAACAATGCAATTACACTATGAGCCAGAAAATCTGGAACAGTCGTCTCCCAAATAACTGTGGTTTCTCGTTCCTGCCGGTGCTTACTTCTGGCTGAAAAACAAGAACGTATTAATCTCAAAAGAATTTCGACGAACTTGGCTGTGAATGAAATTCAAAGAAGTATTGAGAGTTGAGAGAAGACATTTAATACCCTTGTATACTTGGGGAGTCACCGCGATGGTATATTCACTTATTAATATTTTTTGCGAATGTTCTTATAAAACAATACATGAGGGCGAGAACAGTTCTATTATTCTTCAGTACCTCCGAATAAGATAAGCATGTTTATTTTCTGCGATTGTACCAGCTCAAAATACAACTTTTTGGCTTATTTAGCGACACATCTGTAAAAGTAATATCCTTGTATTCGTGCGCGCCGGACATTGGTCCCTCACGGCATGCCGCTTCTTTCAATGAACAAATAATTTGTGGAACTCGATTAAGGACGATGGAATTTGTTCGGGATCTTTTCGGTTGGGTCCGAAGCAATTCTCAGACATTTTTTTCTTTTTCTTAAACGTATTCATTTTCGCTAGAAAAACCTTTCTGTGCTTGAGATGCATACCTCTCCTTGCCAAGCGTGTTATTGTTGCCTGAAAAAGCCTGATCCGCGTTCAATTCCCGGAAATCGTCACACACTAAATTTTACTTTGTTTTCTTAACTCCTTGACTCAATGACTCGATTAAGTAAACTCCAAACTGCCAGCCCAACAAAATATTTCACTTTGTATCAGTTCAGAGCAACTTTATGAATTGTCGTTTGGCACAAGGTTGAGGTTAAAACTTTGTTATTTATACGTTTATCGCCTTGGGCGTCGCGCAGGTGATCATTTTATCACGAATCCATGCTTTTTTTGTATTGAAAGGCCAGGTATTGAGAGTGAAAAACGAGTTTACATATGTGCCAGTTAGTGCTATAATACGACTAGGCATGCCTATTTTGAGAGAAAGATATAGTGAACAACTGACCAGTCGAGCAAATAAGGGAGCCCCGCCCACGCTTAACTTAGAGAAGCGCTGTACGCGTCCCTTTTATATTGATGCACCCTCGATAAATCTCTTCACTTAGCCCTATAACGAAATCTAATAAACAAATAAAAATAAACAGATTCTTCAAAACGTAATTGTCTCTGTGCTCGGAACTATTTGTTCAAATAAATGCAGTCATTCTGAAATTGAAGCGTTATTCAAGATCCTTTGATAAGCTGGCGCCGGGAGAATTCCTTTGAAATTAGCTATACCCCCAGAGTCTGACTGTGCTTCTGTCAAACACAGAAAAATTGCGAAACGTTATGAGCTGTTTTTTATACAACAAATTTGATTTGACACCATGAAGCGAAGGTTAATAACATTCTGTTCATTGTGGAAAAAAATGTTAATACAAATTAGAAAATGATGTGGTGTTAAATGATAATAGGCAATTTACAATAATGCGAAGTTTGTTTTGGTTCCAGTAAGAGTAGATAATATGTTCACGCATTTCAACAAAGAAGGCTCTTACAGTATTAGATATCATTTTCAAATGTTTGTATAGTTTATGCCAAATGCGTAAAATTAAATGACGAAAAATAAAAACATTTTTTGTCAAATGCCCGAACAAACAATCCGTAACGGCTGCCGCTAAAGCACATGCTAAAGTAATTTCTTTCACCTGAATTAGAAACTGATGCTGTATTAAATAATCTCTGGCGAGCAGAATCATCCTTCATTTCCGTCAAACTGACATCAAACGATTTTTCTTTCAATGCCTCTTGCTGTCGTGATCTGGAACATTAAATTTTTTGCACATTAAGGGCGTGCGTATCTCGAAACCCCCGAAGCTTTTCGGGCCTATTTCGGGTGCCATAATTTCCGTCGTATCGTGAAAACGAAGGCATTTCCAGGCATGAAATTTTGCAACAAAGTTGCCAGTTTCCTGTCTTGAAATCATAGTAAAAGACCAGCTTTTAAGAATAAGTGGATCGCAGTTTTAGAAATTGCTTCTCGGACCCGAAAAGTTTTCGGGAGTTTCGAGAAACCGGCCCCGGGGCAGAGTTGTTCGAAGCTTGCTCACCATTGGTTAGGTTGTATTAAACCTATCGGTTGTCATGCCGGTGTTTATCTGGGGTTAGCGCTAACCATGCTTCTAGTAACGTGGCCTTGAAATATTGATAACTTCAACTGACAGATTAATGGAGCGACGAGATGCAGGCATCTGACTATGAACTGCAATCCGTCTTCTTAGAATTACATTTTTTTTTAATAAGAGGGTCTAATTTTGGAGCTGAGGCTCGACGTTCTTATTTTTTTCGCGTCTTGAGCCTGAAAATGTTCTCAAGGTGTTTTTAAATTACATGGTATACACACGATGTTGCACCAACCAACTACTGGTAAATTTAGCTTTACAAAAAGCATTGCACATAGAGGTTCACAACGCGACATAAAGTCACCAGATTTTGCCGTGAAAACGCAGTTCTTCATGTGTACATAGTATACTACTCATTTAAAAAAATAAATTAGCAAAATAAAGATGTTCTTAACTGACTCTCAGCTTGGGTTATGTTCTAAGCATGTTTTTAAAATTTGGGTTATTCACAGCCTCAACGTTCTTGTAAAAAAGGTTGTTACAATAAAAAACTGAAAAGAATGTAAAGGCAAGGCAAATATCCCATATTTCGGACGTTACTTTGTGCGAACCATTTTGTGGGCTTTCTCGGACACAGATATTTTGGACACCTATCTGATGCTATTTATTTTCTTCATGCAACTTGTGAATGACTAGCACTTGGAATGCGTACGCCTGCTTGGTTAATTTTAGTACATCTAAGACAAGCAGGAAAAGTTGGATTAGATCATTGAGGATTACCCACGTTGGGCTGAGAAAAACAACTTTCAAGGCCGGCAGTGCTTCAATCAAA
>OX419343.1:27401852-27481852 GCA_948470475.1 Galaxea fascicularis | reverse complement strand
ACCGCAGTACAAATATGAATTATTTCATATATACTTCACATCACTTCACTGTGCGGGAAAATATGAACTCAATAAATTGACCTCGCTCCCATTGTGTGGCTTCATAGCTCAGTTGGTAGAGCATCGCACCGGTATCGCGGAGGTCACGGGTTCGAATCCCGTTGAAGCCCTGATTTTTTCAGGCTTCTTCTTTCCAGTTGCTTAAATTGGAAAATTTACTGCGATGATCACTCTTCACTTGCATCTACAACCGCAGTACAAATATGAATTATTTCATATATACTTCACACTCATGAAAACGTAAACCACGAACAGTTAAAAAAACCTCAAACAGTAATGTATACGCCTGTATAAGCCTTAAATTGCGTCTACTAACCCTCTACACTTAGACCTTTAACAACCATTAAAAATCGTCTAAGTCAGCACTTCAGCCAGTGGTTCAGTCACTACCAGCGAACCGCAAATTCTGCCAGCGAACCGCACATTATTTGGTAGAGGTCTCTCTCATTTCTCTTTCCCCATCCCCTCGTCCACCTCATGCTCTTTTTTCCCTCTCGTCATTTCTCACGAAAGTATTGCTTTTGCTAAGCAGATACAAATCCTTAGGGGCCTCGATAGCTTTTTTTTACTGGTAGTCTGTGTTACTTCCCATGTCTACCAAAGAAGCTTCTTCAATTGAGGATTTTTTGGGGCAAAACCGTCCAGTTTAATACACAGCAAAGTCCGAAGACGGCGCCTGCACGATTAAAACCTTACCAAACCACACGATTTTCTTCTCTTGCAGACCCTTAAACTATAAAATAGTAATGCCAGCCGATCCATTTTGCCGCGCTTAACATCCAAACGCTGATTGTGACCGGTTCAAACAAAATAACACTCAGAAGTAGTCAAGGTAGGCGGCGAATGTTGTTTACAGCCTTGAGGGTCTCAATGGGGTATAGCCCTAGTCAGTAAACAGCTAAAAAATGCCAATTAGTCAGTAAACTGTTAGAAAAAAGAAACTTAGTCAGTAAACAGCAAAAAAATAGGTTAGTCAGTTAATTTCTGTGATTTTAAGACTTTTATGAGCTGTAGATGATCTCCTTTTGCAAAGTAAGTCATTATTGAAATAAAACCAGTTTTTGGATTATTCAAAATGATGCAGTTTTGTTCACTGCAGTGCACAATTGGGTATTCTTCTGAACTCTTGTGAAACTCCCATAAGCAATTTTCAAAACCTTGATTTAAGACCAGGCGTTTAGAGCCAAACAAGCATTCTGAACAGAAAGGCCCGTTTAAGTGGCGTCAACATTCGCTTCAACATGCGTTCAAAACTCTGTTGAACTAAATGTTGACAGCGTTTAGACAGGACGTTCAACATGCTATTGGGTTGTATATGGCCTTATATGTTCTTGCACCTGGCATAGACTGCCTCAATAAAAAATTAATAATAGTCATAATAAGCCAGAAATAAACAGGGATTGGTACGACTGAGGAATATTAAAGCAGATCACGGTGGACAAACCTTCAATATGCGCTCTATGCACGTAACGTTGCTGCTTTAAGTCCTTCAAACGTCCTACCGCCTTATGAGTCTAATGGTCAGAATTAATGTAAAAAATCGTTTACATACTGTTCAGTTCACTCCCAGAACTTTCGTGGAGTAGTGGCCTCTCCAGATCCCACTGTTCTTGAGTGTAAATGGCATAATTTTGGCAGTCATTTGCCCCTGTCGACTTCGTCAAACTCAAAGCTATTAACTCCAAGCTCCCTTGCTTTGTCCTTGAGGCCTAGAAAATTTTCCAGACGGCGTTTGAACATAGTCAAACTTTTCAACTCATCTCGAAACGAAATTCTCGATCGAAAACGTTCAATCACTGCTGAATTCCCGTAGAAAGAAACGACGGTACCAATGGCAGCCATGTTTTATCTGTACGGTCTGCAAAAGTAAACCGCGGGAAAAGCGCAGGCTCGGATAACCTCGATCACAAGTAATGCAATCTATGCAATCTCCAACGAGACACGCAAAAGACAAAAACACGAAAAATTATGGTAACAGAGGGTCTCCAGAGGTGTTAAAACGAAGTTAAAGTTAACTGAAATTTAGTTTCCATCTCAAAAATGTAGTCATTTATCCTAGAAAGTCTACATCCTTTAAGCCGCAGGAACTGCATACGCTAAAAAAATCAATCTTTCATTATACGTTAGTCAGTTAATATTTTGAAGTTTATACGGTTACGATACCAAAAAAAACATCATTTTACGCTAAACAGTTAACCCCATTGAGACCCTCTACTAAGTGAGCGTAGTCACCAGAGTCAGTTAACGTTAAAAGCTTCCTTGGAATTTCACGCTGCTTTAGCGGTGAGCTGGTGTTCTCACCTCGGCTAGCCGGGTAACCCGGGACGCACCGTTTTCATGGCAAAAATATAGTCCGCCTAGAAGGGTTCTTCGGCAAGTAGACAGGGTTTCGCGGGAAGGTGGTTTATTCGCCTAGCATGTAAACGCTTCAATGCGTTTTCTAGACTGAAACGTATTAAAAATTGGCCTTCCAAGGGTAGCTCGGTTAGCTGGAGCACCCTCCCTCCATGCAAACAGGCCCTTATTAATGATAAACCAAACCGTCTGATCATAACGACTAAAGTTGATAAAAACCAAGCTTTTAAACATGTCTCACAAATTTATAAAAAAAAATATCGGGATCTTTTTAAAAATAATCTCGTCATCTCCAAATTTTAAACCAAAGAATCCTTTTCTGCCCAACTAGCTCTATAGATGTTGGAAAATCTCTCTATTTTTTACCGTGGTACTCCTCACTGGCGAGTAAGATGCTCGAATTAAAAAAAAATTGTGGAAAGATACCCTGGGTGCCAGAGGTTTTTTCTCGTTAGGCCGGGGCGACAGAATTGAGCGGCGAAGCCGCGAAGGCGAGTCGCGAAGCGGCGAGAAAAAAACCTCTGGCACCAACGGATAACAACCTCACTTCCATGCCGACGCCAATTTCCTTTGATTGACATCCGCAGTCAGAGCTTATTTTAGAAACACAGCAAACGGTTTGGCCAAGATCATCGCGCACTTAACCAATAGCAGCCCTTTTAAGAAACGTTTCTTCAACCGACCAATCAGATTCCCAGGGTCAAATTTTGACTCTGGAGAAATAAATGGCAACGTAATTGGATCGGCGCGCTCAAAAGACTTAACTGCCTGAGCCAGAGGTCTCTCGCCGACCAGCACTACTCGCTTTGACGCTCCTCGCCGCTGGCGAACGAGCAGACCTCTGGCATCCAGGGTAGTGGAAAGACTGCACGGTGCTCTTGAAGTCGCCAGGAGAGACTCTGGGTACGAGAAGCAGAGGTAGTCCCGAGGATGAGGCGCGGCTTCTAAGCTGATACCACTTTGGTAACATGGCGGACAGGTTGTGGATGAAATTTTGACGTGTCTGTTGCTCAGACAGTTTGAAAGTATGCCCAACATTTAGCGAAAATGATCAACACAATTTTTGGAACGAAAACGTTTGAAAGAAAAAGTTTGTGGAACACTTTGATGAAGGTTTCACAAATCGTTGGTAATGATGGTTGACTTTGGCTCAGTTCACTTTGGACCGAAACCTCTCACCCTGGCAATTCTACAAACAGTTGTCATGCCAGCAAGAACTACAGAAAGGTACCTAATACATTGTTTATGTTTCTCTTTGAAGTTAATTGCCGAAGTAGCAAGGAGAATATCCGTAGACTTGAGTGTGACGTTTTGCGTGACTACCCATTTTATACTTAGAACACGTAATCCGTCTGAGACGTAAACGCGTAATCTTGTCCCCGCCTTATGCTAGACGAGCCATGAAACGCATACCAAGACAAACTTCGAGTGCTCGCCCAAGTTCGTCCCAGATTGTTTATGCTTCTCTGACCTCCTTACTCTTAACCCCCACCTTTGAAAATTACACTTAAGTGATTTTTTACCTTAGTTAAAGTAAATGATGCTGAATGTGTCTTTACCTTACATTTTGTTCGTTAACATTTCCTTTACCTTTTAGTGGAAAGTTGTTAAATATCCCTGCAGACTCTTACCAAAATTATTTGTTATTTCTAAACTGGAGCAATTCCAAAAAGAAATTCATCCGGTTGCACCTACTTTGGTTAGCTGAGGGTTATTTGAAAAATCATTACAATCCCTGTGTATAAATCTGCAGTGAATGAGCTATGCCCCCTTCATATTACTGATGTTTGTAACTTTCGAAGCTGTGGATATTACCATAACATGCAACTGTTTACCTTTGAAAAGTCGTGGCTGTGTCTGTTTTCTATAATCCATTTACATCTAAGGAAATCACATTCAGATGACCCTCATAAAGAGTATTGAAGAGGCGAAAATGAAGAAGGAATATCACATTAAACCCTGGTGGACCCCTTTCCTTGTTATTTACACCTTTTGTAATTTGGATTCATTTCTTATTACGGTAACAGGGCCGTAGCAAGGCTAAAATAACTAGGGGGCTCAGCAAATTGACCAAGAGAAGCTACCCTAAAACGATTTCAAGCGAACTTCCGTCAAGCCCTTGTTTCTTGCTCAATTTTTACTAAGTCTTTAGCCTGGTCAAAAGTCAAGTCCAATTTCACCATGTGCGCTTACAAATCAACCCTGACACCTACGTTTTGAGGCTAAAGACTCCTTACCCCCGAAAGCAAAGCTCTACAATAACCTTCACTGCGCCTAACAGTCGACTTCATAGCCCCGACAGGATAAATACGCACCAAGGTTATTAGACGAGGCAGACACTGCATCTCGCTAGAAGTTTTCCCTCACTGAGCTTCATGATGCTCTATTAAAGGAAAACTTTGCTCTAGGAGGTGAACAGGAAAGCTAAATATACTGACTCCGTTTGAAACTAAGCCTACGCTAAGATTTCAAATTCATGCAAATTTTCTTGAGAAAGAGAGAGATTGGGACCAAATAAAGAGGGTTAAAAGGGAGGAGGGGGAGGGTAGGGGGGGGAGAGCTTATTTTAACTTTCAATGTTGACTTTCTCTTACTAATCAGCTAATTGCCATCGTCGCTCCCCCCAGCACAAGCAAAGACAAAGAAGAATAGAAGGGGGAAACACACCTCAGTACTAAAATAAACAAGGCTTAGTGTAACTTTCCTGCGACCCTGTTTTCAAAAATCCAGGTAGACATACATACATACATACACACACACATACATACATACACACACACACACATACATACATACATACATACATACATACATATATACAGACAGACAGACAGACAGACAGACAGACAGACAGACAGACAGACAGGCAGACAGGCAGACACACAGACTACCAGTAGTTTGTTTTGTCCCCTGAGGTTTTATGGACTAGCAGTGCGCTCGTGGAAGAGTGATTCAGTCCTGTCAAAATTGTAATATCTCTGAAATATTGTTTTGAATCCACTCCGAGTCTTACTGTCTCGTTCATGTTGCGTGTAATTCTTTTTTCTAAATCAGCCACCACTCAGTACATCCAGTTGTGTTTGTTAAAGACTGATTGATTCAAGAAAGTCATCAAGAATGGCGCCTACTCGAAAACTGACACCCGCTCTTGATGGGCCATATCGTTCGAAGCACTGATGATTCAGTTATAGCGTTTTTGCCTCCCGCGCACTGAAGACCGGCACGGGGAATGGCGTGGTGCAGGGAATGGTAAGTTTCAACTTCATCTTTAGACTCTTTTCTCTAATTTAAATTAAATTTTAGACATGGAGAACGAAATAATATTTTGCCGGAACTGCATTTTGCGTAGAAACACACACAACTTTATCTCCAATCCCTTCTACAAACATAAACGACGCCTAAATATGAACGTAGCCGTTGGGATAACCCGTCGCTGCATTGGGACTTTTCGCAAGCTCTGGCGGGAATTTAAACACTTCCGTGCCTCCTTAGCGCGGTTTCCATATAATCGCCCCGATCGCTCGAAATAGTGTGTAGGCGATCCGGGCGATTCGTTGTTTCCATTTCATCGGCCCGATCGCCAGTGAGGTCTAGTGTACTGGGCAAGTCCTGGATCAGAGTTTAATATTTTCGCGCCAGATGGAATCTAAGATGGTGGCGAGAAATCGAAGAGGAAGACTCGTGGCTTGTTATCTATTGCTATTTAATTAACGAAGTTGCAGCGCAGAAGAACTTGAAGGGAAGCCCCTGATGCACGGGGGGAACACCCTTTTCAGTACTCCATCGTCCGTATGAAGTGCGGATACACTTGTACTTCTATTCCGCTTCTTCTGGACTAACCTGAAACTTTTCCCCGATTTTTTCTTCTAGTAATTCAGCCGTATGAACTTATTTTTGTAATCCTTGCAAAATTTATTGTATAAACATTTATAGTTTTGGATTTTTTCCATAATAAGGTGGACTTAATTGAAATTATCGCCGCCCGACGCCATTTTAAAATTGTCAAAGAGAACAATTCCCTGCTAGCAGAAGTCTCTCAGGTAGAGAAATAAACGAGAGTCGAGGAGAGAGACCTCTGCCGGCTTCCGACGGGTTGTTTGATGAAGCCGCCGACCAAATTTCTTGTCGAAACTTACCGGTTTTCAAAGCCGGTTTCCGTTACACAAGACTGCGCATGCACTGTTCCATTCCCTGCTGAAAACGCCTGAGCCCACTGTGTCACAAGCAAAACAAACTTTCGATCAGGATATAATTAAAATCGGCTATTTCTTCCCTTGATGATCACAATATCAAAGAAATGACAACAATACAGAAGGAAGACATTATTGTGTTCTTGGAAAAACGAGATACATTTACCTGCCTTCCGACAAACTCCGGAAAATCCCTGAATTTCCGACTGGCCGTACGCGTAGCAGTCCGAGTTTACACTTTTACTCTCCCAAGCCACTCGTTGTGTCTCCGTTGAATTCCCTCATAAAGAACCAGGTATTTTCGTGTGAAAGACTGGAAATTAAAGCTATCAAGATCTAAGGCGACTTGCCTTCCCTTGAAGGCTTAGAAATCGCATTTCGTGACCTGAGCATTTGCTTGTTGTGAACCGTTGAGTAAATCGAGTAACCGGTTTGCAGAGTCAGGTCTCATGTGACCAAAACGTCATTCGTTGTTAAGGAAACGCTGGCGCCTGCGCGACAGAGAACTCGTGGGAAGCCGGCAGAGGTCTCTCCTCGAATACATTTCTTCTCGCCGTGAGAGACCTCTGCTAGCAGGGAAAGAGAACAAGGAATTCTGGTCACGAAACAGTGCATACTGGGATACATTACAATCCTCTCAGTCGCTCGAATAGGCCGGCTGGGGCGGTTTCCATATGATCGCACATAAATTTTACTCGATCGTCCCGATCGCCCGGAAACAGAGTTCAAACCAATAAACGTGTGGAGAACGGGCTAAAATTTATAAGAATGCATCAATATAACCGCACAAACCCCATTGTTGTAGAGCACATTCTCACTGATGAGAAACAGAAGATTGTTCTTTCGAGTTTTCCCTTTGTTAGCAAAAACTTGTAATGATAAGTATCGGGTATTTCGTGCGTGTTTCCGGGACATGCGCATTGTAGAACAATTGGCTCAGGTGGCAGGTAACAGTGGCCACGAAAGCGATATCAATTTACCGTTTTCAAGAGTCCAAATTGCGACATAATCGTCCAAGTACTCCGACTCATGACGCAAAACTATAATTTTACTCCCAACTCTGAAACAAAACAACAAACCTACAAAGTCAGGAAACACCAAAGTATTTTGCAAAGTGCCATTATCAGTTTTTTAAGCCGACAACAATTTTGATCTGCAAGAGATGTGAAAGAAAGAAAGGGGCTTAACTTCTGATGAACGTTGATTAACTGAAACAAAGCAAGCATTTGACAATACACAGTTCCTGCCTACTAGTTACGTTTCTTCAAAGCCGTGATAACTTGCAAGGTCCGGCCGAAGGCTTCCTTCAATAGAGATTCTCGAAATTATTATGAATTTAAAGACAAAGTTAAGCATCTCTAGATTCGTATATGTTACAGAATGGCCGGGCAAACTAGCTTTAAGTATTAGCAAAAGCCGATCTAATAAAATTCTTGTAGGGCCAGTTAACTAAATGAAACTTTCAAGTAACAGGCCCCAACTTGGACAGTTCTAAAAGAGAAGAGCATGGGACAGGTGCTAACCACGAGACCACTCTTCCCGTTTTCGAACCACTCTCTAGCTCCCACACTTGGCACCACTCTCTATCTCCCACACTTGGCACCACTCTCTAGCTCCCACACTTGGCACCATAGACGTGATGCACATAAAAAGTAACTGCGGGAGCCGGGAACACCCAATAGTCAGGTTTCTTTTCATAAAATATCTTTTAATTTGGGAAGGCATTTTCAACAACGCCTTCAGTAAATAACAACAAATTGTTTTGGAAGACTCGAGTTTTCTTGTTAACTTTTCGTAACATTGGAAATACAGTCCATATTGCTTTAGGAGGGAGAGACAAGCCTTAAGCGGCTTGGAGCTGCTAACTAAGGTCTGCTCACATTTTCTGAACTCAAGCATGAGCCTGGAAATAGGGGAAACGTGAACATATCAGCAAACTTTCAATGACTTAATTATTCAGCCAAGCAATCTAAACAAATTAGTCTGTGTAAGCTTACGCAATTGCAAGTGTGCCTTCAAAAGGCTCTTGAACGCCGTGGCAGTGAATTAGCAACACTGAGCTAAAACATTTTGCTTGAATATGTGATATCGTTGGGTGCCCATGTTTATAACACTTTATTCATTTCATTTAAACTTACTAAGTTGATAAGGATCCCCAATGGAATAAAATACCCTTGTTGAATAATTTCTGAATAATCAAAATTTCCATTTATTTGCCTAAAGCAATATTATTCCATTTAAACATAAAAGATTAAAATGCATCTAGCCACCCCCCCCCCCCCCAACAAAGGGTTTCACTATGATAAATAGTTGTACCTGTTAGAAACGCATTGCGGCTTTTGTTTTCCTTTTTTGCCCAATCCTGACTTTTTGTGGGCCTCAAAACTTACAAAAACTTAAGCATCATGCATTTGTATCACTACCGAGTCAGACGGGGATGGGTCTATTCCTGATTTGACATCAAAATCTACTTTCTTACAAACACTTATCATGATGTAAATCATTATACTGGTCTACGTCCTTTCATAAAACAAGACGCAAGGTATAAGTAGCTTGCCATTCGTCACGTTCTAAAATAAAGCCTGTAATGACTGATTAGCCGGAGGTATTTGCAACGAGCAAAGAAAAGTAAACTGGCTGTATCTCTTAATTAGCCAAAAGTAAACCGTTAATGCTAGAATTCCAACCTAGCTGAATCGGGAACCATTTTCCAAAACTTCCGTGGGCATTTCTGTTCATGCTAGAAGCACCCAGAAGCACTCAGGATACAGTGATAACACGATTTCGGCCTGGATGAACCAGGAAGAATATAGAGTATTGGCCTAGAATTTTTTTTCATTTTTGTACCTCCCAGAACCACTCAGGCATACAGTAATAACGGAATTTTAACCTGGATAAACTCGGCAGAAATAATATACAACACGAATTATAAACGCTATATCTAAATTTACTGTATGTCCATCCGTCAGTCTTACACAAATCTTTAAATTTCGGGTTATTTTGGCCTAGAAAATCTTATGTTATTTCTTTTGTACAGTATAGTGATGCTAGGACCTCACCTCCCCTCCCCCGGGGTTGATCTAGGGTAGGGTACACCTCTATATAAGCTCTATAGGTATGTACCGCCCGAAAGGGTATGAGTTTTGAGCCGTTTTAGTGTGAAAACGGGTATAGATTTTGACCATTTTGGTCTGAAATCGGGTATCGTTTTCAAGGGAACAACGAGAGCGTATAAACTTATTAGTCTTTTCAACTCCAAATGAAGATTAGAAAAAAAGAAGTGACCAAAGTATATAGTTCGAGCTGAATTTTACCACTGATGCAAGCCAGTAGAAAGATTTGTAACCGGGTGTGGAAAATGGCATACTGCATTTTGGTCTGAAATTGAGTTAGGATTTGGAGAGCGGGGCGGCACACCCCTATTAAGAATTCTGAGGAGTTCTGTCCCGAGGGATGAAGCAGAAAGGACAGATAACATTTGGCTATATTTTCATTCATGAGCATGCCAAATACGTATTCCAAATCGCTTGAATATTTTATCATTACTTTCTCTCCGTGCACAGCCAAAGACAGACCTTAATTGCGTGGTTATTTGAAAGATACAAGTACTCATGGCCAGTAATAAAGACAGCAACCCAATTCCCCCTAGCCAGCCCCATGATCAGTGGTGAATGCGCGCTAATTTCGCGGCTTCATATTTCCCGCTACAACATACATTAAATTTGCTACAAACTAATTTAAATATCGCAGAAAAAACTACAACAGAATTAAATCTTGGGGAGAATTTCCTGGGCGAGTCCTACCACTGCAACTAAAATCAAAAGTCGCGTCGATCCAGGAATACTAGGAATACCAGTCCACTTAACTTATGTCATACCGCTTCTGTTCGTTTTTCCGCTTTTAGAAATTGTCCGAAGGCGATTTTTTCCGGTTTAGTATGTAGCTACAACTTACCAAAGTCCATTGCGCGTCTATGCAGCCTTCGGATAAAATAGACGTTCAACCTTAGAAGTCATCAATTGCTTTAACTCCCGGGGGGGGGGGGGGGCTACTTAGGTCAATTTTTGCTGGGTATGTGCCGCTGGCCTCTCAGAACCCCTACCCCATTATAGTCTATTCTGTGGCCAATTAATTATAGACCCCATCTTAGTCACTTTCGGGAAAATGTAATTTTCGTGATCCCAGCTTAGTCACTTTCTGTTTATGCCTCTACCTTAAGTAGGTCATCCTAAAATGAATTGACACGTTTGTTAAATTGAATGTAAAACACTTTACTTTTCACCTTCAGTACAAACATTCTGGTACATTTGCTAACCGTTAGTATTTACACACGTACCGTCATAAATAGTTGAAATGTACTGTTATCGGAGAACCATATGATGATGCCAAAAGTCGCTGGCGTATGGGAGGTGGAATAAATGTTCTTGTAAATGTCACGTTGAAAGCTATTAAGTCCCGAGCGAAAGAGAACAAACGCTTTCTAATCCAAAAGAAGATCCAAGTTGTGTTAACTTCGATGGACGATAACAACGCAGAATAGCCGGAAAATAAATACCGTAGATGATTTGTTGGACTTTGTTCTGGACCCAGGGGTTCTGCATTATTGTGCAAGTCGTTAATGTTTAAGTTGTGATTTCACGAACGGAAGTCAAATGCGAGCCAATTGTTAAATATTAAAACAACAGCACGAACCATTTTTTAACCGCGAATCTTCCTACTTTTAAATCCCTGCTTGCCAGAATTTTCTTATCCCAGAAATCCCGAAAATGCGCGACCCAATCTAGTAACTCTACAAAAAATGTAACCCCATTAAAAAACATTTATAGTCACTCCAGTCGTGAAAATGCGACCCCATCCAGCGGCACATCCCCCGCCTCTTATAAGGAAGTACCCCCCCCCGGGGGCTTTAACTGCCGACTATCGCCCGACGAAACTGCCGATTATCTGCTCGAAAATCTCAGCGAATCGTGGCCATTACTGAGCTACAACATTTGACGAAACTAACATTTATCAAGTAAAATCATAAAATAATTTTATGAGTACACCGCGAACGTTTGCCAGAGGGCGGTAAATCATGCCGCTAAATTGACTGTTTTTATGACTGATGTTACACGAGATTTATTTTTTGTACTGGGGTGTGCTAAGACGCTCCTGCAGTGAAACCGCAAATCAACTTCGTTGGACCTATGACATACATTCCTTGGCAACCAGACTTGAAAGATTTTTTAACTTCCGGTTCTGTCTGGCTCATGATGGTGAGAGATACCATTCGTCGTGTGAACGTCGGCCCTTATTTGACACAATATTCAGAGCTTTTTTCAGCATACATTGCATTTGGTACCAACTGGGGTTGCGTTTAAGTTTGGCGATTTACTGTCGTGAACAAGTTTCGTGCATTTCAATCCCGGGGAGAGGGGTGGGGGGGGGGGGGGTGGGAGGCACTTCTTGGAACATTGAGTTTACAAATCTGGGGATCCCAAAAAATCAACCAGGTATTAGATGGGAATACCGAAAACAATTGTTGTTGTTGAAATCTCGTGGGGTAGGGGGTACTCCCCTATATAAGCTATATAGGTATGTGCCACCCCAAAGGCCAAAGAGTGTGGTTTTTAAGCAGTTTGGGTCTGATAACGGGTATAAATTTTGACCAGTATTGTCTTAACGCGGCTATCATTTTCAAGGGAACAACGAGAGCATATAAACGTATTTGTCGTTTCAACTCCAAATAAATAGAGAAAGAGAAGAAACCAAAATGTATCATTGGAGCTGAATTTGACCAATTCTTGGCTTCGACACTGATGCGAAACTTAATTACGCCAGACAAAGCCAGTAGGAAAATTTGTAACCGCAACGTCACGTCTCAAAACGGGTATAGATTTTAGAGGCCAGGCGTGCGTTTCTCGAAACTCCCGAAACTTGTCGGGAGCATTTCGGGTGCCATAATTTCCTTCGTATCTTAAAAACGAAGAAATTTCCAGGCATGGAATTTTGCAACAAATTTGCCCTTCCTCATCTTGCAATCATAGTAAAAGATCAACTTTTTAGAATAAGCGGATCACAATTTTACAAATGGCTTTTCGGGCCCGAAAAGTTTTCGGGGGTTTCGAGAAATGGGCCCCAGGTCTGAAAAGGGTGTGGAAAATCCGTCCTTTCTTTCTGATCATGAGCATTTCAAAAATACACTGAAACACCCAAGCTTGCCGCCTTCACATTTTGTAAGGATTTTAAAATTCTTACAGAGAAAATCAGTGGTTAAGGAAGGCCGAAATACACGAGTCGTCGTAACGATCGGGTCTCAGTGTCGCTGAAATTGTTTGACCAAATTTGCGACATTCTCTCCGAGATGGAATTCTGCCAATTTTTTGTACGGCGGTCCACCAAAAAAGGTGACAGTTGGTCATTGCCTGAACACGAGGTCTCGCCTTTATTGCTTGTAAGATTTGCAGCAGATAGTTTCCCCACCTATAATTACACAGACATGTTTAGATTATAGAAGGTTTCAGTCATGTTACTTGTGAATCTGTTCCAAACTTTATTCAAACTAAAGTTATAAACTGCATATACGTCAGTTTATTTTCTCGATCATTTGCTATAAATATATTATTTGAATTCGATTTGGGATTAATATATTCCTTTGTTTAGCCGAGCGTTCCAATACAAATCATAATAATTCTCTTGCAAACTTCCACCTCTACAGAAACAAGTGGCTATTCGTCGGTGATCCCAAGTACCTGCCTTGGTTACTGATAATATTTAATTCTAAGATTATTTGACTTCGGGGATATCGAAATTAATTAAGAAATTCTTATTATGTAACATATTAAGAAGTAATTTCTGCTATCATAGAAGAGTACTGCTGAAGGGTTAACTAAATGTCCGCCGGCACAGGATTACATGGGACCCTGTAACAGACTTGTTGCGGTATCTTGTTATGCTGATGAGTTGTTTCTACACCAATTCTTAATGAGTATCGAGTCCGATGATGTTCTTTAGTGTGTAACCGATCTGACGTTAACATCAGCAAAAAAAAGCAAACCGACAGGGCATAATTACAAAAACTGTTCATTTGCTGTCACACTATCAGATCCCGTCTGAGCCTGAAATGTGTTCATTCAAATAAAAGCTTCTGAACAGAGCTTTCCTGTGGTTCTATTAATCATACTATACAAGGTGGTTCCAACTGCTGAATCTGTGGATGAAATCCTAAAATGTGACCAAGCAGTACTTTCTTTCCTGAAGTGTAAACATTCAAATGAAAGCTAGTGAGAAAGCTGCTCAGTATGCTCAGTATCTGTCGCACTAACATTTTTTTTATGTCAAAAATGTTAGTGTCAAATAAAGCTACTGAGAAGTACTCTCCTGTGCCGAGTTCTGTTTATTGTGCTGTACAAAGTAGTTCTAACTTTTGGGTATGTGGAGTAAATCCTGAAGTCTGACCGTTCAGATGATGGATACTGATTAGTAGCTGGGCGGAATCTTTTCATTCTGTCAGGTTGAAACTCCTAAGACTCCTAAAGCGTGGACATTTAAATAAATGTTACTGTGCAGTACTCTCATGTTCTGTGTTTATTGTGTCGTCCAAGGTGGTTCTAACGTTTGAGTCTATGAGTGGAAAGGTATTGAGCAGTAGAGTGATTTATGGGCTGACATTACCAACGTAGTAGTATTACACGACTAATCAACCGGGTACTGCAAGCGCTTAGTCCCAAAGGGCGTGAACGACCCCTGTGTAGTCCATGGCTAGAAAACCTTATCATTTCAAGCCGGACTCAGCATAAACTTTTATTTCGGGTTAAGTTTATGTTTCCTTAAAAAACTCTTTAGAAAACGCAAATCTAGAACTATAAGTTGTTTGCACACCAAGAGACATACACGCCCTACTCAGTGACTAGAACTAATAAATTGCGTATACGGAGTGTATACGGAGTGTATACGGAGTATACTGCTTAACGCACACAGGAGTACCCCATTTACATGTCCACCCCCAAAAATGGAAGCGATGAAAATCAAAAAAGTTTTCACGGTTTTGTAAGTTAAACTTGATTTCAGTTTAGCGCCTAACGCGTAACTCGGATTAAGGAACTGTAAGAACTCCAACGGTAACCATTATCCTTTCCGATACCAATCAATAAGGAACTTCCCCTCGAAAGGCCCGATGATTATTTCCATCTTTATTGTGTGGGTGCACTCTCCCCCGCCCCTCCTCAGGGAATGTTACCGATCCCGGACTCACAAGAAAGGAAAACGTTACATAATGTTAATTCCACTACTGATTCCGCTAATTGATACAATGGGTGTTAATTTCATGATAAGTGGTTCGTCTAAACGTTGGATGAAAGATTTGATGTAAACCTGTCCTTGTCCAATTTTCATACGGTTCATGTATCTCTACTCGTATTCCTCCCATAGGTACTCTCCTAGATCCAGGTCCAATAGGTTGTCTAAACAAAGGTAGAAAAGTGATACGTTAATAAAAGCAATACAAACAAACAAATGTTAAGTGCAGCTTTATGGATTTAAGGATTCAAGCGGTCGACAATCAAGTTAACCTTACGTTACGAGGTAACACATTTAGTTTTAACTTGTACAACCTCTTCGTGTAACAAAACCAAAACCTTTCTTCATGCAAAGCATTAAAACGTTTTAGTATATCATAACTCAGCGCAGTTTTTATATTCGATAGTTAAATAGACATTCAATGACGGTTGTTTACATTACCAATGAAAGGAAATTATTATATGTAAACATGTTTCGAAAGAGCAAATTATTATCTGTTTACAGATCTTCAAAATTCCTCAACATGCATTTGCCAACATATTTGCAGTGAAAATTATAATTCGGTGTTTCGCAACAAAAGTTTGAAAACAAAGCTTTACTGATTGTTACGCAAGTGTAAAAGACCTCCCATTAAACAGATCGTGCTATGAAAACTGATCCCTACCAAACAAGCAATAAGAGAAAAGAGAGAATCAAGACTTACCTTCATCAGAAATTGGTTCAAAGAGAAATTTGGGCAGAGGTAGAGGCGGAGGGAGTGCAATTGCTACACTGAGACTGTCTTCAAGCCCTGGAAACGTCGGCATCAGCTCATCGGAAGAGATTCTCCCCAGGCCTTCAGGTGCTGTTTCTAGGATATCAGTTAGACAAGCTATGTAAACTGCCGCTAATCGGATTGTCTCTGTCTTCGAAGGCTTTTTTTCTCCAGGAAAAAGAGGAATTAGGTCGCGGAGTCTTTCGATGTGTGCGTTGAGGTTCTGCACTCGACTTCTTTCACGAGCGTTTGCCATTCTCCTTTGCCGGCTAACACCAGTCAAGCGAGGTCCTCGTCTCCTAGCTTTCTTTTTTCCTTGGACGTTTTCATGTTTTGTGACAGTTAACGTCTCCTCCATGGCGCTGGTCTACACGCAAGTGATGTGTGCTGCTAGTGACACGGAGCTGGGATGCGCGAGGTACTTATCACTCGTAACTGGGTTTGGCTTGTCACGGGTGGAATGGTTTCCATTTTGAGCAGACATCAAAAACGGAACTCGTTTGACATAATAAAGAGCAGAAACGTAAACACATGATATGGTCCAAGATAACGCTCCGGCCAACATCTTTTCGTGCACGCTGGGCCGAGTCGATTCACCCGTGATAGCCCTGCGTGTTTCTCGAGCCTAAAACAACTTAGTCGTCGACCCGCTTCGCTCTTTTGACATACATCAGCATGACGTTTTTACCATCAAAATTCATTTTTTGGACGCATACAAGCGTGAAATTGAGGTTAAGTACTTATTCAACGTTTAGGTTTATTGAATTTAACGTGGGCGCCAATAGTTGAGAAAAATTCCATACTCGTAGCTTTAACACACAACCTGTCCTTTTGGAATCACTTTCATTTTACTTTATATCTTTGTCATCGCTTGTATTACTGTTCTATCAACATTTTTTAAAATACTCCGCACTTATTATCGCTGCCACGTCAGGGGATACTTGGCCGGTAATGATATTAGACAGGTGTTACAAAGTTAGCTATTTTCCTTGACTTTTTGACCTACAATTGTTACTGTTGTCCTTTTTCAGTATATAATAACGTACTGAAATAAGGAATATATAACAAATGACAGCCGGCGCATCGATTTAGCTGTGGATCGCTGTTTGGTCATCTCCTGGCAAGTGTTATGTTGACCGCACTAACGTAAACACTGTCGCCGATCCCTTTCGTGCATTTTTGTCAATGGAAATTATGACAAGGCCCAATTTATCTGGTACCAATTTCTATTTTCCCCAACGGTGCGGCAAATCGCATCATTCAAAGGCTTCTTCTAAGGCCATCTTGATTCCTTTCACGTAGTTATTCAAAAATTTCCAACCTTTCTAAATGAATTTAATAGCGAATTAAGCCTATCAATACGTCATTTCCGTCATACCAGAATTGTTACTGTTTTCTTGATCATTCGTTGTTAGTGTTATTCATTTTTTAATCACGGTTGTCTTATTTATCGTTCTAAATCATTAATGTTCGAGAGAGAAAGCTAAATTTTAGTTTGAGACTCGAATCTATGTACGCTTGCTAGACATCTTGAACTTTAGAATTTTCTATCATCTGTGCGCTGACAACATTTGTTGGAGCATTTCGCTCAACACTTGTAAAATCGAATGGCATGTTTAACGTTTATGCCACAAACTTTTAATTTGCAGCGTTTATCTCTCTGAAATGAACAATATCCTGTGTCACTAAACTGAAAGCGAACTCCCATGCTCGTCTTTTGAATATGTGTTTAATCAATGCCTCATTGTTCAAGGTTATTTTAACACGACGAACTCAGACTTGTGGAGCCAACAGAAAGATCTGCTAGATTTTGTGATATTCTGATTTGATGTGGAATTTAATAAAAATTAAAATGTGTACGAAAACAGTGATAACGGAGGGCATCGCAGAATTATCTGGAACCTGCCAACAGATTTGAAGCCGAGCCATGAGTTTAATTTTTTTTTCATTTCGTCGAGTCTCTCTTCAACCACATTTCTCTTCGAAGGAGGCTTAAAACAGGTTCGACGATAAAAAACAAACAAAGCAGTCTTGGACACCACTTTCTTTTTTTCTGGAAAGAGTTGTGCTTCTAGGTATTGATGGAGATGGAGATGGAGTATACAATTAAGAGACTTCGAATTACGAGCCTGTGAGCATATACTTCGGCATTCAGTCGAGGAAATTTGACCAGCGTTAGGTCCCTTGCCTTCTTATCATGAAAATTAGAGGTTTTGTAACAGCTGATGTGTGATAAGCTACCACTTTGCGTTTAATTTCATCTGTTGAAGATAAGAGCCCTCGCACAGAAAGCAGTTAAACAGGAGAACACTGTGTTGAATAAATACTTTGGTAGTCAGATTATGGGTGTGACTTAGAGGACTTCAATTATTCTTGAGAAACAATACTACGTAGAAAAGGGGCAGTTTTTGTTATCACTGAATTAAAATGTTTCCAAAAGTAAACAACATTTTGTTAATAAACCTCTGAACTGGCAAGATTAAAAAAAAAGAAGCAGTAAACGACTACATACTCAAGTTACATAAAAAAAGAATGAAATAGGACTTGGTTTATCGTGTTATCCTCCTGCCTCTCTATGTCACGTGTTCTTGGAAGGAAAATAACAAGGCTAAGAAGTGATTTACTTTCTTTGTTTTTATTTCTATCTTTGTATAAAGCGAGTGCTTTACTTCTTCCGGGAGAGGGTGATCTACTGCAGAACGTATCCTGCGTAAGTCCAAGTCAAAATGGCCACTTCCTTGCTCTCTTCAGTCGAAGTGCATTCAGTGACGAGCAGTGAATTTGTATTGAAAGTATATTGTTCAAACATAATCTGTAGGTAGAAAATGTATGACATTAGAGTGTTGTATATAGATAGATTCTAATTTCTGGCTTGCTTGGTTTGTATGTGACAAGGTCAATTATTCTAATTTGTTGCCAATCTTGTTTTCTTTGACTGACTGTTTGTCCCGTACCGCATTGAAGTCTGATTCGCGATTGACAAGAAAAGGATATACTGAGCAGTTAACGCCAAGGTTTTAACCAGATGTGTGAAGCTTAATCGTTACATAGCTTTTATATGAGTGCAGTATAAATGAATAGGATACTTTTTCAATGCATAAATTGTTTTTTTTAGATTTCAACTACAAAACAATAATTGCAGCACGTCGTTTTATTTTTTACGATCCCGGCAATATCAACGGTATGACCTTTGAAACAAAGCGGCGTTCCAAAAGCAAATCTTTAAATAGGGAAACATAATAACACAAAGAGTGAAAAAGAGTTTAAAGCAAAAACAAACAAACAACATTTTGCATAATATGGAAACGGAACAGCGTAGCGAGAAAGTGAAACTAAATGCCTGTAATGTTTAAATGGCAAGATTCTTGATTTCATACCCGAATGAGGTTAGCTTGCCATTAAGGGATTACAGCGATGTATATCTCAAAACCTAAGAACGATGCAAATTTTTGTTTTCCTTTTTAGAATTTAGAGGTTTCTAACAACTCCGTGGAAATTGCGCTAGAGTGTCATGAAACTAAACATAAGGCGTTTTACTTAAGAAATCGAATTTTTCAGGCTTATACACTATAAAATTCCCAGGAGTGGGTGCTTATGAGTAAAAGAGTTTTTAAAATTCAATGCACTTGAAACTTAAAACTAAATCCGGAATTGGCGCAAAGAGCGTTTAATTCTGGGAAGGACACAGGAGAGCAGCCTTATCTGAAACTATTCTGGCACTGAATTAAACTAAGTCAAGGTATTTCGAATTTTGACTGGATTTGAATACGGAAGGAAGCGGAGGGCACTTAAATATTAAAGCAACTTCCTCAATTGCGTCAATACAACTTTAAGGAGAAGTTGCGGTGCGGTGGGAACTAGATTCACATGCGGCCTCTACTTGTTACCCCCTGAGGACAGACGCAAGGAAAAGGTCTTATCTCTAGATTGTAACCTGTAAACCAACGCTTTTGAAAATAATGTTTTCGTGCCCTCTTGTTATTCAAGGGAGGCATTTCTGGTTGCAGATTTCAGTGTGATCTAAATCGGTGGCAAGTGCGTGGGCAAGATATCTCATCTCAGATAAAGACTTTCAATTTACTTTTAATTAAAACAAGCCAACTGTTGGGGTTGATTAATACGACCTAGGGCAATCTGCGGTATCATGTTATCCTCTTCACCCCTAATCTTTAAAGTAAGCAAAACATAATTCAAACCATGGATTAAAATAAACCTTTTATCATATTTTAGCACAGCTGAGTTTTGCACGCAATTGCTGTCACTGACTTTGTGCAACCATGACTGACATAAGTCTATTTTTTAGTCTTTTTAAAGTAAGTGGAAGGATTATCCATAGTTGAAGTATGAGGAAAGGAGAGGAAACCTATCACTTACACGAAGAATCAGACGTGTAGACATATTGTCCCATTAGCACATACAGGTAGACTATTTCATGCGGTTGTGACATGTAATACTTGGAAAGATTTGCCCTTACCGGCTTCAACAGGCGGTAAGATTACACTAAGAGAAGCGTTAAATGAACTTTTAAACGATAGAGACCAGCCTCGTGCTCTCTACTCTCCCAAATAGAAAAACGACTCTAAAAATCTGTTCCTATGGCTGAAAATCTCCCAAAAACGTTTGTTACTCAAATGTTAGAAAGTCTAATCTGCCAGCTAATCTTTGTAACCAACTGCAGTACGATCCCAGCGATAAAATTGATCAAACCCAAACTTCATGTTGTATCGATATCAATATTCCATATTCGATAGCTTACGAGAACGCTTTTTGTTTTTACGGACTGAATGTATTGACGAATGTATTGGTTACGACCGTTTGTAAATGGTTACCAACTTGTAAATACCACTTTCTTCTGAAACAAGCTAAACATCGGATCAGTTAACCTAACGTGTTAACAACTAGTCAAACTTGTTTACACAGAGAAGTTACACTATCAGATCCACCAGTGTAAAGATCCAGATTGTGTAAACAGACAAGACTGACCTTAAATGGTGTGCAGTAGAGCTTTTAAAATACACGTTAAAAGAATGCAACAACAAACAAATAATTCCACTGCGAAAATGTTTGGACACTGACATTTCAGAGAACACAAAGCGTTCAAAATTAGGCAAACATTTATACGTGACACAACTATACATCAGTACCCACGCCCCTGGCCCACGCCGTAATCTAGAACAGTTCGCATGATGCGTGGTCTCTGGGGTCACACACATTGCAGTTATGTGTATGTTAACTGAATTGTACTATTAACACAGCTGCAGTTGTAAATCGCTTATTGATACTGCAAAGCTGACTTCCTATCTTTTGCTTTTGCGGTTTTGATCGTCGATGTGTACCATAAAACTTCCGAAGATTATTTGCTCCAAGTTTTGAGCCGGAAGAAGATAGGCTAGAATCTTTTTTAAGTTTACGACCAGACCACCAGTAATTTGCACTTGACCATTAATCGGCCAAGCTCCCTTCATTTGTCGAATCACGGACAGCACCTGAATGCTTCGACTATTTTTGTAATAACTAGTGGCAACTCGAATGCGACGGATCTTTTACTCAGAATATGTTCAAAGTTGTCATGTATGCGAACTTTTATGACTAACATCTGTATCCAAACTCCAATTGTTAAAGTAAATCATCTTCTTTATAACAGAACTTCAGAAAAAAGAGAAAAAAATAACAGCGACGATTGAAATATATACATATACTGGGAGTCCATCGTTTGGTTTACCACATTTATTCTGTCTATATATAGAGGATATTACACGTTGGCTCGAAGATATGAATTTTATGTTCTCGTGGCAAGAACAATATCTCACGAGTGAGCGAAGCGAACGAGTGAGATATTGTTCTTGCCACGAGAACATAAAATTCATATCTTCGAGCCAACGTGTAATGTTCTTTTTATTATATGGAGACTAAACAAACGCGACGCGAGAAACCAATTCAACAAAAGCAAAAGGCGGGAATCGTGACGTCATTGAACGATACGACACTCACAAAGGTGACATATGGAAAATACGCCACTCGGGTCCCGGATGAAGTGGCGTATGGAATCTACGAGTGGTTTAGTTCCCAGTAAAACACTCTCCTCCATATATATATATATAGGTTATTCACCGGCAGGGAGGTTCGTATAAGAAGAAACTTAAGTCTACGATGCGAACGTTTGTGACTAACATGTACCCAAACTCCAATCTTTGAAGCGAATCATCTTTTTTTGTAGCAGAACTGTAGAAAAAAGAGACAAGAAAATAAAAAATGACGATCAAAATATATATGTTATTAACCGGCAGGGAGGTCCGTATGGGAAGAAACTTAGTCTCTACGATGCGAACTTTTATGACTGACATGTACCCAAACTCCAACTGTTAAAGTAAATCGTTTTTGTAACTGAACTGCAGAAAAAAAGAGACAAAATTGACTTGGGCGCTGATGGTGAACTACTAGTGACTCTAGGTCTAAGGCAGCTACAGCGTTTGCACAGGATGAGGTGGGGCTTATGATAGACAGAGCCCTTTTTTGCACCCGCTCCAAATCGTCAATTAGGTATTGCGGCAGAGAAGCGTGAAAAACAGGAACAGCGTAATCGCAAACGGATCGAATACAGCTGATGGAAAACCTAAGCAAATCAGCCTTCTGGACATTAGCACGCTTTAATTGCCTAAGAAAATACAGGCGTTTAGATGCTTTCTTTAATTTACCACTTCGGACACGTGTATGTTCCAAGAGAGATTGTTAGTAATAATGACTCCAAGTAACTTAACGTGGTCCACAACTTCAAGGTTATGTCCATTTACCACCAGGGGTAGATCAACTTTGTTCTTAGCAAACGATATACGTAATTCTTTACATTTGTTACAGTTAAGCTGAAACTTATTCGCCCTAGACCGTCTTCTCAGCGGTTCCCTATTTCTTGAACATTACTTGTTTGCTCTTTTGGGACTCAGTTACCGTTGTGTCATCAACATATTTCCATAGGTGGTCATCATGAAGGGCTAAGATAAAAAACCAGGGCCCTAATTTAGTGCCCTGAGAGACCCGGGAGGGGACTGATCCCCATTCAGAGACACAACCATCGACGAATTTGACTCTCTAAAAACGGTCAGATAGAAAATCGGTTATCCAATTGATTATACTTACTGACTAAAATACTATGATCAATCAGGTCGAAAGCCTTACGATAGTCAAAAAGAATAGTTCTGATCGTGGACTCATTTCCGTACGGTCAGTAGCCTCAGTCCAAGTGTGGAGCATCTCGAGTAGGGCAAGTGTGGTGGATGACCTCGGAACAGCACCAAATTGGTTGCTATCTAGTACATGTAGAACAGCTGGCTTGACATACTCGCAGACGACAAAGTCCTCCGCAATCTTAGATATGCAAGATGTCAAAGAGATCGGACGCGGATCTTTCTTCAAGTCCTTCACGGGTTTCTTTTGGGTATTGGTCTCACATCGGCGAACTTCCAAACACTAGGCAGCAACTGCTCTTTTAAAGGAGGAGTTCAGGATTATAGTTATGGGATGTGCAAAAAGCTCTGCATATTCTTTCAACAACCAATTTGGGATAGCGTCGGGCCCACAGACCTTTGCAGGATTCAGCTTGCCCAACACTTTGCAAACACCATGCTCGGTGACCTCCAGGAACTCAGGAGAGTCATCCAAGGGGAGTGGGGCGAGAGGATTAGCTAACCGGTAATCCTCAAGCGGTTCCAAAAGTGCGTTATTTATGGCGTTCGCAAGGTCGGTCAAGGGAAGACTGACAAGGAAAACAAGTTAAGGAAAAGACCACGAAACATTCATGTTCATGAACATGCGAAGGTACAAGTATTCACGCATAAAACTAACACACTACACGGAAAACCTGCCGATAATCCAGTAAGTAAACTATACGAAATATAGGTTCAACTACAGAGTAAAGGGCCACTTTTAACTCCTCGTTCTTTCATCCACTGCCGAGCCAAACGAACCGCTAAATATATGAACCCAAGACTTACCAGCATACCAATTATTCCTCGTTCTTTCATCCACTGCTGAGCCAAGCGAGGCGTCAAATATATGAACCCAAGATTCAACCAGAATATCAACTATTCCTCGTTCTTAGCCAAACGAGCCGTTAAACAAGATTGCCTTGATTTTAGCCCTGCATTCTGTAGTTGTGAAATATAAGCGTATGGAATAATGACCAAAATATAGTCATAAAAGTAAAGACGTTACTTGCATCTTCGCTTTCATTCGGGACGTGGTCTCTTACAAATCCAACATGGCGGGTTGTGATGCGTGATGCAATCTCATTCTCGTCCCCAGAGCTCACGATCCTTCTGGCCTGCGGCAGAAATCGAGAGCTCTGGCCAGTTCCGAAATAGGCGCAGTCGCCGTAAAGGTGCATTTTTGTAGCCGTTGGCAACCACTAGTGTTTCAAACCTCTGCGTTTCCGCAAAAGTGCCGGAAGTCCGTGATTCAAGGACTTTGGAACCAGCCAGAGCTCTCGATCTCTGCCGCAGGCCAGAAGGAACGTGGGCTCTGGGGACGAGAATGGATGCAATCTCTGATGATATTCTTCGCGCCTGCGCAGATATGCCGGAAGTGAGCTTTGTGGCAAACAGCGACGACGACGACGAAGAACGGAGGACATTTTTAGACTCGGGACTTCCTGTAGGAAGCCCAAGTAAAAAAGATAGGCAAACGATACAACAGAAATTCATTAAAATGGAGCAATAAATGTAAAGGGAAAAACGTGATAATTCTGTAGCAATCAGAAACTCAGTATTTAAATTTGAAAATAGTTATACTTCGCACAGACACAGGCGATTACTAAAATGTTCTGAGTCAGTTTGTATTGAAAAGCCAAGGTGCGTTTTGTGGAAAATGAAAGCAAACCTTTAAATTCCGTTTTAATAAAAGTTCTTCAAACACGAGGAGAATATCACATCTTAGTCTCTTTCTTCCTATCTTATTTCCTGAGAAGTTACGTTTGTTCATATCTGTGAAGACATTCACGAGCGAATCGGCTAAAATTTTCCTTCACAATATTCAAAGTTACCTCAGCGAAAGGTTTCATTTTAAGACGAAAAATGTAATCTTTTGTCGCGCCAGTGTAAAAAAATTTCACTTCAAGATTTCCCGCCGATTCACAAAGCGAGAGCGTGACCGTGGGCAGAGATAGGAAATTCCGGACCGTCGTAAGAACCAATCAGATTGCAGGATTTGTTACTGTGCCCTCTTGGAAAAAAATAGAAGCTTTTCATCACGGACGTTAACAACTATAATTGTACCCACAGAGTGATTCTGTTTATTTCAGCAGAAACACGTATATACATACTAACAAACCAAAATATAGCTCCAGTAATTCCTTCCTTAACTGCAGTATCAAAAAACAAGAAAGAACATGTAAACAGCGATTGGATACACTCTGGTGCACGTTTAAGACATTTCACGCCAAGTACAAATCTTAAATTATTTCACCTAAAATTAGCGGACTCAGTGACTCAGCTGACTATTGACATGTTCAAGTCGAAGTAAAAGTCTCAACCAACTGGACCAGATCAGAGGCTACTGTCAAAGACAAATCCAGAATTTTCTGTAAAGGTTTGGGCCAGCTACCCGGATGTCTTTGGCGATAAGGAAAGGGCCAGCCCCCATCTTCCCCCATAGATCCACCGCTGCCTCTATTCTTATTCGCTTGTAGGGTCATGAAAAGGTAGAACATCCTGAAAAAAAAAATTAATACAGACGTGGATGGGATCCATGAGTGTGAAGACAAAGTTTAAATTTTGATTGTATTTCAAAAGGGAAATTGCAGACCCCAAGGTGCAAGGCAATTGTTACATGAGGAACCGCCTATTTTGGCTGCTTTCGAAGATTAAAAAGTTATCTCTTAAAAATTCGCTTTAGGCATCTTTCCAAAGCCGAGTAAATGAAGCCCAAAATCACCACGAGTGCGAAGTATTTGGGGAAATAAGTCAGTTTACTCTAATACTGTTTACTTTTTCCCTTATAGTTTGCGAAAAGTGTGTTTTGCACTGATAAACTGTTTGAATTAGATCAGTATCTCTTATTAAAACAGCGAAAGACTGTTAACGTTGACTTACATACGATCACGTAACTTACTTCACGCTAACAGTGTTTGAAAGGAATTTGATAAATACGAACTTATGAAGCCAAGATTTTCAATCTTAAGTTAACAAGGAAAATAAGTAAGGTCCCAACCCGGCTTGGCACCGACGAGAAATAATTTGCTTGACATAAAATGGAAGGGGTATTAAATAACGCTGATATTTCACGGATCAGTGCATTCACTCGAAACATTGAAAAACAACCACATCTTCTATTCTTACGTACTTGGTTCAGTCACTCTGTTCTAAAACACTGTTGAAAGGTCATTACTGGTGTCACCACTTAAATCGTCTTCTTTCCAAAAGAAAACTGCCAACTCTATAGAGAAAACAAGGAAAAATAACACGAAGTAATTATCTTCTCATCAAAAAATGCTTATCTTCTCCTGTTGAATTGCTGCGGGCATTGAGAAAATAGCACCTCTCTTGTAAACAGTGTCCTGTTTCAGAATCTGGAGAATTTTTTTTGGTTTTTCGTACCAACTAATCCAACTAACGGTTTCTCGGAATTTAGGAACCATTTTGATCACAATTTGTAAGAAAGAAAAACTAAAGTTTGTTAAACCGCAAAACGTATTGTTTTTCTCTTAACTGACGTCAACACTGATTGAACAAAATGTCATTTGCTTTACCTTCGGATTCCACGCCGTCGAACGGGTCGAACTCCAGAGAAGTCACTGACATCGCTTCGTCCAAACTTTCTTGGTGGGTGAGTTCTGTGTGGTCAGTATTGTTCACAGCCAACATATCTGTCAAATGAGAAATGTAAAGTGCTGCTAACCGTATGGTATCGGTCTTTGAAGGTTTACGTTCGTTCGGAAACAATGGAATGAGATCTCGCAAGCGATCTATGCAATCGTTGATCACATGGACACGATTTCGTTCCCGGGTATTTGCTATCCTCCGCTGCTTGCTTAGACCAGTTAATCGTCTTCCTCTTCTTTTAGTTTTCTTTTTCATTTGCCGCTGTGTTAAAACCTCTTCTGCTGCTTCGTTTTCCATGCCAATTCCCGTGTCTGCGTGAGGTTTACTTCAAAACTGTTTTGTTTTATACGAAGGAAGCTTATTGGAATGGTGCTGAAGGTCTTGATCGCTATCTCAACGGACGCAGCCCATTAACGGCCATGTCACGTACGTCAGCAATGGTGCCGGCTTGACTGTACCAAGCGCGGAAAATATAAACCAGTCGCCCAAACTGTGAATCTGAACATCCGGGTCTCAATTCGGATGCAAAACGTGTTATTTTTTTAGTCTTCTTAGTTATGATAAAATCTACTCGAATTCTCAGATGTCAGAAAACATCCCTCCGTGGGTTGCAGAAATATGGGCTCGATTTGACATAAGATGTACGCCTCTCACTCTCACGGAAGTAACACTTTGAAAATTTCTTTCAACGGCTTAATGGGAATAAGAGGTTGCTTTTTTATAATTCTTTGAGTTGTCTATATGGGTCTCTGTATGGTATTCGTAGCAGTCATTCCTTGTCGATTTATCGCAATTATAAGCTGGAAAAGCCTGCAATGTATAATGCTTCAGGACAACACTTATGCTTCCATTGACATCAGTTTGGTTTATGACCGCACGACGTTTTTGTTCTGAAAGAAAGTATTAATATTGTTGCTATCATTACCAATCTTTATTTCGAAATATATTGACACTTTTATTTTTGGTTGGATACCTTAACTGTTTTACTTTTTAGTTCGGAAGGTCGAAAGTTGTTTTCATTTTTTGACATTTGAAATTCCTTGTAAGACCTCAGAATATTTTCTTTCTTTCATGCATATGATTTCTTCGGGATTTGTGCTTAATACTCGTCCTCTTCTCCTCTCTTAAACGTAAAAATATGGGCGGTGCAGATGCCACCCCGGTGTATCGACACAGGACTTACCAGGCCCGTAGGGAGGGGGGTGCGACAGGTGCATCGACGGGCTGGGGAGGTCCGCCTCACGGGTCCATCTATTCTGGACCAATGGCTCAAACGAGAGTTTAAAAACCAAATTAGCTGGCGTCGATTGGAAATGAAGTTTAAATAAAGTGGCACATCCGATGAACAGTCACTAACAAACCAAAACATAACCGTAACTTGAAAACACCGTAACAAAATCACGAAGGTCAAGCATTTCCTACTCCTAGTGTTGTGGCTCTGAAAAGAACCACGTGAGTTTTGTGTGGCTGTGAAGAGAGCCGTTAAAGATTTAAATAGACTTCTCGTAGCTGTTCCTCGAAAACATCGAGGCTCTCCATCATAACGACAGTTGATTAGCCCTACTTGCGTTACAGTATTAATGTAGCACAGTGCTTAAATCTTCAGCGCTTACTGAAATCGAATCATTTTCAGAGGACAGTTATCAATTGTTCACGACTCTCCCATCTTACACTTTCGGCGTATAGTTTTGTGTCTCTATTTATTTTATCTGCTGTATGATCATCAGTATATTGAACAGTTGTAAATTACATGTCACATTACAGGTTTCTGTTTCCTAAAAATCCATTTTCAATTGAAAAAGTTTAAGCATAATCATTTTTCACGATTTCGTATCAGACTATCTTCAGAATGCTCGAAACGCATATTGATGGGTAGGATATCCCTAGACTCACCAACCAACTCGCCCCTCCGATACCGCGAGTGGTCCGCTGATGGCTGTCCAACGCACCTCCCCATTAAAAATCCTGGCTACGGGCCTGCTTATAGAACTAGGGGTGAAACATATAACTTCCTGGCGGTGACTTGCCAGTGGAAGACAGAATCGGAATAAGACGTCCGGCAAGATTTATTTTGACCTACTCACGGCAAACTAGATTTCTTTGAATGTGTGTTCTCGAAGGCTTTACAACAAGGTTAAGATTGATAAAATCAACAAAAGCACGAAACAAGTCGCTTCAGTCCAGTTCAGCCTGAGAGGCTGCCATCGCTACAAACCCATGAGGGTAATCATCCGGTTTTTTCAGTTAAGTTCATGTATCATATCATATCATATACTAATTTTCTTGGAATGTCCAAGGGGGAAAGGCGCAATGAGGTGATCCCTTCGTGAAGCACCAACTCAAGATCAGCACTAGGGGTGGTCACCGCCAGGGTTCGTTACGTCCCTTGTGGTTCTTTAACGTCCCACATAAATAATTGTGAAGAGTTCTGAGACGGGACCTCCGGGTTATCGTCGTTATCCGAGAAGACTATAAAGTCTAGCTATTTGCAGATGTTATTGCAAAGGAAGCACTTTCTCCTCAGTTATTTAAAGACCCTGAGTGTTGGTCCGGCCGGGGCTTTGAACCCACAAAGCGTTGAACACTGCCAGATCGTTTGCAGTTAGTTGGAATTTTTTTTCCAGTTGGAAAATACTTCTACACAAATGTGAAAATACTCACGGGTAGTTTAATAAAATGCCTTTTAGCTGTACGATTAATCTTAAATGCTTTCAGCTGTTTTTATATATAACCTTCAATATTGGTTGTGGATTGCCTTATGAGTTACGTTCTTTATTAATGAATACTGAAACTCGTTTGCCATTAATTAACTTTTTCAATGGGTTCTTTCATCACCTTGATTACCAATTAAAGGGAACGTGCAGATTTTTTAATACGATCGATTGTTAAACTGAAAAAGGTAAAATTAATTAAAATGTCTATTTGGACAAACTAGGCACAGTGTAGTTATTTGCCCTTGATCCAAAGAGAAGGCTGCAGGACGAACAGGGTGGAAACTACTTAAAAAAACCCACCCACCGTTTCAAAGTTTCAGTACATTACAACAATAAACGGGTTACAGATGTTCGCATTGGTCTTGAAATGTCTTGTTTCTCCTTGCTCGCGATGTCATGGAGTCTATGGCCACTAAAAAGGCCTTGCTTACTTTGACTTCTCCGTGATTAGTTAAGGAAGTGGAGCGAGATTTTCAACCAATCACAGCCCGTAACGTAGTAAGAAATGTGAAGTGCTCAAATGTTTGCCTTGTGGCAGATCTTTTCACATTTATAACTTACAATCGTTTTGGAGACGTCCCAGTTATACTAGACAGTCGCACTGATTGGCTGCAGAAGAAGGAAAAAACAGTAACAACAACAACTAATCAATTTAGCACTTTTTCAATCGTGTTGGTTTTAGTTTTCTCGATTATGAACAGCCCGGCTTGAGGTCAGGATTGATTGATTCTGTTGCTTTACTTCGAAAGTCTCACATTTTCGTAACTGAAGTGCGGCAAGTTAAATACCTTCACAACAATTACAAATTAAAAACCTCCGTGGCATGAGGGTGACATAGGTTAATTCCTCGTCTTTAGAAAAACGCAAGTAATTTTGTTTTGTAACAACTACCATACGAACAAGGAGAAATTAGACCACTCGAGCCAGAAAATCTAGTAGTTAATTTGAGCATAGGCCGGCAGACATTCCAACATTTCCACTCGAGCAATTTTCCCACACACCTGGATATTTAAAACCGTGCAATCATGATACCTCCAGCGTAGTTCAGTCGTGATTAAATTCGAGCTATGGCTACCTCGAGGTTTGCTATAAAGAAATGTTAGTTCAGAAAACTGCTCGCGAATTGGACAAATAAAAATCTACTGGGCAGACCTTCAACAGTAGTGAATCTGCCACCCCAGGCTACCGCAAACTCAAAGTACTCCCGTTCAGAACATTTAAAATACAGTATAAATACATTTGTCAGCCGCAGACCACTCTATGCCAAGTCAAGCTTATTACCGGACTTTCATCAGTGCCGGTAATGTGTTAAATCCACACTTTTGTCAAGCCCTGACTGTGTTAAGGTCATTTAATGTTTCGGTGTCCTTTGGATTGTCCAGAATATGACAACTGAATTGATTTACACTTAAAGCATCAGTACGTCCGTTTGTAATCTACTTCATAGCCATTTCCACAGATCATTAATTCGACTGTGGATGGCTTGGAAAGCTGAGTTTGGCTTCTGACCCGCTGGGAGGGGAGGTACTGTCCTTGCTTCATTTCCGGTTGAATCCTGTTCAGTTGAAAGCTACAAACCACGTTTACTCAGGTTTACTCTTTTCAGCGGGGACAAGGGCTAAAACTGTCGGTAGTTCTCCCTGAACTCACACCAACTCATTAATTTCATGTATTTTACTTTGAAAGAAAATAAAAGGAGATCACAATGATTGGGGTGCTATTCACCTTTCGTGTTAAGTATACCATACTTCTGTTTTGCAGGTTTTTCAGTTTCTGCGCAGTATCTTTCTCTCATCCAGGACATATTCGGTTCAAGGTATGTTTTTTAAAATGTAAATGTTTTTTGTAAAATGGAGGTCTTAAAAGACCTCCATTTTACCATTTTCCTTTGTTAAGTGTCTAACACCTCGTTCTAGATTACCCTTCTATTTTTAGGTAATTTCTTTACTACCAATCATAACGAAGGCCAGCTGTTTTTGATTTACGTAAACCCACATTGTATATTTTGAATGCGAACAAGTCTAGAAAAATCGATTTAAAAATCATGGCTGTGAAAAGCTGATAATTCAAGACAGCAAAAAGAAAAAGAACTTCCTCTTGTTCTTGTTTACCACTTTTAAAGTTGCCGGCACATATGCTGAATAAATGACCATTGATTAGTGATGACTTTTTAAAAAGTGGGACAGGAAAGCAATTTGCGGTCGGAGCTGCCACTGGTCCATTGTTGAACCACTCATCAAAATAATTCATAATTAATCCACTCCTGCTTTAGCGTGGAATCAGGATAATTTTGGCCTGTTTTTATTTGTTTTCGGTGATATGGGCCTCTGTGTCACACTAAAACAACCTTCCTGCTATCGCGGTTTAACACTGAGCCCAAGACGTAATGCTCTTCCTGTCTCTGGCAATCAGACTTAGTCACCTGCCCCCTGTCTTTGCAACTTATCAAAAAGCCGGTAAACTGCTTTGTTGACCTGAAAAGGTTTCAAACGTCAAAAGCGATATCAACTTCCAGTATTTGTATTTCATTTTATTACACGCATACCAGCGATCATTCAATCAGAGCTCAGTGTCTGCGCGAGGTAACTGGATCTTGAAGATCGCCAAAGTAAATGGGAGGAGTTTGTTTGCCTTGAGTCTTGTTTTTTATTAGTTAAACATTGTTTGTATTTGCTTATTTCTTATGTGCCAAGCGTGCAGCACACATCTCGCTAAAACTCACTTCCCTTATTCTGCCCATAAGATATTTTCTGTTAAAATACGGATAGGCAACATGGGGAAAGAGTCCCCTGAGAAAGAGAAAAATACATCGCGGAAGAAGACTAAACGACGACCGTCTCGTTTGACGGGCGTGAGCAAGCAACGTAAAATGGCAAACGAGCGCGAAAGACGACGCGTACAGGCCCTGAATACGCGTATTGAAAATCTACGCGAACTGATTCCGCTCTCGCCATATGAAAAGCGACCAACCAAGACTGAAGTTATATGGATGGCAGCGAATTACATTGAATTTCTCGGAGAATTGTTGGAGAAAAGCAAGAAACCTGGTAACCGCATAACGACATCGGAAACTGCTGTTGATGTACAAGTTTTGCAGAATCCAGACCTCACCTTTTTAGATGTAGCAGGTTAGTGGAAACGCTCTTTGCATTTTTGGTATCAAAGGTTGTGGATCGGCGGTGAGATTATTTGATTTGTGTTTTGTTTTCAGTTGCTGATCTTTTTGGCCTGGATAATGGGTTTCCCTTGATGTCCGAGGTAGAAGTTGACCAACTACTATTTGTTAATGGTAAGTTTACCTTAGTTTAATTAATATCAAGACGACCGGCGTTGAAAGAAAATAGCACGATAAATATTAAATGGGTTTTCGGTAAATAATTCATCGGTTTGTTTTCCTCTCTATGCATTATTAGTTGTACTTTGAAATATTTCATTAAATGGTACCTGATTTTCCTTCTTAGACTCGCAAGCAAAAATAGACTCTCTGTAGACGAATATATCGATTACCACTTGAAGAGCTTTGTAAAGTACCGGGTGGTGATTACGCAAGACACGCCATGAAATCATTACTTTACCTCTTGCACGAGACATGATGAATGTATATAGAGCAACAGAACATTTTCAGAGGGCTACCGCTCCAAGAAACAAAGATACTTATTGGCATTAACTTGGAGTTGTGTCATTAGTTTTAAAACTGGATCCTGATTAACGATGACGGTAAATACATAATTTGTTAAAGACCTCAGGCCATGCGATGTTGAAAGATTTCACCTTGTGAGATAACAAAATCCATGTCATTTATAATTACATGTACTTTGTTTTCTCTCTGTAAAATAAAACTTGAATTCAAATGAACTTTAACTGGTTGTCTTCTCTTATAACAAAGTAATACTAGAGAAGAAATTTTCTGAAAGCTGAAAACAACGTGTAATCATAACAAACATCACATGCAACTCTCTTTCTGAGTAGCTTTGGCTTTCTTACGGATCGTTTCTGCCGGGCATGAATATTCTACTTCTTCCTTGCATTAGTTCTTGAACGTAGTTCAGTTTAACTGCGTTATCATGGATATCGAAATTATGAAGCGGCATGATCATTGAGAATACATACCTGGTGAGTGTTGACAAGTCTTTACACTTAACTAATGACCGAATTTACAAACACATTCCGAGCTCTGCAAAATACATTTTGCAACTGCACAATGGAACTGACACAGTCGTTACTTAGCTTTAATGCAAGTCAAATGTCGAACAACAATCTGAAGCTAAAAACGTATTCGTTGTGCTAAAGGCTTGATTGGGTTAAGTTATTTCGTTATGCTGAAACCCGGTGTTGGACTGAACAATGAAACTTTAAGGCTGAAAAGTGGTGAGATAATGACCATAGTCGTCGGTCGTCGATCGGCGTCAGATGTATAATGGCGACAGCAGCTGCGCGGCCCTTTCTTGTTTTCACTTAACCTTGAGAAAATGAAAGAATTAAAATCCATGAGAATGGGCTTGGTGAAGGATAAATCCAAATTCATTAAGTTCCAGTTGTGTCAGAGTGTCATTTTTCGCAGTGCTAAATACGGTTTTATAATTTTAAAATTTGAAGAACCCACAACCTACAACTGTATGACCCTTTCTCGTCTTTCTAGATCTTGAACCTTACAATGTAGAATGTAAACGACCTACAGACCTCCTGACAACTAACAAAGTGACATGTACCTTGAGGATATGAAAAACTGAATCCGCAGGAAAACCGGAGACAATGGAAGAAGATAAGAGTCAAAATCGGTCTCAAAACATTATCTATGTCTCTTTATGGTATATATTGACCCTTTGCTTCTTACGCAATTTGCTTGAAGGCTGTTTTTATCAAAACGTAAACTTCTTTGTTGGCAGACTTTTGCCAAGTACCCACCCATCCTGTATATCAATTCAGAAAGGGAAAACGGACCCCCTGGCAAAAAAAACCATGAAAAGAGGATCGTTTTGCTATGAATATATGCAATTAAATAAAATTACTTTTTAGTTAATAACTCCAATCGTCATTTTGACTTGTTTGTTATGGGTGGTTATTTCGTGGTTCTAGGTCATCCAAAATTTTTTTCTATATGGCATTAAATATCGTTACCTACCAGAAAAACTAACACATGTTCGTATAAATATAACAACATCACATAAAGATCTTATGCGAGCTTTTGAAACAAAAATGTGTTTAAAGTAATTTAGCAGCGTCACATTGTTACAATGGACAGCGAACGTTAAATGGACCGAGAGCAAGTGATCCTGTTTGACTTCATCATTCCATGCTGAGTTGATTAATCGAAAACAAGTATCTCATCAAATCTAATTTGCGAGGTCTATGACGCGGGCACGCCACCGTAACTAAGCACGTATGCCCAGCCTTCCTCCCACGCGTAAATCGCCCGGCGCTAGTAAAGTTGACCCGGAGATGATCACGCGACAAGGCGGTCATGGTGGTGGTCAATTCAATACATTTTTTTTGTTTGCATAATTTGCATAAAATTACAGTTTAGTTCCCAGTGGAGAGACAGGCTATTATTCTTGACCACCAACATGCATGGCCGCCATTACGTCAGATGCAAACCAGCAATTCAGGCTTGGTGATACCGCAAGCGTATGGTGTCTTGCAGCGCACTGAACTTTTCAGAGATATATTCACTGCTGTGATTGTTTTTATGATTTGCTTTTAATCTGAAGAGAATACAGCAAGCTACGTGAGATCGGCGTTGATTATTTTACATGTCGTTTATAAAACGAAATTTAAAGAGTTCTCAGTAAAAAATTTCAGTAAAAGATTGACATTTTATAAAGCTTACTTAAGTTTAATTTTTGGCTTTTATTTTTTTCGAAATATTTCTTATTGGATTAAATGAAGAAAAACACAACTGTTAAGTTCTGGTGACAGTCAATTTCAGGATGTTGCTAATTGTATATTTGCTTTTTCGTTTGGTTCAGGCTTCGGGTTCCCATTCAACTTGGTAATATTCACTGCGCCCTTTACCATGTGTTCTAAAATTTAACAAACAGAGGCTTGGTCTTCGATTTCTTCCTGTTTTACGCCAAACCTAAAAGTGTGATATTTTTCTTGAGTCTGGCTGATAACCGACCCGCCTTTTCGAATACTGGTCAAAAGTTCCGTTAAATGATGAATATACAAAGCTGCCAAGCGGACGGTCTCTATCTTGGATGGCCGTTTTTCCGTGGGTAAGAGGGGTATTAGGTCTCGTAGCGTCTCCAGAGCGTTGTTTATAACGCGAACTCGGTTTCTTTCGCGTGCATTTGCAGACTTTCTTTGCTTGCTCACTCCGGTTAAACGTGGACCTCGCCTTTTGTGTTTTTTCTTTCTTTGTACGAATGATGTGGAGACATTTGGTGCCTCTAACTTGCACATAGGAGGAACACAATGACGCAGGACTCGCACACCGCCCAATGTCGAATTGACCATCTTCAAATTCCTGTGTGATTTAAGGACTCACTTCTCAGTAACCTAAAAAGTATTCAATTACTGAACACAAACCTGAAACGCTCGTCAAGTCCCAATGCAATGTGCGTGAGTCAATTCTAACGGTGCCACTCTCCAAGGGAATTAGAGGGGTAATTTTTACATTGTTAGTCCCAGGAAATGGACAGTATTATCCCACGGGTTATCAACAGACTTGATTAAGCTTTGTTTCAGAGACAAGTTTGTCACTACCTCAAAAAGTCGATTCTTGCAATGGAGCAGTCCCCAACAGCCACTGCGCTCCTTACAGAGTAAGTAACGTTAGTACACTAACGTTACTTTCTCTGGAAGGCTGGGCATTTGGCAGTTTGTTTTCAAAAAATGCTTACCCCCATGCATGGCCCCAGGAGTCAGCCCAGAGAGTGTGTGTGGTTGTGGAAATAACTTGAGCATAATTAGTTCCTACGTGGTACTGTAAGTACAGATGTTAGCGCGCCTGTTTCACCTTGTATTACCAGAGAAGTATTGTACTGTATAGAAATTCAAGAGCCTCACCAACGTCTGATGGTTTCAGAAAGGAAAGAAAAATTCGCTAGTTTTTTATTAGGTCAGCATAACATTGTGAACAAGTAATTACCTTCCACATAGAGCGGCCGAATTAACTATAATGCCTTTGGGTAAACCTTCGGAATTTTTCGCTTGTTTCTCAGGAGTGTTGTTTGTTACCATTTATCTAAGCAGTCTACGGTCAGAAATAACAGGTTTTCGCTGTAGACAAGATGGAATTGAACAAATTCTTGAGTTGGAACGAAAAGGATAACGAAGGACAAATGATAATAGTATCACATTGTTATCATAGCAGCAATATGAATCAGCTATTTTCTTCAGGGGGCCTGCAGCTTATTTAGTACCTGGCTCAATAGGCGATTGTCTTAAACAATAACTTTTTTTAATTGTAGTCATATTAAAGACCAAGCTCTTTTGCCTTACAAAGTGCTCACCGATGTGCAGCTCGATCGTGCCGCAAATTATTAGCGCAATCTTGAGTTACTTTTTCGTAAAACTGACTAATAGCATTTTATCAACTCTATCCCTGAACAAAGAAAGGTGCCCGTACAATGAGAGGTTTTAGAAAACTGATCATAATCTCTACCTTCATTCCAAATTGTCCAAAATATAGATGTTAGTCTTGGGACTCTATGGAAAACTCTAAATAAAAGCTGGACGAGATGTGTGAATAGGCTTACAAATTTTCAGGAGCCACTTTTAGTTTCAAAACAGAGAATGCGAGATGATTTACGGTTGCATTTAATAGAATGCCCTGAGGATTATAAGTGAAAGTGAGGTCAAATGATCGGTCTATCAGCTTTTAAAATCTTAAATCAAACCGATAGTAGTGAATAAAAGAAATAAAACAAGAAATACATACCTACCTGATGCTTTTTTTCTCAACCGAACAATACCAGCGTTCTGAAATCACTGTCTTTAGAAACACAAGTAATGTTTCTGGTCTTTGAATATGTGAAAACGACTACTGAAATATGCTTTACTCTACTTGACTCTCGCAGCAGGAAACTTTGTCAAAGAGCTGGGGGTCAAGAATTTCAAACTTTCAAAACAAGTTACTCAAGAGCAACTTTTACTTTCGCGTGGAAGTCAAAATTTCCCCCAAGTAGTAAGCATATACCCATGCAACCAATGACAAGTAGATCCACCCAGATGAAGCGGTTAGTACTCGATAAATTAAGAATTAATGATGTAAGTATTGGTTATAGCACACTTAAAATCTTATCTCTAATGGTGTTTTCCGTTTCACTGGTTTTGAAAGAAGCCGAAGGATACAATTTTGAATTGATCACAAACTGATCCGCTGAGTGACCAAAAAATGTGGTTGTATACACTTCAAGCCGATTACGTTATTTGTATCAAACGAATCAGTTTCCCAAACTGAGCCTTACCGGAAAACCCATTAATGGGCCTTATTTTTCAAAATGAAACAATAAACAATTTTTTCAGTTCCTTGGGTATCACTTAAAATTTTCGGTATATAAAACAGAATAACTTTAGCCTGAGGTAATGCAATATACATTTTTGTCAAAGATAATCACCTTCGCGTGCTTCGCAATTTCACACATTGACTCTATTTTCTGCACTTTTATTAAACAAGTAAAACAAAATTAGAAACGTGTGAAAAGGTCTAATTCAAACGAAGACTGTTTTTTAGGGCCAATGAAAATACATACGCGTCTGAGGTAAACCGCGGTCTTCACAGAGGAGCCTGGGAAGCAGATGGACAGTTCAAAGGCTCGGCAGCAACTCGATTGCTAATCAAACGGCTTTATGCACAATGGGGAGCGAAATTCCTGGATGACAATATGAATACTTTGTAGGAAAATATGCTACTGCGTTAAACTAAACAACGCGCGTCACTCATTCTCTTCGTACTTTACGAACAAATTTTATTACGGTGCAAACTAAGTGCCGTGAATACTTTATAAAATTAACTTGGCTGTTACGAAACTCGGTGTATTTCACTCAGTCTCCATTGCTTGGTTTTACTACCTGAAGCCTACATTTTTGTCTTGCGTGGATGCCAGGTACAAGACAATTATCCAACACAGGATTTCAACCGGCATTTGTGTCTGTTGCACAGTTAACTGATGCAGTTTCATAAGCATCCCGTCCGATTCTATTAGCTGTATAATAAACCAAAATAAACTCCACCAAGAAACTTTGAAATTTTTGAATTCGGTTATCCTCCATGGATACCATGTGCGTTTTAAAACCATTCTCTCATCAGCATTTCAGGTCGAACATATCTTCAACATCCATCACCGCACAGGTTTCCTCGTGTTCTTGTAGAATGGACGTGAGCTGCGAGATGTATGTCGTAGCTCCAACAATCACATCAAACTTGGTGACTCTTTTCTCTGATTCGGGAATGAGAGTCCGTAGAAGCTGGATGTAGCTATTGAGGATGTTAACGCGATTTCTTTCTCGAGCATTAGCTTTTTTGCGTTGCTTGCTGACTCCGGTCAAACGAGGTCCGCGTCTTTTCAGAACCTTGCGTCGTCGTTTGCTTTGACTCTCATCACTGGATTGTGATAAATCTTCTGTCCTTTGCTCTTCACTCGACGAGGACATAATTACAGGTTATCCTTACCTGATACTTTGGACTTGGTAATTATAGTGTGATATTGCACCCTTGTACAGTCTGCCGCGGTTTATAGTATTGGTCTGTACTTCGGTCAGGTTTCTCAGTTTGTTTTGTCAACAGGACGTTGGTCCCTGCCAAAATAGCTTGATACAAACTTGAATATTGTTGTGAATTCTTTTAAATTTGTTTATTTAAAATTATAAAAACAAATTCCACTTCAGATCACTCATTTTATTCTTACAGTTTATTTATAGTTATGTATACCGTTTTGTACACGTGGCGGCATGGTTACGAACATATTGTGCAGCAATTGTGTTTGGTGAAAGATGTTGGGGAGTTAATTACAACTACTACTACTCTTGGATCAACATTTGACATTCTTTATTTGAAAAGTACAGAAAAAGAGTCCTCTTTCAATGTTTCATTTAATTATTTACAAAATGCTCATAAAAAAAACCTCTTGAAAGAACTATCGCAGCAGGAAATCCATCCTACAATGAAATCAATCACTGGTTTGTTTAAGCCGCTAATCTTGAGCCAGTGGATTTAAATTATTTTTTTATACCAAGTGCAAGCAACATGGACAAACATATCAAACAAAACAAATGTAAGTTTCAGTCAAAACCTTAGACTTTGTCTTGCAAACGAATATCATTCCATTTCGATCCCGCCATGCATCAGTGGTTCCAAAAGGAATCAAAATAACGAGTTGATGGTCACTTGCTCCCTCATTGCGATGAATTTTAGTAATTTATTCCTTTATTTCACCTCTTCATACCGGCATTATCGCAAAAAAATGCAAGACCCGTAAACGACGTAAATGTTCTCCTCTTGGAAAAAGTTGTTTCACTGAACTGTTACTGCTGCAAACAGGCTCTCTATTTGGGCTGTTCCGAGAGATGGTCGCGTCTATTTGCTCTTGAATGGCGCGCGGTCAAAGTTAGGAGAATGGGGCGACAAAGAGAAAGGAGAGCCTGCAATGGTCTTTGTTTGTTCGAGAACGCTGCGAGCTCGTCAACGTCTCTACATTTCAAAATACATGTAGTGTCAAACTCTTTGTTTACAGTCTTAACTGGTGCGATAAGCGCGCATAGCTTTGTGTACAATAAAAGCATTTGCGGCTGCTTTTCCCCTCTTAAGCGCCAGATTCTTTACTAGGCAAATTGTAGCTTTATCTTCAGGTGTTCTAATCGTCACATCCCCATTCACTCTTGCGGTGTTGTCCGGAAGGTCGTCGATATTGAGATGTGCCAGGAGGTTCGAATCGGATAATTGTGCTCCATTCTGACAAGGTTAATCGTTTTCCTTGCCAAGGAAGATGCAAAAACTACATTTTAAAATCCCTCTCTGGTACAAGGTTTGAAAACGTTCAAAAAAGACCCCCAGAGAGCCTTATTTTGTCCTCAACGAACACTTGCAAACTCTGCAAAATTCGTCAACCGATTCGACGCTTTGTAGTTTCCTTCCAGTTTTGCGTCGATATGTTTCTTTGGAGTTTCTGAATTCGAGTTCATAACATAACAACTTACACGTAAACAAGCGCACGTGTCACAGAAACGTTCTTTGACAGCCGCCTTGACCCAAAAGGTCATTTCCTGTTCGTTCTGATTGGTTCATTTCACTTTGATAATTTGACAGATCAGTCAAGCGGAAAAGGGGGCAGAACTCAAATCTACAAAGACCATTGCAGGCTCTCTTTTCTCTTGCCCGCCCCGATTCCCGAGCTTTGACCGCCCGCCATTCAAGAGCAAGTGGACGCGACAATCTCTTGGAATACCCAAATGGAGAGCCTGTTTGCAGGCTAAACTGCTAAAGACTTTATACATTGAGAAAATTTATCCAGGAACACTTAAATGCTGTAGATCGATATCTTTTATAAAGGAAGTTATTTTATAAAAGCAATAGAAAACTTTTTTCCTGTGTTTGCATAGCCTGATATAAACACTCGAGCGTGGGAGAATTCTCGACAGTTATACAAACTCTCGACTTCGTCTCGGGTTTGCATAACTGTCTCGAATTCTCCCAACCCCTGTCGTGTTTATATCAAGCTATGCAAACACGGAAAACGTTTTCTATTGCTTAAATGTATCATGAAGTCAAAGATAGCCAAACTTGAATTACGTCATTATTTCTTATCGGTTTTGCCACTTTCAACAACAAATGCGTAAAATGCTTTAGATAACCCAGAAAAAATAGACAATTTTTTTAAAAGTCGCAGTTCATGGAGATCCTGCTTGCAACAAAAGATAATAAATGCTAGTTTGTATGCATAATAATTTAGTTATCAACAAACTTAGGCCAGTATTGTATTGTTCGCTTTGGTAAGAATTTATTTTTGTCGATCGAAAGCGAGGCTAAGATGAGGTAACCTTCCCTACTATAAAACGTACTCCTCTTTAAATTAAAGTGGCTACGAGCTACTGAACTCGAAAAATACGATAAACCACTCGCGGGTTTGACTCCTTTGTTGGGAAACGTTACTGAAAGTTACAAAAAATAAGCTTGACACTTGCGTTACATTTTACACATGACTTTCATTTGTAACAGCTCTCTTCAAATCCATTTGTTCCGTTTTTCCCAGACATAATTATCGAAAGAAAGTTCCTTCTCTTTATTATATCTTTCGTTAGTCTTGTGTAGTCTTGTGTAGTGTGCGACCCGTGTAGGCTGTACACCTTCTCGTCCAGCAGTTCGGCCAAATTTCAGATGTTATACTATTACCCTGCCACTTATTTGCATGTGAATAGGGTGTATTGTTATCTGTCAATAGTGGTCAGAAGTGGCAGGGTATTCAGCAGTTACTTCCTATTTCAGTTCAACTGATCGTAAAATAATTCTTAAAAAGCAAATCAAAATTTGAAAGTAACATTTACTATCCTGAAGCATCTTCTTTGATCGTAAAAAAATCACTTCAGTCTGCGGTTTGGCTTCGTTTTTTTGAGTGGAAAGTGGGTTGCATTTTGAAAATCGAGAGGATCCAAACACGAATCGGTCTCTCGTCGCTTTGAAGACCTCTATGTCTTCTTTTTTGACCGCCGAATAATCTTTAGGATTATATCTGTAAACGGCAAACGTTAGTGAAACAGTCAGATGGCTACATGCGCATTACATGTAAATTCTTAAGTACTGGTCAGCGGATTCAGCGGCAAATATTTAACTACTAGCGAAGGTGAGAAATCAGTAGACAATCTCACTCGCTTGCAACTCGGCAATGTCATAATTATAGCTCAGCTCCTCTATACAGAAAACCGATCTAATTACAAACAAGGAGTTAATCCAACCAGGCTAGTCTCTTTTCGCTTTAATCGATGAATGCAGTAAACCTTGTCTTTTTGATTTAAATATAACAATATAAACATGATTCCAAAGAAAACACTTGCACAAACAACTGGCTCTGATTAGTGAAATCACAGACGTTAAGGATATACGATTGCTGTGGCAACTGACAGCCAAGGTCGGAGTAGTTTGCTTCCATTTTCAAGGTAGAATGCTCGGTTTCTCAATCAACAAAATAACAGGCCGACGCTTTAGCCATTCTCAGTACTTCACTTTCACTTCCTTTTTTCACCGCCTTGAACGATCACACCATCTCGACTGTACAGTTGCACGCATTCCTATATTCAAATCTCAATGGACGTTTCTGGCAAAACTATATTATTATGCATAAGCCAAACTATGCACGTGGGCTTCTTCTTTACGTTTATTTTGTCTACAACTGCCGAACGAAAACGATCTCTTTTTACCAATCTAACTATTGTAGGTTTTAACTAGGAATCAAATAGCACAACAACAAATCAGAGAGCTTTGCCTAATACAATATTTCCGTCAGGCGAGTAATGCAGAAGGTTTCATGTGTAATTCATCAATAATCTGCGTGCGATCCTCGTTATTTTCTTTAGCGGTAATTAGGCAGGCGGATGTTGTGTCCTTGTTCTTGAAGTTGTTTTTACAAGGGTTGTTGATCAGTTCCACCAGACAATCACTTGTCGCCAAAGTGTCGAAGCCTCTCGCAATCGAAAATTACAAAGCTTTGCTTAAGCACATGACGCGAGATAACAAGATCAAAGGGTTTGAAACTTGAGGAGAACAAGAAGTGAACGTTATACTGCGCATGTGTTTTAACCAGATAGACTTCATGATTGTTCCAGTTGCCGAACTAAAAGGATTCATCTTTCACTTTTCGATCATAAATACTTGAACGTTCAAAGCAACTAATTTTGTATTAATTGAATTATATGTAAAAGCTATATCGGAAAAGGTCTTCTCGTAATGCAAGAGTTTTCAACTTTGTTTTTTGAAAAATAGTAAATATTTTCCAATGCGGTGAGGTCGTAGATAAGTCTTATGTTATCTCTCGTATCCACTCCAAGTTTAAATTGAAGTGCACGTATCAGTCGGCAAAATGAAACGGGATAGATTGACCACAGCAAAGCCAGATCCGGCAAACAGAGTTTATTTGCATAGCCGATCCGAGCATGGAAAAGCTTGAAGATCTAGGTTTTGCCGAAGACAAAAAGAAAAGAAAACGCCGCGGACCACGTCTGACTGGAGTCAGCAAGCAACGCAGACTGGCTAATGCCCGAGAGAGAAAAAGAGTACAAGTGATTAATGAAGAGATTGAGGTTTTGAAAAGTCTATTGCCACTTTGCCCACACGAGAAAAAGCCCACGAAAATAGAGGTTATCTGGCTGGCTGCAGAGTATATCGATGAACTGACCAAGATGCTGCACAAAACCCAATGCGACGCCAACGAATTTCACGAACCCTTGCTGGATTTTGACACACTTTTGAGTATAGATATGGAGAAACTGTTTGAGTTAGACGGTGAGTGCACATTTGAATGGCCCGCTCAGATATCGCTGTAATATTTAGCCCTAGTGTATGATTGTGTTATTAATTTGCCCGGATTTTGCGGTCTCGTCCTAACTGATTAGCATCGTTATCTGAACGTTTTCGGCTGGATTAGTGCTCTTGTTTCTATTTTTCTCAAACGTTGTGCTTATATTCTCGGCTACCAACACATACTTCTAGTACAATTCTTATTTCAAAAATTAAAACACGTTCCCTGGCCTTAATCAGAACATGTGAGGACTATAATGTATCCATCTGTCAATACCATCTTATAATCTTGAGTGTACACTCAAGTGGTTCACTCTATCTGGCTCACCGGCGGCCTTTCATTTCTCTCTATTCCAGGGTAGAAGTTAACGAAAGCGGGAGATTACTCCCCTAAAACACCCTTATATCAGCTTCCCCTTGCTCCAGTCTATAATAGGTATTTAGCAACTGGTTTCTGTTTAAACTCATAAACAAAGCTTAGCAGATTTCACAAGGGAGGGTAAGGGTTCGTTAGAATCTAGCTTGTCCTGTCCAAAATAGAATAGAGTCTAGTTTTCTGTAAGTTCGTGTTTTTTCTCTGATTGGTCTCCAGTTTTTTTCTTCTCCCCAAACACTCCGGCCCCATCTGGATTCCGCTGATGGAACACCAATTTATTGACATCATGGAGCAGGTTAAGATAGCTCTTAGATCAGCTATGAAGAGCACATGGAGAAAAGCTCAAAGCCCAAAAACAAAATAGAATCTCTCTTGACTGAAAGTCCATGAACCACGCCAATCATAGTAAACCGACCTTTGCCTGATTACGAATAAGTAATCGCGCTGATTTACTAGTCAGGTACCAAAACGGACTGAATGCGACTTAAGAACTACGCCTTAGTCTTTAGATCAAGACAACAACACCAAACATTTGGAAAGCGCGCGTGATTTTACTCATCCAACGTTCTCCCCCAGCCTGCTTTGTAATGACCACTTAGCCGACACGCGCACTTGCGGCACTTCCTCATATCGATGTTGTCTTATAAACAATGCCTAAGCGTTGAATATCAGAAACCCGTTTCCAACTGACTAATTTGCCTTCAATGTTCCTGTTTCAGATGTTGTCCCTATTATGTTTTGAACATTAGCGATCAATATTTTCGCTTTATGGATTGAAAACGAACTGAAAGGTTGTCAAGACAGCTATTACCAGTTAACCTGTTGGCGCGATGTTCAGTCACACCACTTATAATCAAAGAGTGTATTTATTACTCTATCCACACATTATGAATTTGTTGTTTTAGTATCAGTTTCTGTGATTCTCACGTTATTATGGCGTATTATCAACGTCGAAGTTGGCGGCTTCCGTACTTAGGCCATGTCCACACTGATGCGTTTTTGTTTGAAAACGCATTGATATGTATGCGTTTTGGCCTCCCGTCCACACTGATACGCTCGAAAACGCTGAGCGTTTTCATCGAAAACGGATACTTTTGAAAACGCTGTTGAAAGTGAATCGTATTGAAAACGCTACGGCATCCATATCAGTGTGGACGCAGATCAATCGATCCGTTTTTACACCTATCGAAAACGCATTCAAACAAAAACGCATCTGTGTGGACTGGCCTTGAGTGTCGCGGTAAGTCAACATAGGACCAAAATAGAATTATCCCGTGAGAAAGAATCTTTCTCTCTTTTTCAGTTTTAAGCATGTTGAAAAACAATTTGTAATAAAGTATAATATTATCAATTAGTGAGTTGACTAACGTCCATATCGCCTTTGCTTAAAGTTTCTAATAAAGCCAGCCACAACTAGGATTTTCGGAACACCAACCAACAACCCGTAAATTCAAGGGAGACCTGCAAACAACTTCACGGTTCACAGGCAAAATGGCTGCCCATTATTGAGTCATTATTGTGGTCTACCCACTGGAATTGCCGTTCATTTCGGGTCCTAATCACTGCCCAATTTTCATTCTTCTCCGAATCATCTTCCAATAATAATCCAAATCGGGTTGTCTGTCTCTTGGCCAAAATAGCTGTCCATTTCTAGTCTAAGCCGGTCCGTCCATTTCTAGTTTCTTGTTGACGGGCCATTTTGATTCGGCTTTCAAGCCCTCATGCTCCAAATGTTGCACATGGCTGGCCGGATTCAGCTCGAAGCGGTCTTTTTTCTCCCAAGTAATGCTTTTGTTTTTATTTTGGGCTTTCTTTACTGAAAAGCTGCTAGATGGAATGGAACGTTTTTTCTAAAGAATGCGTGAACTTATGATCATTCAGCGGAAAAACATCCATTTGAGAATTCATTTATGTGTAAATGCGGCGTCCCTCAAGCAAATTGTTTAGACATGTCCAATTGTGATAATTGTTGAAGAGTAGCTGAGAGACCAAACAAAACCTTGAAAGCCGACGTAATAACAAGTAGTAGGAAGTATTTTAGTTGTATCGAATCTATGTGTCAAGGTATCGAGGTAATTTTATGATCGCCTTTATCACATGATTTCCATCTGAAAACAGTTAACCTTTAAAATGAGGGCATTGGAAGTCACTCGTCACTTTGTTTTGATAAGAGGTCCTTGATGCATAAACCGTGTATAACGAGGGCATGCTTGCATTGGTAAATATTTATATTTATTATCTGTTGAAACAAGATGAAGATTTCAGGGAGCTTTTTTAGACTTGTCACGTCCTGAACTCAAAGTCATTTGCTACATAATCGAAACAAAAGGGCATGTCCTTGAGCTTTAATAGCTGTTCGAGCTTTTATGGCTATTGATAGACGACCAATAAAAGGATGAAATGATTTAGTAATTGCAAGAGATATATAAGCTTTACTCTAAGAGCAAAGGAGAGATTAAAGACGAATGGCGTTTTATCTGCACCAGGACGTCCTGTGTGATACATCAGGTACATAAGCTATATTTCTGCTGCAGATCTTAGTCAAATAATTTAGAGTAGGTATTGATCACTTGGGTCTTAGCACTTGTTAACAAAACAATTTTGGAAGATCTGCATTTCCCAAGGACTTCAAATGGTAGAAACTGTATATTTGTCAGTCTCTTCATGATCGCTTGGTACATTTGGTCAGTGTCCGCATCTAATTGGTGAAAGGAGCGCAGCCTGGAGCGTAATAGGTACGTGCTATATCACCAGTAGCGTGAGCACAGTCGATCTTGTTATTTACAAATGGCAGACATTCCTTGTGTACTGCCTTTAGTCAAAAATGAAACGGAAAATATGTGAAATTAAAACTACTGAGAGCACTGGCTTAGTTTTAAGAAAGGCTTAAACAAATCAAAGAAATCTCAAGATGGATTGAGTGTTATATCCTGGAATGATGGCTATGATGAGTACGCAACTCTGAAGCCTTACGTACAGTTTCTATGACTATGCTGGACTCAAACAGAATAACGAGCAAAACTCGGTTTTTTTCACCTAGGAACCACCTAAAAAAATACAAAAATAGCGAAGATTTTTTACTTCAGTTCTCCTTTAAGACGGTAAAGAGCAGCATCAGTCGACGTACCTGGATCCCACCAATTCGATTTTATCTGAGTTCTTGAGAGTCCTTTATGCTGAAATGCGAGAGGAACCAACTTGGTAAAATTTTTATGTTTAAGTTTATATTGATCTCTCGATTTCTTTCTCTGTGCCAACAAAACACCACACTCAGTGGTGTGTCCATCGTTGTCAAGATTTTATACTAAGGAATGCAGTAGTGGTTCAGTGGGTTCAGTATCAAAAAATACCTAGCAAATGAGGCCAAGCCTGTGATACCGTTCCGCTTGTTTGGAGCTTTGTAGTGGTGCTCGCCGCCGACTTTACACAAAACACCGGAAACTCACGCTAGCAAAGCATTTTATTCTGTCGTAGATTAATTAAAGGATATTTTTTTATCCTTTAGAGCTACAATTATACTAAATCAAAGTCTTAATTACTAACGGGTCTGAAAGTATTGATCGCTAACGGTATTGTGTTGAATGGGTTCTCGTGGCTTCGATGGTATTTTCTTTTCCCGTTAAACGAGCACCAGTTTATCAAAGTTTCAACGACAAACCTGCATTTGATTTATCTGCCACATCGATTGGGCCAAAACGCTCGTTAGAAAGAGATTATCAGGCACTAGCTCAGTAATTTGACGGTCCTAAACGTTCAAGGTTCGAGATATGTCTACGACTGATGTATCTCGATACTTCAGAGTCAAGATTACAATACTCCGAATTATTTCGTGAAAATGAAAGTCCTGCGCTCTGCAGGACTCCTTCAGGATATCCGCTTGTCATTATTACTACCCAAATCAAATATATTCAACGCCAAACAAAAAAAGAAAACTCAGAACAAACGTTGATTTTCCAGGTTACAGGATAAATTTCATTTAAATTAATTTTGGAGCCAGAAAATCATGACCAAACCAGAACTCGTAAACTGATGCTTTTGCAACCTTCAAACAAGTTTTCTTTTCTTTTCTAACGGTTTTCACGAATAAAAGAACTCTGTACAAATAAATCATCAAATTTTATAGTTAGAAGACTCGATTGTTTCTGTTCGACTTAAAATGCGAATTGATTGAAAGAGCTACGATTTTACAGCTTTCCATTCAGCTATTTAAATTACTTTACTGTAGGCCGGGTTTACAAGAAGCCTCAGACCGCTTACCGGTGACGGTTTCTTTAAAATACCCAGAGGGTTATTTGTAAACATTTTTTCTACAAGCACAAGATGGTTGAGGAATTTGTGTGTCAGCAAATTCCAGTAAGATGTATACCCCCTGAACTCATAACAAAACAGACATAAAACTGCTGAGTTACACCCATTCTTTAATTTTGTTCAGTTTACACTTGAATATCAAGTACAAGCTAATGCAACGTTTTATATAAAACTATGTCATCCTTATTCCATCATTGAAATATCAGTATCCGTGAATTTCTGATAGGGCTAATTGTTCTGTCTTGAGCTCAATACAAAGCGATATTTATAAATACGTACTAAGTTATTGACCAAAAAAATAACGTAATTTGACAACGAATTCGCAATAGTTCCGCTAAGACAAAGTGAAAGGAGTTCATTTCTACTAATCATTAGAACAACTTCTTTAGCAAAATATCTCGCTATGAATCAGTCCAACGTCGTCGTAAGTTGCGGTGGTGTGCAAATTCTCCACGATTTGGATTTAGAAAGACAATGGTGCGCAATCTGAAAAAAAAAAGAGAAAAAAAGAAAGTGTTGTCAGCTCATCAATCATACCCAACAAGGGACAATTACATCACTGGTTTTCGACAAAAGCAGGAATGACCGCAGATGGCAAGATTGTTTAGTTTTATCAACCAAAAACATCGGATTAGAGGTTTTATTAATTAGTGGGGCGAGTGCCCATAACAAGCTGGTCTATTCTCCACTCGTGTGTCCCAGACATGCTCCACTTGCTGCCAAGCCTGGGAAACGCTGAAGCATTTGAATCCAAAAAAGACCAGCGAAACAAAAATGCGACGTGTGCCTTCTTCAGTAGATTCTAACCACCTTTAGGAGCAAGTGGGAAAATCTTAATTTGCAATTTTCCCGAAGTATCTATATTCCCTCAAAATTGCACACTGGGGCAATGAGGTCCGTGAACAGCACCCTATGGGCTAGATATATAAATAAGACTTGTTTATGAGCAGTGTTTCAGCTTCAGTGCACACTTTACGGAATTCTGCCGTCTCGTCTAGTCTTAGTTGCAACTCAAGAACTTTGGAAAACGCTGAAAGAAAACCAAATTTTTTGGAATATAAACTCCGCATAAATCGGGTAGCAAAGAGGAATGGAAGTTTTCAGCCATTTCTTTGATAATTGGTTTAACTTTTTTTCAGTTGTATAACACACCTCACGGCGTATCCAGAGGAACTTACCTTCAAAATTAAAAAGAGGACTGTCATCTAAACTGTCAAGGCTATCAAGAGAGTCCACATCAATCATATCCAGCCCTCCCTCCCATTTTCCCGCAGATTCCAGCATTTTCATAAGCTCTGTAATGTAATCCACTGCAAGCCAAATCACTTCAGTCTTAGAAGGTTCCTTGTCTTGCGGCGGAAGAGGAATCATGTGTCGCAATATCTGGATGTTCATGTTTAAGATTTCCACCCGCCTCCGTTCTCGTGCGTTCGCCACCCTTCGCTGCTTACTCACGCCAGTTAGCCGGGGTCCTCGCCGCCGAGCTTTCCTCTTGGGTTGTGGTATTGCTTTTCCATTGGGAGCGACGTCCATATTGAAGACGATCTACGTTTTAATGTGTGTTTATCGCCTGCTAGCTCGGTATATCAATATATTTGCACAGAGATAAAGGATTTTGGGCACGCGCCGTTACGCTGCTTTGCGTCTTTTGACTCCACACAAAGCCATGAATTCAGCGTAAAAACACGTAACAACGGTCGGCGTTTGTCTCTTGCGGTTGTTCGACCTTGCTCCAGATTGTTTCAACACCAAAACTTTTTGGACGATGCACGAAATTAAATCATGAGCCACTTAATGTTTAGAACTGGTATATAATCTGCTGAAGCTCTTCGTGACAGGTAGTAAAAAAAGATCCAAAAGATTGTCTTCGGTAGAGCATGTTACTAGTCTGATGCCACTTTTAGAGTGACCCCAAAATTTAATTCATAAGCACCAAGCTTTTTTCTAAATTTTGTTCCATTCTAAATCCCACAGGAATATGGACGCCTCTGGAATAAATATCACACCCGGCACACAAATGCTCCAAATATGACTTCTGCTAAATTGTTTATACCCCCGCAGTGTTTGCGGCAAGCTGTGGCAGATTACTGAACTAACACAGCAGGTGTTCCTTTGGCTTTTAAACATCATTTCGATACAAAGTACAGATGTACAGCGTATGCTACGTCGCTCAAAACTGGCATTTATCCACAAGGACAATGCAAAACTAATAAGCTCTGACATAGAAGTGCACTTTGCAATTAACTTTTTCCTTCAAATAAATCCCACTGAGCAGAGATCGAGGAGCGTATTTTATCGTCGGGGACACTGAAGTAAGAGAAGGACTCTGGGAAACAAAAATGTCTGGCAACTCGAAGAACGAAAGAAAAAAATGCCAAGGGGAGTCAAAAGAATCAGAAAGTTCGTTGAAAACATCGTCCTTTTTGCAGATCAGTGCACTCTATTGACATAACGTTGTCAAAGTCGTATAAGTCATACAACAAAGATAAGAAATGATTTCAAACTTTTTATTTTCGAATCCTTAACTATTTCAAAACACTGAGGTGAGATTGGCGGGGGAAGGTAAGGTTATTCTGATTAGCTTTCTTGTATTATTTCTACCTTCACATACTTTTTTTTGCTTTTGATCTGTTTGTTTTCTGCACTATACACTACCCGTTCCATTTTCACATAGACGAGGCGACAAGAAACTCAATATGTGGCTTAAATAAATTGAAGTGAAATAGCTTGTGGGTGCAAGTACACTTTCAAAAAGGTACTAATTAAGCCGTTTTGAAGTACAACTAATAAACTCGAATCTGAGATCATCTTGTTAAATTCGACTATACAATTTAGATTGTTTTTAAATCAAGGTTTCTTTTTCGTGAGGGCGAAGTTATTAAAAACTTCGTAATTGGCATAAAATGTTAATCGAGATATGTTTTCCAAACAATGTTTACGTAAGCGAAAATGTCACGACATTTGTATCTAAAAGATAGTTGGGAAAACAAAAAGGTGCGTAGTTTAGTGTTAAATAGAAGAATTGAGATGGGACTGAAGTCAGTGACAGAGGAATTGACGTGATGGCTACTCTACGAACATAAGTTTCAATTAAAATTGTCTCTGTGAAGACAATGAAATTGTTAAAAAGAGATCATTTCAACTCAGCATGACACGTCAACGCTGGATCGTCACGTTAATGAACTGTTTAATTTCATTTCCGTATAGTATTGGTCTGAAATTGGCTCTATAAAATTTCTGAGGGTCTAAGTTACCACAATCTGGCACAAACTGCCGGGATCTTTGATCATAAGAAGCAATAACGACCATATTGCAGTAAAACAAAACGGGAAGAAAATTAATCGGTTAGGCATGTCTTGCAACTGGATAAATAGACACGTCGGCAATGATAATCAGTATTGGCTACTACTAAGCTGAGGCTTTAAAAGGCAGTGTTAATATCATGAAATCAACATGCAACTAACGAAAGTTCGGTAGATAACCTACCAAAGTACGAGTTAGTTCAAAGGAGGTGCATGGCCATTCACACCGCGAACCGTGAACGGCTTAGTTCACAGGGTGCTCCAGAATATTCATAGATGTTTCGCCCCTTAGGGTCTGACTAAGAGCGGAATCATTACTGATCTGAGACTGGATGCCATCATAGACGTGCGCCACTGTTTCAGTTATCAAAAAAGAGACAAAAAATTTAGAGATGAGTCTTTGAAAACAGTGTCGTTAAACATTTCTACGGTTCATCAGTACTGTACGCGTCCGCAAACGATCCCAATATTGAACCGCAAATGATCCCGTCCAAAAAACGTAGAATGGCATGGATTCACATACAAATGACACTCAAACAAAACATGTTTTATCACGTTGTAAGGAATATTCTATAGTTGGCTTATTTTTGTTTTTTGGAAAATTTGTGATATTGCGTGACGTTTATACACGGTTTTTAAGAACTTCGGTGTTTCAGAATACGTGACGCCGCCCCTCACATTTGCGAAGGGTAGCGACGTAGACAAACCCTATTGATTCTACATATACCCGTAAAAAATAAATAAAAATTATCAGTTGATTCATTGCCCTTCTGAATTAAAAGTCTTTAGTTCAGCACTCTTGTTAAACATTGTACCCAGAGCACCAGAAGTGCTTCTTCCTCACATCCTGGTGGTCAGCCGACTGGCCAGCGGACGGAAGACAAACGCAGTGGGTGGTGTGGTTGAAATCCGACTAGGGATGATGACGTCTACGATGAACTTTACAGTATCTTAACTGGAGAGAAATTACTGCACGACTGGCCTAAGCAAGGCGACAAAGGCTTAAGCCAACGAGTTTGTACGAAGTTAAAAAGTGAAAAATATTTCTAGCTGATTGCCAAAGCGAAGCACAAGCCACTGGAGATATGGCCTTGCTGGGGCATGAAGCTGAGCTTCATTACCACAGCCTCGAACCGATCGCTTCTCAGAATCCCCAACTAGCCATTGACCCAGGAATTAAAAATTAAAAATACGGGGAAGGAAAGATAACAGAAGAAATTTGTCCCAATTTTGGAAGACAATTCGAGTGCTACACACAAGGTGCTTTTCAGAGCGGTGGAGTCGGTGGAGCCCTGCAAGTTTACTCAGATGACAGCGTTTTCTGTAATAGCTGCTTACTGGGTGAGTTTTAGCTTGGAACCTGTACCTGAGGATACAAAAACAAAAAACTAAAACAAAAGCAAAAAACAAACAGCGCTGCATGTTGGACGAATGTTTATTTTTGTTCTAGTTCTTGTTGTTGATGTTGTTGCCAGCCGGGTGACATTAATAGACTGATAAAATTTGATATAAATCCAACACCAAAATAACAATTTTTATCTGAGGAAGGATATGTAGCGTATGTTGCGTTGTTAAAGGGAATCTGGTTGCAATTTAAAGTTGCAAAGAAAACAAACTTCCGGTCTGCAACTTTTATCAGTTTTTGGTGATTGAGTGGTACAATTAAATTTATAAAATCGTAGTTAAGGCCCGGCCAAACGATAAATGTTGGACGACCCAACATGTTGGGTCGTCCAACATTTTATCGTTTGGCCACCCTGTTTGATGACTACTCATGTTGGATGATGTTGGAACATGTTTGATCCAACATCATCCAACATTTCTTTTGTTCTCATGTTGGATGCGTGAAATTTTGTTCGTTTGGCCGGTCTCCATTCTCGTCCCCAGAGCTCACGATCCTTCTGGCCTGCGGCAGAGATCGAGAGCTCTGGCTGGTTCAAAACCACGAAGTCCGTGAATCACGGACTTCCGGCTCTTTTGCGCAAACGCAGAAGTTTGAAACAATAGTAGTTGCCAACGGCTACAAAAATGCACCTTTACTGCGGCTGCGCCTATTTCGGTACTGGCCAGAGCTCTCGATCTCTGCCGCATGCTAGAAGGATCGTGAGCTCTGGGGACGAGAATGGGCCGGTCTCAACAACATGTTACATGCGCGCACGCGCATTAGGACTGCAAATTCAGTCGTTACCATAGACACCGTTTGCTCGCGTCAGTGCTCACTCGAAAGTATGGGGAAAGATGGTAGTTGTGAGCCATGACTTAAGACTGTTTTAAGAAAAATATTCACTATTCACGCCAATTCCCTATCCACATCATTTCATCATCTATGCCGAGATCATTTGTGATCATTTGAGGTTCAATATGGAGACCGGCATTTCCGGTACTGGATCATTTGCCATCCAATTTTGGGGATCCATTTGCGGATGCGTACACTAGCTTCACTCCAATCACACTTTAAGTGAGAGCTAAGAAACATAAAATTAACACTCCGAATCAACCTTAATTTTTGAGAGTAGCTACTTTTGGATAGTCTTTGAACAATACAACAAAAATGCAAGGAAGCAAGAATCGGTGGCACGCCTTCGAGAAACCTTGTCAGCATCGTTGTTGCATGTTCCTTAAAAGAACGGAAACTTTGACTTCAAGCTCGACGGTACATGACTGAAACAGTTATTCAAGGACCAAGAGTTCAATCCACGATTTTAATTTCTGTCATTAAAAGAACAAGACTTTCAAAGTGCCAGATGACACACCTTTACCAAACTTGGTAGGGACAAGTACCTCACTTGCGCAGTGGGATTGAGGAAGGAGGAGCCTTCGGGAGTCGAACATACGCATCTGCCGAGCTGATCCTTTCCAGTCTTTTCAGTGTGTCGAGTCCATTTAAACTGAAAGCTGCGCAGGAGTCATTCCACATTTTTCAATTTTCCGGAGTAAAAATCTGCAATAGCAAATTCTTTTTCCTGTCGGCTCTTAGCGCTATAACAATTAAAGATCAGTATTGCTAAAGTGGTTCACCAGAAAAATCTGGAAAAAGTAGACACCTCGCATTTCTTTCCAGACGCGGTTTCGCGGGACAGGCAGAAAAGGAAATGAATAATTATCAACAGCAGAAACGTCTCGTTCCATTCTGACGTCAACTAATTTGCCCCGTATCCGGTTGCAGCCGAACGGGCGGTGAAGGCGTTTGAGATGCGAGAAACAAGCGGCTAAAACTTCACCTTGTAAGTAAAACGCCGACATCTTCTTCTTCTATTTCATCATCTTAGTCTTCAAGGATAGTCTAAGTCATCAGAGATATTGATTCTAGTCGCGCTTTTGCTGGAATCGAAGATTTGTTACAACGTCCACGGGTCGAATTTGTTACAACGAGTCATGATGGAACACGACGTACGCGTCAGAAAGGTAAGCTTAGTTTAAGGGGACGTACACCCTTCAAATCAACATTGCGAAATATATTAACAGATTAATGATCGCTTAAAGTCTTTTGGAGCTAAAAGATTATCTAAAGAGGGCAGCAGCTAGTTTGAAATTGAAGGCATGCAAAAACTGCCACTCGAGACTTCACCTCTCAAATAAAAACAGGATGCAGGACCAAAGAGGGTACTTGAGTTAACCTTTGTAATTGTTTAGCGTGATTTCTAATTCTCATCTCTGTCAGTTGATAGAGCTCATACTCTTTTAATAACGCAAAGATTTAATGTTGGTGATTTGGGTTGTTTATGTAATGGCCGCGGTGTTTGGAGATTATTGAATGTACTTTTTCCTCTCGTATCGTTTTGCCATGTCAAGACCTTGATAAAGTGAATTGAGGGATTATCAAAACCGTTTAAACAGAAGGTGATCCGAACAGTCAAATAAAAACGAAGGATATGTCCTACATTTAAAAGTTTATTTTTATAGGATATGGACATTGCGTGATTTAGTACCAAAATTTGAGATGTTTTGTTTTGATTGTTTTGCTCTAATTCAGGTACGGTGTTACATGAATGGAGACTGTTGATGAAAAGGGCGTTAGATGTTTAGGGGGATAACAGGGTTTAAGTCAAGTGGACTACTGTCAAACTATCGAACTAAGTTTTCAAGTATATGCTGTTAACCCGACGCTGTAAATTCACTTCACTTAATGAGATCAATTAATCGAATTAAAGCTGAAGGCCATAGCCCGTTCTTGGCCACAACGGGTTTGATTCCCCGTTAATTCGTACAGACTCCTCCTTGTTACAATTATTCGCTGATAGTGAGGAAGTTAGTTTACAGAATATTTTGCTCCAGATGAAAATATCACATGGTACTCAATCCTTTATCACTGAATTTCGATCGTTTTCTCTAAGAATTGCGTGTCGAATTGTTGAATGTCTCGTCTTTCTTCAACACCTTGTACTAAGTGGAATCAATTTCTGGTCTATGAATTGTCGCAAACCATTGAGACTTATGACTGAAATTAATGGCAAGTTTGCCCTCTTAGCTCTATAAAGTAATTATCTCGTCAACAGCTGAGAATGTTGTGTTAGAATTTTCGCTTGAAGACTGTAAACGTAAGTGATACTGCGGTTTTCATTGGACAGGATAATGACGGCTGTGATTTCCCGTGGCTCTTCAAAAACACCGCCAAGTATTAAAATACAACCTTTGGCTGTATGATCTCACTGTATATTATTAACTTTTGGATCTAGAATTCAGTCTCTTTTTTTCATCCCTGAAACTCGCTGTCCTGACGCTTGAATGTAACACCAAGAACTGTGATAAGAACATTTCAGCCAGCTGCCCTATTTGCGTTGTGATTCTCACTGATTTTATTACTTTTATTTCAAACTGATGGAGACAACTAGAAAGAGAAAACAAAGAGCAAAGCTAAGAGACGTGGACACAACGGACTCAGACGATTACGATTCATCGCCCAAACAACATAACTCTGATGGAGAAAATGGCTCAAAAAGCAGTAAGAGAAAACGAAGGAGACCTCGGCTAACCGGCCTCAGCAAGCAACGACAAGCTGCCAACGCTCGTGAACGGAGCAGAACTCACAGCGTCAACTCGGCTTTCAGCGCCCTTCGTGTTCTCATTCCCACAGAACCGTCGGATAGAAAACTTTCAAAAATAGAGACATTACGCCTTGCTTCAAGCTACATTGCTCATCTTGGTTCGATGCTTGTTAGTGGAACACAGTGCCCAAATGTTGCCAAGGTCGCCGAACATTCTGGGGCGATTTCGCCTTCTTCCACTTCAAGAGTGTGTACATTTTGTTTAAGCTTACTTAAAGCGGTAAGTGTGTATAATCGTACAATGCTTTATTTCAGTTGTGTTTTTCCCCAGAATTTTCGACCCTAACAAGAAAGGAAATCTGGCAGAACTATCGAAAACTACTTCTCAGTAGTACAAACATGAGGCAAGAATAATTGCTGTCCGACAACTTTCTAACCTCCGACGCAATGCCGAACACTGTGAACATCACAGAGTTCAAATATAGGTTTGTTCAATGGCCATTATATAAAAACCTAATGGCGATTTCTGACTTCCCAGGTGCAAAAGTTAGAACGCTACATGACTGAAGGTAACAACAAACAAGGAAACGTGTTAGCGTATTTTTTCTCGCCCACGTCTAGCGCATTTATCACCCTTTTCATGTTATTAACGATCGGAACTCTTGCTTGCCGCCTTGAGCCCGGTTAGAATTTGCAGTCCCGTCGAGCTATTGTAAGCCTGGTCCTGTTGAGAAGTTAGTCATGGTTAGTCTAATTTGACGCCTTAAGTTTATCTCAAGCTACCATGGAATCGCTTTGTCCCGGGGCTTAGTATATAGAGTTATATTTGGAAGCCTGGTTTGACTCCAGAAGTGCTTTCTTTTAAGTCTTTGCCAAGTTTCCTCTTTTTTTGTCTCCGAACGTGGGAATAGAAAAAAGAGGTCTCAAATCGGACTTCAGCCGCCTTGTACGTTTAAGACTCCGACAAAGAATAAGTTGATTTTTGTTCTCTACTGACCTCTGCAAATCGGTCACGCTTTAGTCAGCTGTGTTATCTAGTCAACCTTTGGTTTTGTCTCTATTTTTTAAGTTTCTTGTGTTAATACGTGAGAGGATTAAACTCGGTATTGTATTGATTTGTATGATGCTTTCCCTTTTATTACCAAGCTATTTGTGTAGTTTGCTGATGACTGTAGATATTCTAACTAAGAGCATTCATTACATCGAAATTTTTATTGTATAACTGGATTGTGTGGTTGTATCATGATATCGTTAAGCCGGATTAGGGCCACAATAATCCCTTACACCGTTGATTTTACTGTTATTATTACAGTGATCGCCTTGAGTTGGGTGCCAGACAAACAGACACACTTTTCAGTTCTCATAACTTTCAAGCTTGAAGACCCTCCATAAACATTACTGCGATTATTATGTACATAACACGATATATTTACACAAGCAAATCGGTGAGGGATTTCCGAGAAGTTTCTGTTGTCACCCTGTGGGTCTAGAATTGTAAATATATTTATGGATTTAACGCTTTGTTTGCAAGTCCCGGTGCTGATTCAACAATGATTGTGATTTGCGACTTTGAAATTTTGAAAGCACAGTTTGTGATCTGCTTCACAGGACACTAGGTTCCCTATTTCTGTTCAAGACGTGGGTTGTAAACTCTGTACTATCTCAAATAGTAAAGAAAATCGAATCATCTCCAAAAAATGAAGTAAATGGTCCGGAGACGGCGAGAGTCGTTCAGTTTGTAGCGTTTGGAAAAGGAAAGTATGGCAGGATGAAAAGACAAAATATCCCATCCCTAAAACAGGCCACTAAACAGCTGTAATCAAGTGAAAAACAAACGAGTAATCCGACAGACTTATTCACCTTCAGTTGACGATAACAAATGTCGGAGTAATAGGCATCTCGTGGGTCATAATATTGCAAATCCTTTAGTCGGATAAGCTATATTGTTTGTTTGACCTTGCTTCGTTAGTTCGATGTCATTTTCATCATATGAAAAACATCCTCATTTTCTTGTCGTAGAAACATTTCATTTCCTAATTTTGTTGATTGAAGTTTCACATATAGTTTCGTTTGTCTGCTGTGGTCCAGCATTTTCCCCCGACCCGACACATTACTAAGCATGTGTTTTGAAGACCTTGTCGTATTTCTGTGGCTTTTATGTTGGGATAGAATTTTCTTGCTATAAAATAACCAAGAGTAAGCATTCAGTTGTGTGAAAACCGACAGAGAACTGACGTTCCTTGACTAAAGCACTACAAATATAAACATCACAAAAAATGAAGTAAATGGTCTCCACGGAGACGCCCAGAATCGTTTTGTTTTGAGCGTTTGGAAAGGGAAGGTATGGCTGGATGAAAAGACGAGATAAATCGACGCACACCCTTACACAGTCCTAGTAAAGTCCTTTATCAAACATTTTATTAAAATTGTAGTAACGTGCTGCTTCATTTCAAGATCGCATACAACGAGATAAACGACACCCGATGCTTTACAGCTTTGAGTCAGTTTGTACTATTTAACACGTTTTGACCCTAAGAAACAGAGTTCATTTTGCTGGGTACAAAATGCGAATGGCATTTCCTTTTATGTCGTGAGATTAAAAAAAGTCGAATGAATTTGCCAAATTTCTGACCGATTGGAATTTTTTGGTGATATATTTATTTTATTCAACTGTTGTCCACACCATTAAGTCTGTTATATACTGCTGTGAAGTATGCAAAGGCGTCTATTTAATATTTTTAATTTGCTTTTAATGGAAGCCTTCTGTGCGAAAGATCAGAGATTATTCCGCGTATAATGATAACGTGTTCAAGATGGAGAGAATGTTTTTATGCGTTTTTAGTCCTCAGTTCTGATGTCTCTTATTTTTTGTAAAGAAGGAAAAATGTTATAAGCGAGTAATTTAGAACATTTCACAGCTGAGAAACTCTCTCAAACTCTCGGTTCTCCTGTATGTTATTACTTGGTGATGTAAGTCTTCTTTTCCGGCCTTTTCTATTCATAAAACAGTTTATCCACATAACGTTTGGCGTGCCTCTCGTCTAATGTAAAGCGGCGTTCTTTGAAAAAGTGAGCACGTGAACACCTTTACAACACATGTTAAAACAATTACTGTGATAATGATGACATGAACGGTGCCTCCACCACATTCCCAACTTTGAACCTGTGACATCTCGGAAAATCTGTGTTGTTTTCCTTTTTTGCAAAATGGTAAGTTTTCTATTTGCCTCTTTGCTATCATGTGTGCTCACACCGCTTGCTTGTGTTCCGCAAGTTTAGCGTCTCTTTACCGCGCCTGGACTTTAGTTGTACGTTCCGCCCTCCCTCATTGACCGGGTAACATGTACAGTCTGCATGCTTTCCCGCCTCTTTTCAGTTTTCTCCCTTTCCTCTCCTGCTTGCATGGCTCCGGGTGAAAGCCTTCCCGTGGTTAGCAATATCTACGTGCGCTTTTCACGGCAAATTCTAATAAGGGAAGTAAATTGTTCTTGGGTTAATAGTACATTCAAAATTTTAAAATCATTTCTGACCGACCAAATCCCAGATTATACTCCGTAAGAATACTATTCGCTTACGCGGTTGTTCGTTCACTCGGCTGAGGCGTTCATGTTGGGTCTCATTGGTGCCTACGGACGGCCTATTAGGTTTCTCTGGCAACAGTGCTTCATTACGAAGGCGTACTCTAAAAGGGGGCTTCCTTGAGAGGCCCATGGCTCATTTGCCAATCATCTTTGATAAGTGCAGGTCGATATAACATCAAACCGCTCATCCTCAACGTCTACCGTTATTCTCCATATGGCCCACCATTTTGATTTTGTAGTAAATTCGAAATCAGTGGGATTCGCCAAACCTGAATTTCAGCCCGTCCTGAGGTGGAGGGGGCTCAAGAAAAGCCCGATACTCAGGCAAGAGGAGCCAATGCCCTTTTTATAACGCACCTTCGTGTTTAAGGTGATTGTGCCGAAAAAGAAGGACTTCTTCATTTCTTGAACTTTGTCCATCTGGTAATCATGTTATGTAAATTAACAAAATGCAATAAAAAAATAGGGGTGACCGTGCTCATTTTTGCACAGCATAGATGACCTTCATAGCGACTGTACCGATGAGGTTCTCATTACTTAACCTTAGTTGGCAGAAGGGGGCACTAGAATTTCTAGAAAGGGCACTTCTTGGGTTCTTTAGAGCATTAAAATCAAAATATTTTTAAGGCAGAATTTAAACTTTCTTTCAAATCGAGATATATTGTAGTTAACCTTGTGTCATTTAAATTCATACATTAAAAAGTAGGAGTCGCCGTGCTCATTGCTTAACTTGTCATTGTCAAAGCCCCAAAATCCTGTTTGAAAACCTTTACGGCCGAGAGAAGACTGAGTCGAGTTTATGTACACGTAGGATCCAAAGTCAGAGATTGTCTCATCTGTTCAGTCGGAAAGGCTAAGAGGCATTTTACAGGCCCTGCAACCTTCATCAGGGGACTTCGCAGTCACAATTCCACATCTTGTCTACCCGGCAGTGAAATTGTCACGTTAAAATGGTTCTCTTTCTCAGTATAATCTAAATTCAAACTTCTATATGAGGACCACTCCTTTTTCGATTGAGCCTTTTTTCTTGCAAAAACGACCTTGTCTACCCGTATTTCCCTGGCTAGCAATCAAATCCTCCGCCATTTTGGTCATTTTGGATGTCACAATGTTATGCGCAGTAGGGATGCGCAGTGCAAAACAGAGAACTTGGATCACAAGCTCAAGCACAGCCAAACGTGGCAAATAAAAAGCGAAGACAGGTGAATCGGTCTGAAGTGACACACAAACTGATTCAGGAAAGTTTAACCTTTACTCAGAGAGAGAAATTTTCTTACTTCTGTTCCCCCAAATTTTACTTTAGTCATTGTTTTCTTTTTCTTTTTTTAAAGGTTTCGAAAGATGACGGGCCAAACAGTAGAGTGCATGTACAAGGACAGTAAGTGTTATGTTTCCGCAGCTCTGCCGTCATTACTCGGAGACGCCAGTGGACTTGCGTTCAGTGCCACCTTCACGAGTTCACTGACTTCGGCTTATTTTTTTGGGAAAAAATAGACGACTTAACTGTTTGCTAAGGCAAAGTGAATGTCTCAAGCCCGCTGTTACTGTGTTTTGTTATCAAGAAGCAAACCCTTGAAGATCGTCAAACGACAATAACTCGTTGTTGATTGCATTTATACTGTTACTGCTCGTATACTGTTACTACACAAGGAACAGAGAAAATCATTTTTTGAAAGTATAATTATATAATTATTGAATTCTTTAACCGCACAACGTAATAGTAATATCCAGAGAAAAACGGCTTTCATCTCCCTTTGCCATAAACTCTGTGTAAACTGTTGTGTATTCCTTTGAGCTGTATAACTGCATGGTTGAAACTTTTGCCAATCACAGGAAAAAAGGTTTGTTGTTAAGCCAATCAGGCATTTTAGACAAAAATCAAAAGCGACTTGACTTTGTGCATTATTTGCATTTTCTCCGTTTTGCTAGTTGTGTTTTTGTGGCAATTGAAGAGCTAAAGGAATTTGTGCAAAGAGTGCCCAGGCCGATCCTCAAGATTGTTATTTTGACTAGAATTTGTGTTGGGGACATAGTAACGAAGAAAATTGATAAATAAACAGAAATCAGCAAAATAGTACTAGTTAAAATACCATTTTATTTTCGTGACTACCGCCAGATGGTTTGTTGGTGGGGTGGGCTGTTTCAGGTGTGTACATCTATTGTGGTACATCTCTAACATAACTCCACTGAAGATGGCTACGAGAACACTTGTTTGCCAAAACATTCTTTGGCTTACGTTTTACAGCCGACAAGTGTGTTAAGCAATACTAAATCAAGGTTCAGTTCATTTCGGAGCTTGCCCAACCCATTTTATCAGCAATATCTTCTCGCATTTATTTGTCCCTTATTTCTCGTGGATACAGGAAGACACTTGATCTTGACGCATCATTGGTATATATATATATATATATATATACAACTGTTAGTAGGTCTCTCAAGCCAACAAAGGTGTCACTGCGTCAGGAGGATCAGTAGGATTCTCAGTCCAAACCTCACAGCATGAATGAATGTAAAACGTTAAAAAAGAAGCGAGGGTGGACAACTTCTGACGTTAAAAAAGATAAAAACTATAATAAAACGTTTCGGTCAAAGACCTTCTTCAGTTATTACAACTTTAGAATAAAACGGACCTTAAATAGGATAAGAGTGCTAAAGATTACGTAATTACATGTGACAACTAACTGACTAACGAATATGGTACGGGATTACAAAAAAGAACAACAAGTAGTGGTAATTAATAGACGACAAAAAAGCAGAATCAGCGGAGCGAAAAAATACTGAATAGACGCCACTATGAACAACTAACAAAAGAGGGGTGCATTTCAACAAAATCCCACACACTCTAGGTGATTTTTCTTTTCAGTGCATCGATCAGGTGCGGGCTTTAAACAACCTTGAAGAGGTCGATAGGCTTTTAATCACTAAAGAGGCTTATTGGAGTGCCCAGCTGTTCTCTCTGGCACCTCACGGCTTAAATAAAAGGAAGGAATTTCATTCTAAAAACAGAATCTGTTATAATTAATTTTCCCCTTTTCAGCTTACGTTCTTGCGTGATCAATCGTTCAAAGGCCCTTTTCGTGGATTTTGTCAGCCTTTTGGGTGTCGATTGGACTCAAAGGCCCTGTTTGGGGAACTTATTACGATATTGTTTAAGGGCCCCCCCCCAGGGATTTTGTTGTTTGTCGGCCCTTTCGGGCTCCAAAGGCCTCGTTTTGGGATTTTGTTACGCTGTTACGCTCGATTTCTACGTCGGGGTGGGTTACCTTTCTGGTCTTTAGACATTCGCTTTTAATACTTGCATTGCTTCTTCAGTTGCTGTGTTAGTCGTAGCCAGATTTTTATTCCTTAATTTTTACCCCTCTTTTGTTAGTTGTTTATAGTGGCGTCTATTCAGTATTTTTTCGCTCCGCTGATTCTGCTTTTTTGTCGTCTATTAATTACCACTACTTGTTGTTCTTTTTTGTAATCCCGTACCATATTCGTTAGTCAGTTAGTTGTCACATGTAATTACGTAATCTTTAGCACTTTTATCCTATTTAAGGTCCGTAGAGCTGGTAAATAGGGAACCTTAAGGGTTAAATGTCAAAATTCGCAGAAATAGCAAAGGTTTACACGATAGAAAGTATTTATTCAACAAGCTTACTTTTAAACCAGACACAATTGCAGCGTCGCTCCGCTTAAAACGGCAAAACAACATGAATTGCTTGTCACTACTATAGAATTTATTGCAGGAGCAATGGATTGTATGCAGTGAAAAACATGGCGAAACAAGGCATGCTATGTTTCTCACTGCAGTGTGCCTTCCTTCCTAGCCTGCCATTGAAGTAGAAATGGCCGAAGAATAAGAGAGATTTCATTTTAATCGCGGAAAATGGCTATACATGCATGCCATTTCCGATTTGCAGTTGTGGCGACGATCTCACTCCTTCGCTCTCTCGCTCTCTCTCTCTCTCTCTTGTGCATTTGCTGACTAGTGGCATGCATAACGCTCGGCACATATACAGGGAAGAGGACAAAACACGGAGTACTATTCCATGGAGTACCCTTGGATTACCTAAAATGGACTACCCAGAAAAATAAATTCGGATTCAAGGAAAACGATTTTTCCAAAATAGAAGTCATCTAAATGTACGCACCTTGCCTTGTACCTCTATTTACTTCAAGCTCGCCCAGCTAATGCCGATCAAATGGTATTTGTTGCTATCCAAGCCGGCCGCCATTTTGGAAGGTATCAATAATCCACCAGTTATATTAATATATACTTTTCGGGCCACACAAAACGGGGCATCCAACGGAGGTGTTCCGCAAAATAGGTGTTCCGCAGGGAGCGTATGTGCTGGCTGGAAAAGAAGTATTGGGAAGTTTCTGGGAAAAAGATGCCGCGCCTGTCCTTGGAATAATGCCTTGGTAACGTTTATCGGTGACCCGGCCCTGCTGGCAACGGAATTTTTGGTCTGTTCTTGCTGGGAGTGCGGAACAGATAAAGAAATTGCTCCAAAAAGGCTAATTTTTGTGTATTTTATGGCCACGATATATTTTGATGAATTTTGAAAAAAATAGCTCGTTGGGTGCTCCTAACAAAAGCCCTAAAGTAAATAAGATAAAGTTACGGGGTAAGGTACGTACATTTAAATGACTTTCCATTTTGGAAAAATCATGAATTTGTTAACATCAGACACTTGAAATTAGACAAAAAATATTTCAAGTGAAAAAGCATCGGACGTGATGTCGTGCAATGACGTCAAAGCAATTCCAGTGGTCCGATGGCAAACAGTATCATCACATTTTCTTGTAGTGGTTCACTGAATGATAACCTTAAGAAGAACGTGTTGTCATCCACCACACACTAGCATAGTTTTTGTGTTGACACCCAAAAAGAACAACCATTGTATTTACGTCACAACATTGTTAACATAACTCAAATGCATAGCTCAGTTTCATGTCAATATTTCTTTATTTTCTTAACAATGCCGAAGTACATTAAAGCCAAATTTTTAGGAAGTTTTTATGCTGAAAATGTGTGAACAAAGAACAACAACGGCTCGTTGTGTCAGTTAGTGCAATGACTCTTTAAACTGATGCTTAAAATTATTTATTTTTTCAATTAAGAGACTGGAACGGTTAAACAGTTTTGTACAACATACTAAAGGGAATTACTGAGAACTTCAAAGGACGGAATGTTGTTGATGCTTTTCTGTTCCATGTTGGCTGTCTAATAGGCAAATTTTGAGACTTTTCGGTGTTGCGAAAAAATGCTTGGCCAATGGTTATCAAACATAGTGCAGATGTTTTTCACAGATAATTTGCACATCTTAAGAATACTTCTATGAATTCACTAAAAATGATGCAGCGTTAATAACTCGTGTTCCGGTGAAGAGTGTTATAACTGAATTAGTCGCACTCGATGATTCAATTCATATAAAAAGTACTACGCCTAATTGTTCATCAGCCGACAATATCTTTAGAGGGCTGGACCAGTCTCGAGCTCCGGAGGTCGCAAATCGAAATCCATCAGAAAATTACACTCTGTGCAGCCAATTTTGGAGAGTTGAGGTCACTCTTAGTTTGAGCAGAAAAATATTTTTAATTTTTACCCACAGACTTACAGTTTAAGAAGCAAGGTTTGTTCCTGGAGTTGATCTTTTGCGCGCAAAGTACACCTTCTGCGCTGGCCCAGTATACTGCCAATATAATTCGGAGACATCCGTCTTTCAAGGCTAAATACTTTTTTATCATTCGAAACCACGGTAGAGATTGAAATGAACCCTTGTTTTAGAACAACCACGGCCGAAGAAGTAATCAGGAATTTTAAAATTCCTTTTCAGTGGCGCTTGAAAATTAACAAGTATATACATTAGTTTTAGAGGACGATCCGTTCGATTATGTTTTTTTAAGCGAGTCCAGGTTGTCGGAAACCCGTTGTTCCTACAGCAACACGTAATTTCAGTTCAAAGCACTGTAAGACAGTGTACATTCCGTGCTTACATTCGACACTAATCCCACTGACTAATACAGCAATCCAAATGATACGACAGATTAATTTAAACATTGACCATAGCGGGCACCATTAGTTCAATTTTGGGTGCAATGTTATTAACATTCGATAAAGCCCGTGCAATGAATTCGGCAGATGCCACTGAGCATTCAAATGAAAGTTAGCTGAGCCGTACTTTCACTTGTGGCGTCGTTTAGAAGTATTGTTGAGCAAAGCAGTTACCGGACATGTGTCACAGTAGTCCTAAAGTAATGATACCAAACGCTGCACGAGTTTATTTTCGAATTGAAATTGTCGTGTGCTCCCCGCAGTAGACAAAACAACTTAAAGTTGATTAACCAAGCCAAACGGAGAGGTAGCGGGGGGGGGGGGGGGGGGACTCCCTGTAATGGCCTATACTGAGAGGCTTTTTTCACGCTTCAGCTATATGAAAGGGTATGGAAATCTGTCATTTAGGTTTTTAAAAGGGCACAAAAACATCGAAATCAGTTTCTTAAATCAGTGTTCATGAGGAGAAATATCGTTCATTAACTTCATTTTAAGTAGGTATGTGAAAAGAGTGCCATTTTCCAATGGAAGGTATACGGAAGGAGTACCTTGTCTGCCAAAAATGGTGGATAAAAGGGTAAGGGGTCGGACCTCGGGGCGGAGCCTCCCCGTATTAGGTTTTTTAGAACCCCCCCTCCCCCCTCCTTTCCAGGGACGGATCCTGGATTACTTTTTCTTGTTAACTGCCTCGTCCGGCATCTTTAAAACAAATCATGATGTTGAGGGAGACGTACTCAATTTGAACTTCAGCACAGAGTAAACGCAAAAACGTAGACATTCCCCTAACAAGAGCTGAATACTGAAATACCATAAAAAATGTAGCCTCGCTTTTCGATTTCTAAAGTTTTATGCATGTAACTATAGCAACTGCGAACAATTTAATGGGAGGGTTTACTGATGCCTTTATTTCCGCCTGCTTCCTTCCTCCACAAACGCTTTTGTGTTAATGATTTTAAGTGATTTTCCACCCCTGTCCGCCTTCTCGGTGTTACTTTTAAAAGCTGCAATCTGATCGGAGGTTAAACGGCTTAGGTCAGTTACCTTCTCTTAATCCGGTTTAATTTACAGGATGACTCCTCTTCAAAACAAACCATTATTCAACTGGGTGTGGAGTCAATTAATTTTCTCTTTTTTTCCTTCGTTTGTTTCAACTCTCACGTTTTCACTCCTTGTGCTCTTTTGTTTTGGCCTTTCATGAACAAAGGCAATTAGCACTAGTATCCATTGAAAGACGTTTGAAAACATAAAGTCAAAAAATGGCTCACGTGGGTGAGCAGTTAATATTATGAGGCTAACCGCGATTACTAGTAAAGCCTTTCGAACTGATTTTAAGTAATCTTTCAAAAAGTCACTCTTTCCCAAATTTTCTTTCGGTAGTGACATGATTGACGTTTGATTTTGAGATCGGTCGTGATGGTTCTGGACATAAATCAGGATAATTGTTCAGTGTGGTTTCCCCAGCATCTCCGGCGCGTGGAGATGACTTATAATGAATTTCCCGGAAAAGAGGCCAGCCAATTTTTAGAAAAATGTTTAAGTTACTGACAACCTGGACTACTTATCAGGGAAACTCATTGAAGTGACAAAAACGAAATGTTTCTGTTCACACAAGAAGTTTATATTGATATGTGCACACAGACTGCACACTTAAATTGTGATGGCTTTTCGGCACCGGAGTGCATGTATGGCATGAGATAATCTTGTTAAAATGGGAATTTACGATGGCATAGCATTCAAACAGTGAACAGGAAAATAATATTTGGAATCTACCCCCTCACAGATATTATCTGACAGAACGGTCATGAAATAACCGGCCTTCAGATCTGATATGACTGGCTTGTTCCAGAGTTATCCGACACAAGTAACCTCTTGACTTGTAAAACACCGTTAGGGGTAAACAAGATTTTAATGAGCTGCCATTAATAAATAGTTTAATTAAAGAGGTAACAATTCATGTCGGTATCTGCTTTACAACCGAGACGCCGCCTTTGTTACCCGTACTCGAACAAACAATTAAATCCGCAGCTTACTGGCACCCGCAGTGGATTCTGTTGTATCGTGCGACAACGGACTTATCTTGGAAAAGAAGGCGTCAAAAAATAGAACACAACCGGAGAATGTCTCTTTGGTGCAGCAAAATGCTTGGAACTAAACAGGGCTTAGATAGAGCTATCAAGATCTGCCAATCAAATTACTTGATATACAGTTTTCAGAGAGGTTATCTGTTCACCGCAATCGACACCCTGCTATTCTCATACCGTTTCGAAGTATGACTCGCCCAAATACTTCCTTCATTGACTGCGGAATGCTATTCACCTTCTACTGGCGTTGACAGAAGCGTCGTTTCACGAAAGCTTCCCTATTACATATAAGCGCTTTTCACGCATCCCTATCTACATTCAACACGCTCACCTGGCGTGCAACAACGTACAAATGTCGATAGTAAAATTGGAGGCTTGGTGGTCGGGCGACGAAGATGTTGAAAGCAATTCTCCCTGCTCGGATCAGATGCAAAATTCACCCACTTCCTCCCAATCGTCAGCCAGAAGTGATGGCGACTTGGAAAATGTAGGCAGTCCCGTCGTTCAACAGGGCAGACGAAAAATGAAGAGGCGAAAAAAGCGTATGCTAACAGGAGTAAGTCGGCAGCGCCGAGCAGCTAACGAACGCGAGCGCAGGAGAATACAAGGGGTGAACCGTGCATTCGAAAAGCTTAGAAATGCCCTTCCAGTGGCAAATACGGTGGACATCTCTAAAATTGACATCCTGAGGGTTGCAACCAAGTGGATCGAACACTTGACTAAGCTTTTAGATCAGGATCAAAGAACACATGTACAGACAGCTGAGTATCGAGATTCCGAAGAACCTCAGTTGTATGAAATCTTGGGAGAGGAGTTTTGTATCAACGATCGTGAGTTGGAAGATGACGATTTCCTACAAGGGCAAGGTAAGTCATTGTAAAGTCCTCTCTGCTTATTTACTTTTTTCATTCCTAACGCGCATATAAACAAGAGGGTCACTTGGGAACAAAAATTCTCCCAATATCTTTGCAAAGTTTCTCACTTTTTAATCTTAGTAATATCATTTATTTAGTACGAAGAAAAGTAGAAACCTGGAACCGCCTTGTTTTGCGAGACATTTTTTGATGCAGGATAATCAGTCGCGCTCTTCACCCAAAAAAAAAGTCGGACGCTTCGCATACACGAGTAAAATTTAGTCAATGATAGACTCCAGTTTTCAATGACATGTTTTGCATGATCGTTTTACGCTGAAAACTTGCTACTCACATTCCCATTTCCCGCTTTTGACCTACCGTGACCATATAAGGAAAGACACCGGGAGATATCTATTACATTTTTCTCTACACTAAAAAAAACACCTATTCTTGAATGTGTTCTTGCATTTTTGTCCACAACAATGAGGTATCTAGACGGATCTATAATATTTTTAACATGTCGTTATAAAGTTTATGGTGTTACGAGGGTAAAATCGTGGCTATTTTTAAGTTTGTCTCTGTCTGTCTATTGTACAGTTTTCCTGAAAGACAAAGGGACATCTGAATGGCTTGTTTTCTCTTTTATGCGTTTTCCAAGCAGGCGGTTAAGAAACAAAGCTTTTTCAATAAATAGCTTTATGTTACTTTTATTTTAGCTTCCCTCAAATGTATTTCTGACCTTTCATTCTGTTTAATTTATCAAGTTTTTGAGCTTTATTTTCTGGCTAAATTCATCAAAAGGTCCGACAATTAAGCTTCTTCATCTGATGCCCGTGTGGTCACGATTTTGTGAAGTAAAAGCAGAGACCTTCGTTTACAAAGTCAATTTGATAAGGTTACAGAAATGTAAAGCAAGGATTTCAGTCAAGCTTTCAAAGAAATATTTCATTTTGATTTTTGATTTTCTTTTTTCCGAGTCTATTAAACATTGAAAGCATGTTTTTTGAGTGATCACAAGAATATCATCTGAAATACCCATAGGATAATAATGTGATTAAGATATTTCCACATTTAATCCAAATGTTTATCACGGTCGCAGTGATTTAAAGGAGACAATTTTTCGTTGAAATTCTGTCACTAAAAAAGAATCTAAATTGAAATGATATATGGGTAAAGAATAGTTGTACACAGTTTGGAAACCACTTTAGCCTGTCGGCTCATCACGGAAGACTTTCGTTCATAAATTCACGATGTCTTTATTAAAAATTCTTTTTTGATTTACTTTTAAGATAACGAAAAGCTAAAATGCTATTCATAGAACCCCGACCGAGCGAATCTTTATTTTGAAAACCATGAAAGGGAAATTATAGCGCAGTCTACAGAGTAAATGAAGGTCCACATAAAAGCGTCTCGACAAAGGGCATGTTTCATTTCCGGTTGTGTTTTAATTTAGTATGACCTCGACTCACAAACAACAAAACCAAATACCACGTCGTAAATTAAGATACTGGCTATCTGCAGTTTGGATTACAATTGAAATAATGAGGCTCTTTTGCTATCAGTCCAATACAGTCTGGTATTTATGAACACTGAAGACAAAGATAAGATCTTTCTTGTTAAATGTTCTGTCAATTAAGTGACTTCGTTAATTGTCATGTGTGCTAACAACGATTACGCCAATAAATATCGCCGCAAACAACCACTGGAAACCTTGTAAACGCTAAATATATTTTAGCGCTTGACTTATCTGAAAAGCTTCAAATGGAAGACATAAGCGTAGTTTCCCGTTACAAAGAAGTAAACCCTACATCTTAAGTACTTCAGTACCACACTCAAGATAAGTAGATGTTTGTCATTCTTTTTTATTGGCCCACCCTTGTCGATAGTCAAATCAATCATCATAGTCATGAACGTTATCTCTTGGCAACGGCCCGTTTGACTGTATCACCCTGATTTAAAGGTAAACTGACACACTGAACTCGGCTAGGTTTTGAAAAATAATTGCATTAATATTTCTTATCATTTAACGCAGTGCGTCACCTATTGAACAAATTCCTTGGAAACAATTCCATCACGTTCTTGAAACTAGTGCGAGTGTGCAGTATTGCTGATTTCTGCCGGTTAATTGAAATCTTATTTATTTCTATGCAATCAATTATCACTGCCAAATTTTTCAATTTTAGGTTTAGTGTAATCTTAGTCTTCAGCGAGCAGTTGAAATTTTTCTGTTCGCAGATGCTCCAGTTATAAACCCTCGTGACTTTTTCCGGATGAATTCACCATAATCTGATCATATATGCCTTTAGTGCACATTCAAAAAGCTATTAAAGATCTGATTAACTGAGTTCATCATTCTGTAGGGAATATAATCGCAAACTTTCTCAGATTGGAAACATTTGTACGGATTAAATAAAAACTCTTGAATAAAAAAAAAAACTCTTTGAACGATCGAATACTCGCCTGGAACCGATCACTAACAAATGACTTACTCATACTGAACTAGTTGCGGGTAGGAACACCATTCTACATTGGAAAAATTCAATAACCGTTTGAGTCAGGACAATGTCTTATAAAGAAGCAATCTGAGAAATTGATCAGATAACTTTCTGTCCCCATTCGAACACGATTCCATTCAGTCGTCCTGTCATCTGCATCACTGCCAGCCATGTTGAATTGGCGTCGGATCGATAGGTTGAGCTCTGCAACAATTTCCTACGTGTTATTGCCAAATCGTTTAAAAATTGACACTTTTTCGATGAACGAACCCCTTGAACTTATGACCCCTGTATCTAAAGCTCCTTAACTGAATGATATTTATTTTCGTCAAGCTAAGCCGCCAAGAGATTGATCCTGCCTTCCACACAATTCAATGGGTGCGTAGAATAACCCGGCTTTTAAGGATGTTGTCTGTTGATGACACTGAAAAATCTCGGTGATCTTCAAACTATTTAGTCATATAATAACTATTAGAAATGTAATAACGGTTGTTACAAGTTTACAACAACAACAACAACAACAAGTTTATTAATTAAGAAAATTGAAACATACAAAATATGATGAACCACTTCTCGCAGTTAGCTACTGCTATTCGAGGCGAGCAGTGGCTTGACACATAGAATTACGATACTAAGTAGAATACAACAATACTAATACTAAGTAGAATTACAATTACAATACTAAGTAGACTTAAGTATTCTCATATAATACATTAAAAGAAACTTACACAACTAAGTGTAAAGTAGGAATCAGATAATTCCAGATTCTAACACCGTTCCTTGAAAAAGACATGTTTTGCTTGTCTAATCTAGAGTATTCGAGAAAGAAGTTACCTCTTGTTGATGATCTTTTGTTATGTTAATGAATATTATATTGGTAATTAAATAAATAACTTATTTGAGGTGGCAATGTGTTATTTGAGACGTCATGCATTAAGATGGCAACTGACTTGAAGTAAAGAAGATCTAGAGGTAGTAGACTGGAAGAGATGAACAAGGGTACTGCGTGAGTTTTATATGATCACCAAAAAACATGAGGCGAAGGGCACGTTTCTGAAGACGTAGGATTTTGTTTCTGTACATTTTGTCTTCTCGGCCCCATGCTAATATACCATATAATAAATAAGGTTGAATCAGTGATCTGTATGTATGTTGTAAAGTATTAAGTGGTACGAAGTTGTTTCTCTCTTGTAACTCCTCCTGTCTCCATAGTACATAGTACAAGTGACGAGTGGGATATTCTATGGTATACCACCACGGGAAAGCCTTGTATAACTTTTTTATACCATGTTGTAGAAAATAAGTAGCCTTACATAATCGATGCAGGGCACGATAGGAAGGTAGGGTGTGATACCGTTGAATTGCACTGATCCATGGAAAGGTTCGGTGGAATACCGACGAATATATGACGGAATTATTGCATTCTGATTGGCTGTATTTTCTGTGGCATGGTATAAATTGATATATGCACACGAGGTTTGGTCATTTAACCTTCACGCTTGCACGAAATCTATCCGCTGATAAGGGATTCATACGGGATCATAGCATTAGAAAAAATTCTTCTCGAAGCTTCCATGACTTCTATGTCCGGAAGCGAAACACAGTGGGAAACCATTTTCGAGAAATGTAAAAGTGTCTTGTGTCGCAGTGTTAATAAGCTAACAGTTTTTATCTAAGGCCTAGCTTGTCAAACAAAAACGTCTTTAACGAGATCATTACGAAAAAACGTAATCTCTGATAATCTTTTCTGATATATAACTTTAATCCCAGCGGATCAGTTTAAGAACCGGTTATCATGTATCAATTGAATAGCGAGGAATAATGTTGCAAGAAAAGCTTCGTTTTTATGACTGTAATGATTGGAAAAGTTGGTTGCCTTTTTTCCAAAAGCTGTTTCCCTTTTATATTTCAGAGCCGCTTATTTGATGTGTTATTTAATTGACTGAAGTGCATCGCCCCCGTATTGCGTGGGTGTACGCCCTTATTCCGATAAGTCTCATAAGCCTCCGGTAATGCAACAGAGTAGATCAGACTAAAAAAAACTAAAATGAAAATGCTTTACCAAACTTTCTTTTCATTCGCAATGTTTTAACTCTGGTTAATGGTTGTATCTGATATCAGAATTACGGCATTGTGTTCGATAGGCGTCCTCCCTCCCTTTAGGACTTCATGTAATTGGTTTGGGATTAGAGTTATAGGAAATACAACTATACTTAAAAGATTATGCTTTCAAAGCAAAATAAACGCTACAGTTCTTAAGGTAGGGAATTTCTGCGTCGAAAAACCGTAAAGTTTTAAAAATTACCAACAATTCTAAACAGAATTTAAACTAATTCGTGCTTAAGAATTTTCCAGTGAAACTCAATTGTTTGTTACGGTTCCCACGGTTCCCATACAAAAGGACCCCAACTAAGTGCTTCCTTAATCCATAGAAGTGAAGGGGTGTATCTTCAAGCTGATTGATTAAAGGTCAGCCCTGTATATTTGTGTCTTCTAAGAAATAAAGATCGATTGATTGATGGATTGATTGGTTGAAAAAAATAATTTCTGTTTTCTTGAGATGTCGCCATACATGTCTCGCAGAGATATGTAACATACTTCACAAAACTATTGCACCCTACGATATCTGTTAAGCTCTCGGCCCTTCTCCGAACGAAGCTCCGTGGCTAAGTCGGTTAGCAGTTGCACAAGTAGTATTTATGCAGGTATGTTATCCTCTAGCGTTTTTAATCTCATGAAAAGTGCACCTGTGTGTTAATAACGGTTGCCTTTTTATTTTTCTTCTAGATATATGGTCAGACACGTCTAGCGACCTATGTGTTCACACTCAGGAGCCATATCTGCAAAGTCTACTTTATAACAGTTTCCAATCAGAAAGTTTAACATCGCCTTTATTGGAACTCACTGATCGACTCTAAACAAGCATCGTTGTCAGCTCATCGCCTAGCCTCACCTTCATGCTGGTCGAGGGGCATATGGCCCCCTTTCTTTCTCTTTTTTTTGTTTTATAACGGATACTTCCACCGCAGAAAACAACTGAATTTCTAATACAGAAATCCATTTCCTTTTGTAGTCCTTTTTATCCACAGTATTTTGCTGATGCGTGTAAGCCGTATTTTGGGAAAAGAGAGGACTGGGTAAGGGAGCAGGTGTAATTGCAGGAGAGTGACTGATTTTTCAAGTCATTTCTAAAAGAACACAGAATAAGATAAGTACGATAGCGTGCGCAATCCGATGAAGAGAACTGTGGCGTAACATTTTCGTTAATTCGAAGGTTTGCCCCGAAACCGACCCCAAAATAAAGCCGAGGAAAATTGAATACGTTAATCCTGCATCATAAGTTAAGATTTTAAAAAAATCATTAGACTTCCAGCCTGATGACTTGCACGATCCAGGTCTCTGTGCAACATACGGACCTTTATTGATTAGTTATAAATAGAAATAGTGCACATAGTGCATAAAAATGACAATAAAGGTAAACTTTTAATGCATATAATTATTTGCGCAGTCTGAGTTGTTTACGATAATCATTCAATTGACTTCAAGTAACACAAAATCATGATTGTGACGGTCGGCATATACAAAGCCATAACTAATCTATTCAAGGTTTAAATCACAGCCAAAGGGCAGGCAGGGTCCCCCTTGATTTCTGTCGACTAAATTGCACCTCTGAAAATGCTAGAATCTGATTGTTTACACCTCCGTACTTTATATAGATGGAAAGCAACTGGCGAAACTGCGCTCGTTTGGCGGACTGAGTTTAAACTTGTTACCACAACCTCGGGTGCGACGGTAATCTGATTGGCTTTCAGTCATTATTTGGTGATTAGCGAAAAGGCGCTTAACCACGCAGTTTATAAAGTTTACTCAATGGCATTTATTGTGAATGAAAGTTTTTACCCCACCCCCCTCCCGCCAAAAAATGTAAAAAATGACTATCCCCGTTCCACTTGTGCTCTGTTGCACGTGAATAACCACTTCACGATATGGCGCACGCAATAATCACATGTACGCTGAAAACGACTGTCCTGCGTAATATCCTCTGTCGTGAAGAAACATGACGCCGGAGTTTTTCCAGCTTTGCTGTGATTTGTTACAAGTGTGTTGTTAAACTCCCTTCCGTATGACAGGGTCAATTGACTCATTCTCGAAATTTGCAGAAAAAGAGAAGCGCCAGTTAGTTGTTCAAGGAGTGGAAAATTTGAAACTTAATAATTAAATTAAATTCATTCAATGTTTTCCTGTAACAGAAAAAAAAAAGACTACACTAGACCGCACGTAGTAATGTTAGTCTAGGAGTAATTACTGACTATCCAGCGCCAGTACATTAGACGGTGATCAGTCTCTTTCTTCTCCTTAACCTTCTTGTCCGTTGCGCGTTGCCCCAGTTGCGTTCCGGTTCCGTGTAATGTGGCTCTCATACTCAAAGGGAGGCGCAGAGGGAAAAGAGCGCTGGATCAGGTTGCTGACCAGCGGTTTTCGTACGCAGACGCAGACTCCAGGAAATGATCAACCTCGTCCCCTTACGCGTCCCCAAGGCAATCCGCGCGGGTCGAGGTTACCGCGCGGATTGCCCTGGGGACGAAGTTGGGAAAAGATTCACATTCGCCCATGCGCAATATGATATAAACAAATGTCTTCGCCAGTGAAATTTCGACGAATAAAGTGCTGACGAAATAGAGGTTGATTTGATGGCAATTTAAGACCCTCTGAAGGAGAGCAAGGAAGCACAATTACCAGACGTACAATATTTAGGCTTGGAATTATATAAACGTGCAAGAGAAGATACATAACGACCGAAATTGGAGGAGAAGTACTGTAATAGTCACGATGACGCATCCGTGAGAATGGCGTAGTTAATGAATCTCTCCGTGCTCCTTTAAAGCTATACTGGGCTGCAAAATGTCTACCTTTCAACGCTTTTACGAAGATGGACTTTAGAAAGAAAGGTTTTGCCGGTTCTATATTGGATAAAGTACAGGGAATCAAAAGGTGTTTCTCTGTTTTAATGCATGAGCGGTCGCTGATATACACCCCCGGATAACGTGACATTATCAGCAGTCTAGCAAGGTTTTTCAGATATGGCAGGGTTTCGCACACAGTACACGCGATTAAACTCCAATTCAGATGATCCTGAAGAGGATTTACCTCCGCAGGGTTTTGACATTGGTAACCGTGGATTTGAGGAAATTGAAAAAGGTAACTTAAAAATAATTATAAGTTTACTTGTGACATGTTTGCTTACGTGCTTGTATAAAGTTTAGGCGGGAAGGTATCATTATTTTACCGATCATCAGCACAGAGATAATTCGAATGCTGTTTAAACTTAAATGTTGTTTTGACGAGTTTACCCCCAGAAGGAATTAACTTGATATCGCTATAAATCAATTATGCTATAATTGTGACACCTTATTAATTCAGAAAGGACTGAACGGTTGTTAAATGAAGCAAGTAACATGCATGCAAAATTTGTTGACAGCAAGGAAAACCCATTCACCATGTCTGTAAACTTTAAAATACTATTAATTTTATGCCCAATGATAAAATAACAATGAGTCATTATATACCATGCCCATAATTTCAATTAGTATTAATGTAATTAATACATAATCATAAATTATGGTCAAACCTCCACTTGCGGACACCTGTAAGCAGACAACTTCCATGAGTGGATGCCAACAAACCTTGGTCCCTGTGGTTTCTCCTTTGAAGAGACTTTGTAAACAGACACTTCTTGTAAGCAGACACTAATTTTTTCTGAGGGTGTGTCTTTCCTGGATGTTGTTCAATTCAAACCCATCCTTATTCTTGTTTTATTTTATTCACACAGGCCGCTGGAATCATATAGAAAATCTTGATGAGTTCTTTATTCGCATATCCTTTTTTTGATTCTACTAATTTTGTAGTTTAATGATATCAACTTGTAGTAATTTTTGTTGAAGAATCTATCTGCTACTTTCCATTAATAAGCAAAGGTTCAGGTCATTTATTAAGAAATGCAGTTCATCATTCCTTTTTTGCCCCATTTGCAAATTACAAAGAGTTCTTTGTTGAAATAATCATTCTGGGCTCCTTATCATTAATTTTGTTACAGGGGTATATTTCTTACTTCCTTTTAAGATATTGTAGCATTTTATATAGGTATGTGGCTCGCCTTGATAAGTTATTGAAAGTTCTTAGGGAATTGAAATGGTTGCTCTCCTTAATCAGTAACACATATATGAATATCACCGAAATAATGGATTTGTTTGCATTCTCTTAAATGAGATTTTTGAGTTAATGTATGTAACTTTGTCATACTGAGTTTTTTGTCTTTTCATGTAGACAAGTTGAATGAATACTAAAACAAACTTTATCATGAGAAATAAAACCATCCACTTAATTTGCTGCTATCACTCACATTTTTTTGCCCTGCTATTTAAGCCTTTAAATATACCTTAACGCAATTCATGGTTTGGTGCACTAGGTTGCTCCATAACACGTGAACCCCTCCAACCCCCCACCCCGCCAAATATTCCAAGGCAAATAATAAAAATAATGGTTTAACTATTCATTTAATTTATTCAAAATTTATTTGTTACAAGTAAGTTAGGAAGTTTACTGACGGTATCTCAAGGGCAAGTCAGCAATTAATGAGTGCTTTTCATTGTTTCTTTCTTGCAGCCAATTTGTGTTTGTGGTTATTTTTACATCATTCTTGGTTCTGTGTGTGGATTATGACACTTTGTTTAATCACAAGAACCCCACCTTCTCCAATGTAATTCATTTCCACAAAGTGCAACAGTAAGTTGCTTTTTATAACATTATTGTTTCTTACTTACACATGTATATTATCCACAGTAAAGAGATTTTAGATGTGTAATTTTAAAATAATAAATTATTTATTGTTGGGGTTAGAGTGGCATCAGAGCTCATCGTCAGATTTCTGGTTTAAAAGCCAGTGCAAATGTGTCTTAATTTTATTGTTGAGTGATAATAATAATTATTAAGAATTTTTGAAGAACGGTCAGGAAGAAGTACTCACCATTCTTTAGGCACTTCATGCATGCTTATCATGAATTACACGTATATAGCATTAGCAACATTAGTCAGAGTTTTTGCTTTTGCAAAAAATAGACTGCCATGTAATTGCAATGTTAAAATGTTGGCATACTTTCTAACACAAGCAAATTAGTGTTTGACCCTATCTCAGCTCTTTGCTTTTTATTGCAGTATGGAGCCTGCCATTGTTGTTTGCCTAGTCATAGCTTTTATTTTCTGGCTCATTCGTTTGGCAAGAATTGTGATCCATTTCTTTAAGCTTCTGGAAATACGTGCATTTTACAAGAATGCATTGAGAATACCAGAGGTAAGACTTATTAAATAAATTTATAAACTTAGTGGACATTTTTTTATCAGCTACTGTGTTTTAAACATCCTAATAAAGTCATCTGTCTTAGGTATAAATCATCTTCGCTCCAGCTGGAGCATAGGGCCTCCTCTGCAACTTTCCATCAGACCACATTTTGTGCTTTAATAATTAACAGACTGTTACACTGTTTGTAGAGTGAACTCAACAACCTACAATGGCAAGATGTTCAAAAGAGGTTAATAGAAGTACAAAGGGTTCATCAAATGTGTGTCCATAAGGAGGAATTAACGGAACTTGGTAAAGTATTGTCTACAGTGTCAGTGTTTTCAAAATGAGCCGTCGGCCATCGCATCCAACTCCAACTTTTCCATTTGCGACGCCTACTTTCCCTTGGGTAAATAAATTCTGAAGTAAATAAAGTTTTCCTAAAAGAGCCAGGTGTCCACAAATGTTTTTGAGTGAATAAACTTGAAAATTTTGTTGAGAATTTCGCCACAACATCGCTTGAATCGTCTGAATCTGCTTGCATACGTCGATCAGACTCAGATTGCAAGCCAGCGGTTTCCAACAGTAAGTACTCTATTTATGACAACACATTCTGTATTTCAACACGAGCAAAATGGCGGTGAAGCGACAGCGTGGACTAGCTGAGATGTGGCAGCTAGCAGCGCCAAAAACGGAAAAGAAAAAGGAAAAAGGATGTACTTGTTTAACAAAAGACCTGCAGTTTTATTGCTAGGGTTATTTTAATAAAAAAAGGTATCTGAACATCCCATTTTGCGCCTCAAAATGCTGGAAAATGCATCTCCGAGAGTCTAGAATTTCAAATTTCTTTGGGGAGCATGCCCCCTGACCCCCCTAGGGGCCAAGGCCCGAAAGGCCTTGCAACTCCTACTTAACTCAATGCAACTTCTATTTTCAAAAGTTGTGAAAACACTGAGTGTAGATACATTTGCATTAAACATTTAGTAATATGAAGGTATGAGTAGTTACCAGAAGAACAGCAGTTAGAGC
>OX419343.1:27384352-27396852 GCA_948470475.1 Galaxea fascicularis | reverse complement strand
TTCATGGTCCTAAGGTGGTCATATGAATGGGGTTCGACTGTATAACAATCTACTCTTGTTCCATGCACAAGAAAATCAGAACAGGTTGCCAGCAGATCTATTTCGTTTTGTTATTTGCATTTTTTGGTGCACCCATTTATGCGTGGCTATGCTGTCAGTGACCAATGGAAATGTTTGTTGTTGTCAATTGCCTTCCAGGTTCGAGCAAAGTTCTCTCAAGTTTTTCAGTACAAAGCGGTGAGTCAATGGGCCATAATTCAGTGCGAGACTTTAACAATTGGGCCATTTATATAGGAGAAAATAAGACGCAAAATGACTGTGTAATATTATAGTACAAAATAAATGTTTGCATCTTATTTTAGACATGACTTAAATAAGACACATCTTAGAACAGGGTTTCAGTTGTTCTTATTTTGTCCTTGTCTAAATTAAGCTGTGAACTTCCAGGTATAAATGCTTTTGTGACATGAACTATAATGCTCTTTCATAACAAAACAACAACACATTCAGGGTTTTCAATAAGAATCAGAGTAGGTGGCAAAAGTTTAGGAGTAGGTGGAGAAAATACAATTTTGTTCCATGCTATTCATAACATTTGAGGTGAGTTGTTAATCAAAGTAGGCGGCGAAATCATGTGAAGTAGATGGCGAGTTTCGCCGGCCACCGGCCCTTATTGAAAACAATGCACATTTTTGACGAGTCAGCTGGCAAACAAAATGGCTTTGCAGTACTCAAAAACACAAGCAAAGACACCCCAAAACAGAGGAATACGTGAACCTCAGCAAGCATCTAACCAACTTATAAACGGTACAGTTTGCATCCTATTTAAGTTACGTCTTAGATAAGACACATCTTATTTTCTCCCACATAAATGACTTTAATGTCGGGGAGTGTTACATAAATTTCTCATAAATCTGTGAATGAAGACATCATACTAAAATTTAGTATTATTATTTTGCTGTACATGGAGTGTCCTAAAATAGGGTGCTTTTGAACCAGTGGGTTCAATCAAGGTAACATGGTCTTACAGGTTGGTTTTGTTGTATTTGTCAGGAATATGTGGTTCAGGAGTTGGTCAGTCCTGTCATCACCCCATTCCTGCTGTGTTTTAATTTGCGCTACAAAGCTTTAGATATTGTGGATTTCTTCAGAAACTTCACAGTTGATGTTGTTGGTGTTGGTGATGTTTGTTCGTTTGCACAGATGGATGTTAAAAGACATGGGAACCCAGAGGTATCTTGACAGAAAAGTGTAACCAGTTGAAATTAGTTCATACATAATTACTTGTAATTACATAGTAGTTCACACATTTTTTAAGAGATTGACTGTACAATTCTCCATTTTGCCCAAATTGTCTCCAGCATCTAATTTCTCCTGGTAATACTACCACACAGTCAAAGGGAATGCTCACCTAAGATAAAAATAATGTATTTTTATTTAACTAAATTCTCCCAACTTGCACCACAGGGAAATTCTGGAAAACAGTGGGGGTCTTATTTAATGTTTAGATTAGAGCTAAAAGTGTTAAAACCCATGTGATGAACTTGGGTTGGTTTTAACTGACAGCTAATCATCAGGGCATGGTCATAAATTTTGTGTGAGTACTGGACACATCTATGTCCAGTTGTCTCAAGTTACATGATGAGGGAAGGAAGTATAAAGAGTTGAGATTTGCATATGTGAGCTGTTTTTCAATTTTGTAATCTGTTTATTGTTTTAGTGGCTCAGTGAAGGTCTGACAGAAGCAACACAATATGAACAAGCAGAACATGGAAAAACTGAACTTTCTCTTGTTCATTTTTCAGTAAGTTTTGATTTTGTTTTAGTGCTACCGGTTGTAAATGACCTTCTCCCCAGTTCCAAGATCTCTATTGCCAACTTGTCATTTTAGATAAGGAATCCTACATGGAAGCCAACAGATCGAGGTGCTCAGTTCATCAGCACAATCAAGGAAAATGGTAAGTGCAGACTGATATAAAGGAAACAAAATAACATTTTTGGCAAAAAATAGTGAAGGTGCCATGTCCTCTGGAACCACAGGTGAGTGTTGAAGTTGCTATAATTTGAAGCTCTTCGAAAATTTGCAACTTACTTTTAACACATCAGGCCCCGGTTGTTCAAATGTTGGATAGCGCTATCCACCGGATAAATCACTATCCAGCGGATAAGTAATGGGAAAGCTAATTCCACTATCCGCTGGATAGATATTTATCTAATGGATAGTGCTACCCAGCCTTTGAACAACCAGGGCCAGAAAGATAATTTCAGTTTTTACATGTGTTAGCAAACACAAAGAACAACAGGGCTGTGAATAGTTGCCTTTAAAGTTATATTGGTTTTAATTGTCAATGCCAAGAATGATTTAAGTTCACTAAGAAAATTTACACCAATTATTGGTGTAAATTTTCTTTCATTTCAGCAGTGCAAGAAGGCCTAAACTTGAGTACCAGTGCTGCATTGTCTGAACCCAACTCGCTCCCAGATTATAGAACAGCTAGTGTGAGTATCATCAGTATTCAGTGTAACCTCAACTATTGACTAACCATGTGGATAGGTTGGGAGTAGCAATGAGTGAATGTACTGTACTGAATGATATATTTACTTTATGGTGGCAAATCCATTTTTTGTGAATTGCACATGTTGATTTAGTGGACATAAAATAACAGCAACAGTTACCCAAGAAAGTGCACACTGTGTTGAGACATGATTACTCTTTTATATTAGTCTCTAGGGCAACATACTGCATGTGTTGATGAATTATCTTTCTCTTCACCTCTTAGTTCCCAGGCTTGCCATACATTAATCCATTGAGCATCAGTGATCCATCTCTCACTGCACTTGGAACTGCCACTGGAACACCAAAGCAGCAGGCTCAAGCACAAGAACATCTGATGACCTCAAGCATGATGTACTTGCATGAGGTACATGATTTGTAGGGAGCAGCCTTCCAGTCATCAAACAACTGTCTTGACTTATTGAAGAGAGTCCTCCCCCAATCGTCATTGCCTTATCCTTATCTTTGTTTAATTCTTTTGACCCCTTTTTGGTTTGAGTAAGAGTATGGTAAAGTTATCACCTAAATAGTATCTTAAAATACACTCATGGTAGTCAGTCACATTGACCACCCAATGTCATTTTGGTTTCCTCTTTCTTAAGCATAAATTAACTGACTACAGACCAGTGCAACTTAAGCTCTGAAAATGCCTTGGTTCATCTCTGAACCCAAGGCTTTTCTCTGTGCAAAGGATGAGCAAAAGTGTTGATTGCCAGACCTTAGGTTACTGTGAATTCTTCTCACTGGCCTAACTCAGGAGAAAGAAAAAAACAATACCCCTGTGACCAGGAAGAAATAGGGATTGAAGAACACCTATAATTTTGTTATGAGAAGCATCTTAAATCTCAGTCATTTGCAACAGCAACAAGTTGCATCTTTAAACCAAAACACACAAAGGCTGAGTTGCTTGAAGCATGGTTAGCATCAACCATTGATTAAGTTATAACCTGTAGCTTGCCATGGGATGTAACCCAGGTTAGTGCTAACCACACTTTGAACAACTTGGCCCAGACACCAAAGATACATATTGTTACTGTTTGTCGGGACTGAAACCACATTCTGTCCATTTTAAAATTAACAGTCCTCTTATGGACTAGGTAAGTGTAGTGTATGGGTGTAAGCAGGGGATTATGTAATGTTCTCTTTCAGCTGCGAGATCGTCAGGTTGAACAGTCTGGATCACCTCAAGGGAGCAGTTTAACTACAACAGCGGTGGCAGTGCGAGAACAACCATCAACATCAGCAGCAATTGATGAAGAACATGGCAGTGAAACTGAGCTGCTAAGGTAGGTCAATGTTTCACACCAGGCAACCTGTATGGGATCTGCCTTCCACTGTATTCAACGAAAATTGCCATTCTTCCAGCCAGCATTTTGTTTACATTCTGCCCATTCTCATTGCCTCTTTTTGCCCTCACCCTTTAAAAGGCACTGCTCTGCATCCAATGCTAGCTCTCTCTATATATCTTCTGACTTATTTTCTTGCAGGGACGCCAGTGGAATTGTCTGATCATGGGAATCAAAAATGTGACTTTTTTGATCAGCAGAAGCATTGGATTAGCTTCTGACACATCCTAAACATGATCTTGGACCTTTTGGTACTGAACATGTGTGACATGAAAATCAAATTGTGTAACATTTTCTTTACAAATCAATATATTTATGTTTCCAGTTAGTTATACTATGAATGCAGAATGAGCTGCAGTGTAACTAAGGTGTTTCAAGAAGAGCTTAGTAAAATCTTGTTAAAGTGCCACTATGATCAAAAAATCATTTTCTTTTTTTCTTCAGATTTTGAAAGCGTGTTCGCTTAACACCTGACTGGCAAAATTTTGAGCTTTGATTTAGAGTGTAAGGTTTGGATTTCACGGTCCGCCATTACTCACGTTCAAACCTGACCGATTGGACCTCAGAGGCTTGGATCTAGGGAAAAGTGGTGTCATTTACTCACTAGCTTAAAATTTCAGCGTGTAAACGCAACTTATTATATATGCAAAACATGAGTTAAAAAATCTGAAAACCCGAAACTCTCGTGCTGCATATTAATTCAGCCGCATACACACGCATTGCATTCTTAAACCAGAGTCTTTGACGTCGTTTTCTCCTCGACCCAGCTCTCTCAAGATTTTAAAGTTAGTAATGGCGGACCAATAAAATAACAAAATTCCAGTTAAAATAAACAGGTGTCTTTTTAAAATCAGAACTTAAAACTTGGGTCACTTAGTGTTTAGTTAACATAGTTTTGAAATCCAAAGAAAAAGAAGAATTGTTTTTTTGGTCATAGTAGCACTTTAAGTTTATTGAAGGTTTTGAGAGGTTGCTACATATTTCAGCAGTATAATGTACAGTGTTTAGTTTATACTATTCATTATTTTGCAAGAACTAAGTTATTTAGCAGTTCATTTATAGCATACATTTAAAGATAGCAGCAAGTGATTTAATCGGCTGACTTTTATTCAGTTGCTGTTGAGGTTTTTATACATCATTCTATAACAAGGGATTCCCAGTGGTTAACAGAAAATAATAAAAGAGGTTTATTTTCAATAACTGTTTGACTTTGTCTGCCCGTACAGTGAGAATCACACTTTAAGCTTAGTGCCTCTTGAAATAATGCATTCATTTTACTACAAATAACATACACACTATCACAGTAAATATAACAAGTCTTCTTCTTTTGCTGCCTGAACTGTTTTTTTTTTTATTTGTAGTGGAAGCCACCTTGCATTTATTATTATGGGAAAATACCAATCAATATTGCTACTTTCTTTACAAAAAAAATTGTCTTTGAACAGTTTTGAAAATGCCATTACTGTTTATCTAGTACACAAAAATGTTACTTTGCAATCTTTTAAAGCTAAAATAATAAATTCGATTTTGTACAAAAATACATACCGGGTAACTATTGTATTCGTAAAATAGTTTTGGCCAATGTTTTTATCTACTGTTTGAATGTAACAAGGTCCTTTAAAGATACAGGGTACAATGTTAAACATTTAGAGGTAAAAAAAATCCTTTGGGTGGTTGATTTTAGGATAGGTAAATAGTATTTGGTGACAAAGTGCATTAATACTCCCTCTGAATAAGATGATAGTCCATTTCACAGCTTATGCCAGAACATTTTAAAAAGATTTATATAAAAAGCTAAATTGCAGGTCTACTGATCACGTGCTTTCATCATCATCAATTTCAACATCAAAATAAAATTCATCTTCAAGCATCTTGAGTCTAGAGTAGCCATAGTCTTCAAACCGTATCTTTGCCCTTCTTTTCATTCGCTGGTATAGAAAATTCCCCACAATGATCGCTCCACCTACACATATGATGACTGCTAAACAGATGCCCACAATCTCCTTGCCTTTAGAAGAAACTGCAGATGGAGTTGCTGTTGGAATTCTTTGTGGAGATGACAAACATGGAACCTTTAAATCAGAAAATAGACTTATGAATGTTGTGACTAACTCTGAAAAAATTTAATTGATTTTTCTTATTTTCCTTGATTTGCTGGACTTAAAAAGTTGTTTCAAGACACCATGTGTTATCAAACATGGTAATTGTACAATTTTTTTTTCACAATTATAGTACAGACAACAAAATTACTCAATTCTGATTGGTCAAGAGCAGTACAATAAATGCCAATGGGGAGTGAGCACAGTCATACGTTGAAAATTTGAATGTAAGGCACAGAAGCTGCCATTCTCTGGAATCATTTATTGGACTAATTTCTTATAATACACAATTTTCATGTTGTGTGACCTCATACAATTTGTTGTTTGTTTTGACTTGTCAAAAGGTTTAATTAAGACTAGAATATTAGCTGTCAATTTGATATCTGCTGTCTGGCGCATGAATCAATCTTTGTCTATTGTACCTGTGAACTTTGCACTAAGCTTTCATTCTGTAATCGAGCGAGCACTCTTTCCCCTCCTCCCCATCCCAAGGGGGGTTTTGATTTCTGGTTCGATCGCTTTCTTTTGGTTAATAAAGATCTAGAAACTTTAGCCCCATTCCAGTCTCAAGTCTTGTCTTTAGTTGATCGTATTAATTAGTTTTATTGAGCAAACTATAAATAAAAAATCGCACAACCTTGTACAAGTGATTTTCAAAGTTCTCAAATGCACTCGCCTTAATTTTGAGAACTTTCAAAATCACCCGTACCTATTAATCATGAATTGTACTCTAGGTTGTGCCATTTCCTGTACAAATAGAAGACAAATTTACAAATAACAAAAACTGGTTGTATGTTGCAAGCTTTCCAATGCATGTCAACATTGGCTGTCATCAACAGTTCCTGAAAACTATAATATAACTATTGACTAGCAAATACTAGAGAAATAAGTAGGTTGGCCTTACCTGGGTGTCCTGTGGACAGGGAGTGGGCCTTTGCAACTGACACCTCAACTGACTCTCTTGTATAAAGACTCCATAGCTGTCATTTAATGGCTGAATACTACCCAAAAGAATTTCAAGGAAGAAAAGGGTCAATACCTGTTACTACATTTATAGTACACTCAACAAAATTACTCAATTCTGATTGGTCGAGAGCAGTACAATTAATCCCAAATAGTACTCAACAGGAGTACCTATTAAGTTTCCATGGCAACAGTGCGTGAGAACAGCCAAACGTTGCAATCTTTAAGTGAAACTGGATGAAAAGGCACATAAACCAAAGTTACCACTCTCTGAAGGATTTGTTGGAATAATTTATTAAAATATGCAATAATTTACAAGTTGCACAACTTCACACAATTCGTAGTTTTGCTGAGTGAACTATAAATAAAAAATCGCACAATTCATGATTAATAGACACTCGTGATTGAAAGTTCTCAAACTGCACTTGCCTAAAGGCTCATGCAATTTTGAGAACTTTCAAAATCACTCATACCTATTAATCACGAATTGTACTCGAGGCCGTGCAATTTCCTATACAAATTATTTTGAATGGAGGGGAGACTGATACATAATACAAATGTGGTAGCATCAAGGCAAGTTAAAACATCTCACTTGCAGTTGCTGTCCCTTGCTCAAAAATGCCGGTGCTTAAGTTCCCGGAAAAGAGGTGGTAACAACAATAAAATGGTACAGCAAGTGGGAAGTCGGCTGGTTGAGAAAAAAAGTGAAATAATGGAATATTTACAGTTGAAAGTGCAGAGGGAGGACAACAACAATTTTGATTGTGCTCTTTCTTGTCGTTTTTTCCAATAATTATTTATGTTTTAGGGAGGGATTCTGGGGAAGGACGTGTTCAGACATCCTTGATTTCACCTGTAAACTAATTATTCTACTGCTTCAGTCAACATGCAACAACTACCATCCTCATGTGAACCAAGGGTGAAATGTTGCTTTTGTATAATTATGATCCCACAAAACTTCAATTTAATTTGGTAGTCCTAATCAATCCTTGTTTTTGAACTTCAGACTGTCACATACAGCAAAAACCTGCATAAACGAACAAGTGGATTAAGAATTTGGTTAAAAAAGTACCATAGACATTAAACATTCAGCCTGAAAAATGAAAATTGTTTTTATATAAAAAGCTGGATGGTATGAGTTACTGAGTTAGATATTGTTTATTTTTAAAAACTTCAAAGACCATGGCACAGATTGTTTCACTGCAGTTATAGGAATTTTCAGGGTACATTGTTTTTGGACTTTGCTTTGTGTATCACAAAAACTGCTACCCCTCCCCCAATGTGGTATTGTTGCCATGATGTTGGAAGTTAGTTCAATAAAATTAATAAAAATTTAGTACTTGTACATTATTTCATCTGTTGAGTGTTGGTAGTCTTGTTCCGTGTTTAATTTTTAGAAACAATTTTAAGAACACCTTAAGAACACTTTCAGGTTGATTTTGCAGAAAACACCTGATAAATAAGAAGAAGACCAGCCTGAATCCCCAAAACGTGTTCTTTTATGCCGGTTTTTACTGTAATTCACTTTGTTGTTTTGACTTTTCATTTTAAATTTAATGAATAAGAGAATTGGAAAAATACCCATATAGACTCACATTCGGACTGGCTATCCTTGCACACTAACCTGTTACATTCCATAAGTCCTGAAACTGTTCCAGCACAGCATCCCAGATTGTCATAAAACTTAAGAACATCCTACAAATTAGGAAAATAAAAGGTCACTGCATTTGTAACCAATTCAAATTACAAAGAATGCCCTAAAACCTCTAAAAACTCAGCTGGGCCAGTTTATCCTGCCTCTGTCGTTGCCCATGTTAACTCACAGGATGTGGGAATGAAGTGCCTATGAAGCACAGGCTTTTGATTTAATGTGGGGCACAATGCCATGAACATGTTAAGTGATTGTATTGAACTACTTTATTCTGCATAAGTCTAAAAATATTAGGATTGGTACTATAATACTTTGATTGCCTGAACATTGTTCTGGGTGGACTAGCTTGAATGGTTCGTATGTTCCCTTCTAGTCCTTCCCCACTGCAGTAATTTATGTAGTATGCTAGTTTAGCCTAGAAGCTTCTTGCATATTCAATTAGTATCGTATCACGGGGATTAAGCAGTTTTCCAAGTTTACGTAAGATGCTATAAAAGATTTAATCTTGTAATGTTACTTTATTTAGTTGAGCTGGAAAGTTCTAGAATGTTATGTTGTTAAGTATATAAGCCAATCAGTGTAGCTTTTTTTTTTTAAAGAAGAAGGAGAGAGAGAGAGAGAGAGAGAGATTGTTTTTGAGTCAGTAGTGTTTAAAAGCTGTGAGTGTTGGCGGAGGCTGTATTTATTGAAGTGTGACAGAGGTCATGTGTACATTTGGCAGAGACTGTGTTTATTTGAGTGTGACGGAGGTCAAAGTGTAATTTACAAGCCTAGCGTGTGCTTGGTCTGGAGTTACTTGTGCGGAATTTACTACGTTTGTTTGGAATAAATAGCCTTGTTGCTGTTCTGACAACCCTGAGTTCTGTTTAGACTGCAAACTACCTACCACTCACAAAACAAACTCGTTGTAACAATTTACAAGAGAGGGATCAGAGATCCTGCACAATTTACAACTGAAGAACAAACCTGACAAGCAAAACCAACAACTTCAACCCACATCCAGGGCTATTGATTCTGAGTTTGTGAATCAAACTAGTTAATATTGTTAAGCCAATTAAAGTGCTCCACACTGACCAACCCCCTCCTGCCTCACTAGTGAGTTACTAATTTCTAGTTATGATGTCAATACCATAAAGGTGTTTGCAGGTATAACTTACAGAGTAGCACTGGCTTAAACATGTGTTGTCCATTAAATTCTTGGTAACACTGCACTCCTAAAACATTCAACAGTGAGCAACTAAGTTGATAGAATTGTAGAAAACAACAGGAATAGTCTCTTTTGTTCCAAAACATTACATACTCAGCCCAAGGTAGACTTTGCAGGCTGAATGAACCCTACCCTCTCAAACATTCCAGTTTGTCTTCATACTGTCATTTCATTATCATAGATATACATTCCCTGGGTGTAAGAAGTTACTGGCCCAAATACTTGCTAAAAAAACAGCATATATTGACTAACCACAGCATCTGCAATCTCAAACTACTTTGGATTTTGATTTACATATTAATTACCAGCCAAGTTAAAAAATAACTGGTGACAGTCCTGTTTCCCTCTTAAAAATTTCACAGAATATGACCTTCCTCAGGGTGGGTCTGAAATTTCTACATATAGACCCAAACATTTTCACGAAATAAAAAACATACCTCTACATTGGAAGAATTCTTCAGTAATCCATTGATGAATTTGTCAGCACAAGCTAAGTGATTATCCTGGATGCAAAGCGACTGAAGAATTGCAAGTACAAATTGGACATAACCTTTGTCACGTTCCTACACAAATGATATACAGACACAATTGTCAACTTCTAAAACAATAAACATGCAAGTACAAAAACAATTAACCTCTTGTTACTGCTGAAAACCTTACTCTTCAGCTGAAGGTTAAGGTTTTAAGCAGTAACAAAAGTTTAAATACCATCAAATAACCATATTAACACTGCAGAAATCTGTTGTAACATTTACTGTAACATCTTTTGTTAGAATCAATAATGTTGTTATCAGAAGTTTGAACTGCATAACATTTCCCCGATAAAGAAAGATAGCAGCAGGAAGTTAAGGGGAAATACGCCAAGAGGGATAAACAAATGATAATGAAAAAGAATTGTTTTGAATTTGCAGCGTATTTGTAACAGCAGCACAGTCTTTCAACAACAACAACAATTTATTAGGTATTTCCAAAAAGTTACATGGCATTACCTAAACTAAACTAATTTATTATATATATAATAAACTGGAATAAAATTTGCAATCAAATAGAATAGATAATAAGAAAATAATACTGTTGAGTTTAATTTTGTTTTATACAGTGTTTTGTGTCTAACATTCATTGTCTGAAAGATAAAGCAGAAATAAGTTTGCATATAAATGGGTCAAGATTATTAAAAAGGAACAACATTTTGGAGTTAAGATCAAGATCCTTGAAGAGAGGATATTTTAATGTGATTTTGTTATTGATTTTTGTGTGAATTTCAACATAGAAAGAGCAAGATTCAAGACTGATGCAAGATTGTGTTTGAGTGGATTTGAGATGAGCTAAGAGCAAGTTCGTAACTTTTTTTTGTATAACTTACTTTAGTGGTGTTTAATATAATGGAGGTATGGAGCATCAATAAGAGAGCCACATTCATTTATGTAAACTGGGGGCACTAGTTTAAATTCAGGGGCATTACATAGTAGTGGGCTGTTGTTGGATTAGTGGGGACATCTTAAGTGTTATGAGGGGATTTGGTACCTAGTATTTTTATTTTATTCAAATTTATAGCTTAAGCTTTTCAGGTGATTTTCCACCTTTCTGTCTTTCGGGATTTGGGGTGATATTCCACCATTCCAGATGTCGCCAAGAAGTAAGGAAGTATTAAGTAAGCTTAAGTGTCGCCAATAATTTATTCCAGTGCATTACCTGCACTAATTAACTTGAGAACAATTAAATTGTTGTCCTAAATCTATAAACTAGAAGCAGTTATCAATGTTACCTTTATGTCCCATTCCTGAATACAACTGTTGACAAGTTGATTCAGAGATTCCCAGCACTCTCCTTTGCACAAATGTTTTAATGAAGACTGCACTTTGATGAACCATCCTTTCAAAGCTTGAAAATCAGCTGATTTTACTTTATCGTATAAACAGCCATAGCTTCCACTCAAGCAACTTTTTGACAACTTTTCCAACTTCAAAAGCTCATGTTCAGTTGTGGAGGAAGTAAGATTGACAAAAATAGAGTTACAGCGGTTAAATGTGTCATTAAAGGTTGCACACTTCATCAAATTCTGCGAAACTTTCAAGATTAGGTCATCGTTGAAACTAATTCCATAAGGTTGCACAAAAACTCTGAAAATGTTCAGCTCTTTCGATAAGAAAAATGCAAAAGCCACGTTACTTAAGTACAAACTTAAAGATAGAACAATCAAACTGAATGTTTTCATGGCAAATGCTAAAGAAGAGTGGCAAATCCGCATTCCCCTCTTCTCACACCCGGATCACATGACCCCTTGTGGGTCATGCCCGCTGAAACTGCACCAAATTACGCGGGCATCACCCGCCGAAGGATACTACGCCTGAGCGATTTCCGGTCGGGCACCTCTGAGGAGGAAGTCATATCTTACAGCCGCAACAAATGAAGACCATTTGTGATTTCACTTAAAGCTTCTGCTGTACAAACCGTAACTGAGCACTATTTCTGACCATAAACTGACGACAACAAGCCACAAAACGAATGAAATTGAAAACCCAGTCTCGTCGTTTATCTCGTATGATCCTACACCCGGGCGATTTAATAATGGATAGCTCTTGTGTGAAAAGTAAAATGTTAAAGTCGCCTCAGATAAGGTCTTGTCTATTTTCACCTACTTTTGGTGAATGCAAATATCCAATAAGAACACTGTATATCG
>OX419343.1:27356852-27379352 GCA_948470475.1 Galaxea fascicularis | reverse complement strand
AAGACAGATTCCTGCAGTGTTTTGTCTCCAAGGCTTCCAGAAGGGCGCCAATCATTCACAGGTGACGCCATAGACCTCTTTCATAATGGCGGCCAAATAAAATATTCTTTTGTTTTAATGCTGATAAGCCTTTCTAACCTCGCTACTATGTGCGGAGATCTCGGTTTTTCCAACCGGGATCTCCGGAACCGGCCCGAACATTTTTGCCATATGAACACTTCAGCCTGGTTACCGGGAGGAAAGTAATACAATGCATTTTCGTGATAGAACGGATATTTTATGACATTACCAAGATTTTACCGTACCTCTCTTTTCTTCGAAAATGAAACTCGGAATAGTTTCATTTGATAGTTAACGTAAACTCAAAGGAAATTTGATGCTGCTTAAACAAAGAAAATCAAGAAATTCTCGCCAGGCTTGTTCGTTAGATTTCATGCCTGAATGGTCGCGTCACCAATTTTTCAAATGTTTCATCTCGGAAAGCAGGCTGAAAGTTGCCATATGAACAGAAACCTATTTCATCTCGGTAACTGGGCCAGCCCGGTTAACCAGGCTCACATGAAGAGGCCGTAAGCCTTATGAATTAAACTGAGTTGTTTTTAGAGTATGCTTGATTTTCTGCTTTACAGATCATATTTCATAAGAGCGAAGGCAATTCATTTCATGGTGAAAGGATTCTTGCAAAGTTTGATGTATAAAAATTTGCAGATGCAGGTAGGATGGAGTCATTAGTTCAATTGAATTTGATCATAAGAGAATATGCTAAGTTTGATTTGTATCAAGTATGTGGAGAGTCATTTTAATTTTGTTTTATAGTTCTTTTTCTGATTTCATTCAATGTGTTCTTTAGATAGTTTCTCTGGGAGCTGGATTTGACACACTTTTCTTCACACTTGCCAGTGATGGACTGTTAAAAGATACAAAATATTTTGAGGTGAGAGTTGCCTTAAAATATACCCTGGTGTAAGGAAACCCTGATGTACTTGGTGTTCTAAATATTTTAAATGTTTGCCAATATTGATCATAATGTTGTGCATTAGGTTGATTTTCCAGAGGTTGTCAAACAGAAATCAAGTTTAATTCTACAGAACAAAGAATTATCCCAAGTACTTGGAACAATCACTGCAGAAAAAGAACAATGGCTTGGAGGAGGTAGTCTAATGCTCTTACTGTTTGTTGTTTCCTGTACTTGCTTTTGTGAAACTGTACTTAAAATAAAACTCCATGATTAATTAGATGGATATTGCCTGTGAGTAGAATGCAAAATCCTCATGTTGTGAGACTGGGGAGGGTGTAGAGTCTCTTTTTCAGAGTGTTAAGATTTGACAGTAGTACCTCCTTAACAACCTCTCCCTTAGTGAAAATTTATGTGAAGACACCCACTGGCACACACTCATAGAAGCTCCTCCTCCACCTATCCATTCCCTCACCCCCCCCCCCCCCTCCCCCACTCCATGAGTAAAAATGTATGCATATGAACAGCCACGTGACCCTAAACCTGATGTAATTATATGATACTGTTCAAACAGGTGTGAACAGTGCGAAATACTCTTTACTGGGGTGCAACTTAAAGAACCAACCAATGCTAGAAAGCTGCCTTCTAAAATGTGGACTGAACACCTCTTCTCCAACCCTGCTGCTGTCTGAGGTTGTGCTAACATACATGGACCCACCTCAAAGGTATGAATAATGTTTCTTATTGATAATCAAGCAGGGCAAAAATAACTAAACAGTAAATAAATTGAAAGGAAAATTTCTTTACATACATACGTTTATTTCATGTCCCCATGGGGCTTTTCAGTGAAATATGTATGTAACAAACAACAATGAAACACAAAAGTAATTCTATGTAAACTAAGTAAAATTTAAAATCCACTAAGAAATTCAAATCTAATAGAAGCAAAAGAATTAGAATAATTAAACTATTCCGTACTAGATAAATTCAGTTAGCCATCCATTAAGAGTCTTTTCCTCATCAAGATCTTAAAAAGAGGGAACGATTGACTTAACTTAATATTTTGAGGCAGAGCGTTCCAGAGAGATACCAGCTGTGAGTTTCTAGTTTTGCGTGTTGATATTGATGAACGCTTAGTAAACTGATCAGATAGATACTTTGGAACAAGGCCATTCATGCATTAAAATGCAATAATTGAATTCGCGAGTAATACATGTGTTGTTTTACGGGAAGCCAGTTGAGTTGCCTGAGAATGGGAGTAACACGATCGTATTTCTTTGACCCACTAACGATTCTGCAAGCAAAGTTCTGAACAGCTTGGAGTTTGGCAATGTTAGATTGTGAAGTATTGCTCCAGACTGAAGAGCAATAAAAAGTTTATTGCAAACTAACGCGTTGATAATAAGAATTAAAGTGCGGTTGTCGAAGCAATGTTTAACACGGTTTATCTGGCCTAATTGTGACATACAAGAAGCAACAGTTGCAGTGGCATGATTGTGTAAAGTTAAACTTGTATCCAGTATAACACCAAGGTCTCTGACGGCCTCCACTGGAACAAGCTGTTTTCCAAGGAGCGAAAGCTTAAAGTTGTGGGTCTTAGCTGCTCCAAGTTTACTTCCACAAACTAGGAGCTTCGTCTTGTCAGGGTTTAACAGTATCTTGTAAGGTCTTGGTTTATTTCTGCTACTATGCGTGATTGGTCTTGAAGCCGGAAAGACAGCAAGAGCTTAGTATCGTCCACGTAGCACTGGACTGAACAATGTTGTGGAACTGATGGCAGATCGTTCTTATAAATGCTAAAGAGGAGTGGTCCTAATATACTCCCCTGAGGCACACCACTGACCACTTACAGACGTTCTGGTGATGCTGTGCTAATCGTGACAACCTGATGCTAGTAACGGGCGGTTAGATAACAACGGAACCACTGCAAAACTATAGGCGAGGCACTGACGTCTTGCAGTTTGACAAGAAGCAAGTTGTGATCTATACTGTCAAAGGCCTTGCTCATGTCAAGCAGAACTACTATGTTGTTCTTTACTTGTCCCCAATTACAAATGTTTGTTTGTAGTTCTCTATAATTGGAGCCATCTCTTCAGAAAAGTGATCATAACTTTCTCCATGGTTTGGTGTTCAATAAGCAGCTCTGAATTAAAGCTAATTAACGTTGCTTTTTGTGGATTTTCTGCTTCTAGTTCTACAGACATCATTGGATGGGCAGCACGTTTCTTTACGTCTGCGATGTTTGTTATGTTTGAGCAGGTGGGAAAATTAGTCATCTTCTGCTTTCAGAAATATTACTCGCCGTAAAACTGGAAATTTACCTTTAAAGTTGAGAAGCAGCGAAAGCTGCAGATAGAAACTGAAACCGTTAAGTTTCAGTGGGATCTGCGCTGTGACTAAGCGTCAGTTATTGGTGCAAATCAAGGAATTGAACCTATTGAAGTTAACCCATTGGAATTGAATTGGACTCGAGTCAATGGTTTCTAAACCCTGAAGGTTTTATGTACAGTGTAGGACATTTCACACCGTCGCCCCAGTAAGGTAGTGAGTTCATAGCCCAGACCGGAAATCATGCTGGATGTTCGCTCAACATCAGCTTCAGTTCAGGTGATCTATGGGCGGCGAAGTGAACGCGTTGGCCTTGTCTCGTTCACCTCCACACTTAAAATCCGAAACGCATATGGAACGTAGTTCCCGTTGCTGGTTTATGCGTCACTTGGCGCCAATGAGGACTGATGGTGATGATGATGTACTTTAAATACCTGTACATCATTTTAACAGGGAGTTGAAATCATGCCATCGTTTGATAGCGGGGCTGTAGCGATGACTTTCTATCGTTTTTCTTTTTTCCTTACAAAACTGACAAGCGCCGCAATAAGGCCGTTTTAAAACTGATTTTCATGTTGTATTTCAACATAGGTCAACCCAAATGATGCCTTTGGAATAAAGATGTGAGTGCACGTTTTTGTTTTTCAGTCTTGATGTTGTTGATTTTATTTGTAAAAAATGTTTCCCTTGTCAAGACCTATTTTGACTGTTTTGTTTCCCAGGATGAACCATTTTAGACAATCTGTCGGTGCGCCGTTACATGCTACAGAAGCGTTTCCGACTCGACAAAGTCAAATACGGCGATTTACAAAAGAGGTAAAAAAAAAAAAAATAGACCAGTCCATCAACCCTACAAACTGCATGACAATCATTATGGCATAGAGGCAACGCATTTATGTAACAATGATGCTTTAATCTGTGGAGGCCGGGCGTCACCATCCAAACCAGACAAACCCCCATACTTGGCCACTCTTGCTATCACTAACAGAGAAAGCTCAAATGCACACGAATTCTCCCTTCTCGCCGCCTCCTGGAGGCTGAAAGTAAAGACAACAACGATACTCAATGAGTTAGCAACTCACAGATGCTCCCCAAAACTGAAATCTTTGTTAATTTCCAGAACCAGGAGCCCATCACTAGGAGCGTACAACTCCCATACTAAGCCTATATCACGGCATTTTTACAGACGATTTATTTTTCAGTAGACTATCTTTTCCCTCGCAAAGGCAAGTTTCGGTACAGGTAATACCGCATTATTATCACCTTTCTTTTGCTCTAAAGTTTCTCAGCTTCGCAGATAAACTGTAGAACAAAAGAAAGCTCGAGGAAAAGTTTCGCACGAGAGAATGGGGATAATGGAGCATTGTGATTGGTCATTGGGGCTCCTGCGGGAGTCCCATATTCGTGGCAAATTCAATCTAAAAATAAATCGGTCTGTGAAAACGCCGTGACTGGAATATAGGGCATTTATACGTTCCTAGCAATGGGCTCTTGCCAAAACTCATGTTCTTGTTCCAGAGTCTTGTTGTGTGAGTATGTAAATTAATGGAGAATTTACCACTGAACCTACCCATTAGTTTCATTTCTTCTCGCAGGGTTGGCCTTTGGTGAAATGTCCGACACTAAATTTTATTTATTATGATACACTTCCAGCAGAGGAAAAAGCTCGAGTGGAAGTAATTGAACCTTTTGACGAATTTGAGGTAAATTAAATTACCAGTGTCTTTCAGTTAAGTTGGGGCCTTCATGAAGCCGTCAAAAGATAATTTTGAACAAAACGCTTTCTATCGTGATTAAAGAGTGAACGTTTTGCAACATTTGAATTTTGGTGCTTGCAGGAATGGCATTTAATGTGTTCGCACTACATCATATTAACCGCCTTCAAAGGACCTTGTCAGAGCCTGCAAGAAGAGCTATTTCGTCTGCGAAATAGTAAGGCTATGATATTGATATTGGATCGGACATGAAGTTTTAATTACCTTACCTTGCAAAACAAGTCTCGACATATTCCTTTTGATTTCTTTATTCAGCAAAGGACTTGCCTGACCACTCACAGAACACTGAAGATACCCCATGCGATATTTATCCCGTGGATGTTTTGCCTTCAGCAGATGGAGTGAAAAGGTTATATGCACCTTCACTGTTGCATCTCAATGCTTTACCGAAACATTGAAATGTCAGAAATGTGTCAAATTCTCGATAATTGTGGTCGAAGATTAATAGTGATTCCCTGGCTTAAAATACTTCACCGTTTCAAATCCTTGGAAAATAGCCGAGACGTCTAATTATTAACTTAGCTTCTTTTTTTTGTATCTCAGGTTTGGCCATACAGCTACTCATTTGTCTGATGGCAGCGTTCTTCTTATTGGAGGATTTGGTTTGTGTAGAGGGAAACACATGCGGCTAAATGGTGTTCAGTTATTACAATCTGTACAAGGTATAAATGTACGAAAACTGTTGTTCATTTTTATATGGCAATGTTCATGTTGAACAGTCAAATCGTGAGTGACAATGTAACATGTTTAGCTTCTGTGGATAAAATTGCCGAAGTATTATTTTCGCTTCGTACTACTTTCATATATGTTGTAAAGGTTGTTTCTGAGCTTTAGCTTCTGAGGGTTAAATTCTCAGTGAAACATGGATTTTTTATTTATGTTCGTGTGATTCTATTTCTATTTATTTCTCGTGTGTTTTTGCAGACACGTGGCATTGTACGGACGTTACTGGAGATGTCGGCATACTAGGTAAGACATTAAGAATTGGGCCGTGCCAGTGTGTGTGCGCATATCTGATTGTTGCTCTTCCGATGTTCAAAATCGCGTAGAAGAACGTAATATCGGAGAACAGAAATTTTATCCATCACTACAAAGGCCAAATGATTGGCATTAGTATTTTCATCGAAAACTAAATACTTAAAGTAGTAATGCAGCGCTGACTCATCGCGTCATGAGTCTTCGAAAAAGAAAAGCGAGACGTCACCGTCATGGTGATGTCTGCTGTAGCTACTAAGAGACATGTGATGGCCGTCCTACTATGGTAAAGTACTCCGGTTTCTATAATAAACTAAACGCACGCTGTCTTTGTTACAACTCAGATTTATCTCGTTATTTCAGATGGCCGAATGTTTCACTCTGCAACGCTTTTAAGCAATAATGATGTTTTAATCTACGGAGGCCGGACGTCGCCATCCAAACCATGTGTGGAAACTCTTTTGCTATCACTGACAAAGGAAGTTCAAACCGACAGGAATTCTTCTTACTGTACAAACTACACTTCTTGCTGCCCCCTAGAGACTGAAAGTAAATGCAAGAATGATGCTGAATGCTTTTGCTCAGAAACTGAATGTAAAGACAAAGAGGATGTTCAAGGTTCTCAATTAGATAATGAGCACAAGGTCAGTGATTATGGTCAAAGCTGTCGCTTTGTAAAGCAGGGTTACACGCAATGTGTTTTATACCGTCAAGGAGAAATTCCAGAACCAAGATGGCGGCACACTGCTACGCGTATTTTCCTTCCAAACGGTACGCAAAAAACTTTTGTTTCCTTTGACGTCTGTGGTCGAGCAATGGCTTCTTTACGAATATCCATTGTAATTCTACTTGTCTTTTCTTTCTTCCAGGTAATGAAAATGTATTAGTGTTTGGAGGTCGTACCTCTACTCGCCTTGCATTAGGGGATTGCTTTTTACTTCATACCAAATCACAAACATGGACAAAGGTAGTTGCTTTACTTTTCTAGGGTAGTATATCTTTACACAGTATAACAGTTGCTGTCGTCAATGCTAAGCACTGACACCAATCTCAGTTAATACCACTTACTCTATTTTTAGGTATTTCTCAGTGGTGATCCCATGTCACCGCGCCATTCTCATAGCGCATGCGTATGGAACTGCAGTGTAGTGGTAGCAGGAGGCCTGGACGCTAATCTCCATGCCCTCAACACGATACAGATCATAGACACTCAGGTTCAGACTCTGATTTGTTTAAAGCTCGTTGGACAATGTGATGTTGCCAAGACTGAGAAAGTAGTTGCATCATTATTATTTTTTAAACAGGTCAGCCCTATGATCGTACGGACACTGCAAGTCGAGCCACCCTTATCACCAAGGTAATAATAATAATAATAATAATAATAATTTTATTAACAATACAGCAACAAATAAATACATCTTTCACAAAGACAAAATATTTAAAATAAACGACTTCCCTCGATTGCAATAGGCAAAAAGCAGTTACATATCTTAAAAAGGATTCTTCAAATGACTAGAACACTTTTGATGATTACTCGTGTGTTTCTGGAAATGAGATTCAATAAAAACCTATAGTAGTAATAATAATAATAATAATAATTTTTTTGATTAAAAATCTCTATTCGCATAAAATACATAATAATAATAATAATACTTTATTTACCCTCGGATTTTAGAGTAGCTTGTGCAGCTAATATCTCCGAGCATTTTATCAAATAAACTTAACATGATAAGAATCCCAACCGGCGGGAGGCAAACCGGTTGGCTATTTTACAAGGATGACCGAGGAGTTGAACCAGGTACTTAACCAGAACAACACCAGCTAGTGGCCAGAACGAGATTTGAACCCGGGTCACACGCATTGAAATCCAGCGCCCTAACCACTCGGCCACCCTGCCTCCCCAATGTACCAAGGTAACGTCAAATTAGTCAAAAATTGTATTGATGTCATTGTTGTTGTGTGGCATTGATAGTGATGACAATGCTATACTGTGCGCTGTGATTGGTTGAAATACCAAGCGCCACTCTCTCAACTAATCCAATCAGTCGTGACCTGCTCTCTGCGCGTTTTCCCGCGCTTGGCGATATTTACAGTTCTTACACTGCGGGTTGTCCCGATAACGTGACTTTGGAAAGGGATTGTTGAGTCCCGGATTCCTATACTTCTCTGTCTTCTTTTTGTTCACTTGGTTGTTACGTGTCTCACTTGATGTTTTAAACTCTCAAAGCTGGTTCCTCCCCCGATCAAATGATCCCGTTTTCGAACCAAGTTTGCATGAGACTCATCTGTGCCGTATTCAGTTACGCTCTCGTCTTATCTTTGATTTAATACACGTAAGTAAACTTAAAACCTAAAATAGTTTTCTTTTATCTGCACACAATTCGTTACAATTAATCCACAACAACACAAGTCACTCACAGTCTCCAACATTGGGTATTATTTTCTTGGACTCGACACCTAATGTCTTGACACAGAATCTCCTGTTCGTTGTTTTTCAGATATTCGCATACAGCGCATATTGTTAACGACGAACTCATTCTCGTTGGTGGAGTCACACCAAACTCACCCTACCCACCTGGAGTTGTTATTCTTGATCTCAAGTCTGTAGCTTGGAAGTCATTCATCGCACCGGTCAGTCTCTTGTATCAACTTTAAGTATGAACGCTGATCCTGAGTGATAACAAAAGCATCTTCATTCGCGCACACTTTGTGATTTCATATAGATGGTTTCTCTCTCGGAAGATTACAATAGGAAACACCACAAGAAAGGACTGTCGGTAGTTTTCAATTGAATGGCACACAGTAGGATTGCACTCATAGACTCCGAAGTACGTAGTATCACAGAGAAATGATTTGCATCAGCTTCATGGCGGAGACAGACGTTAGGGGTTTTACCCAACCACAAACTTTATCAGCGGATAAATAAAGACCCTCGCCCTTGCCTCAAGTGCTCTTTTTCCCGAAGATACCAAGAATAGATCTATATACTGAGACGATGTTATATAAACCGCGGCAGGGACTGGTAAATCGTCCTTACGTTGAACATGTTTTGTAGTGAATGTTCCCAGGAATGTGATCCATCGAATGTGTTTATTTGTTCTTTTTGCTTCCATCCAGGCCTCCACAACCCCTTCTACGCCACTGATGCTTCACAATCACTGCAGTGTCTGGGAAGGTTCGCAGGGAATTATGGTGCTCGGTGGAGGAGGGAACTGTTTTTCGTTTGGAACCCATTTGAATGATAGACCAGTATTAATTAATTTTCCCCTCATTTGACCGACAAGTGTTATTTATTGTCAAAGAAATCAAGACTTGGTGTTAATGGGGAGAATGCATAGTTGACCTTATAGTTAACAATTGAGTTGCCATGTAGCACGAATTCGTTAGGTATTTAATTAAAAGGAACCAGTTGAAAATAAACCCGGATGAAACGACATTTCTGTAAAATTCGTTTGTGATTGGAAACCACAAACTCTGCCGGACGTATTTCATTTTGAAAGACATTTATATCCATTCATCCGCTTGTTCCTCTTTTAGTAGATATTGTAGCTACAAAGGGAGAGGGGGGGGGGGGAGATAGCCATGCAAGACAACAACCGCATGTAGTTAACCTAGTGAAATAAATTTGCTGGTTTTAAGAATTCGAGAAGACATTCTGGAGTACGCCCAGTACGTGCGTTACATAACCCTGTTTTGTAAATTACATACAGCCAGGAATTGTCACGTGCAGTGCCTCTCTATTTAAGTTATCTGTTTGCTTTGATTCGGGGCATTTCAAAACAGATAAGCAAGAACTTTCTACCCTCCCTCCTCCCCTTCAGCGACGTGATACACCTATAAATGCTTTCGCAACCTGTCTCTTTTTGCCTCGGCCACAATCTTTTCCCGTAAAGAATCAATCACGCGAGACGATTAGCGGCATATTCACAGTTTTCAATTTAAGCCAGCGCTCGACGCAAGTCACCGGCTACTTTAAGCGTTTGCGCCGGATACTTGGGCATAAACCTCGGCTCCGCCGCACTGTGCTGCTATCGCGGCGCAATAGTCCTCCGGGTACTTCTGAATATCCTCCTGCTACTTTTTGTCTTTTTGAAACCCGTGATTTAATCATAGTAGAGGGGACCTACTAACTATGATTTAATGAATGAGAATGTTATACCGTTTATGCACGAGCTTACATGGTTACGAAAATCACGTAACGAGGTCGAAATTTACTTCTCAGTTTTGACTTCCGACAGAATGGACACTGGGGAGTAACAAACCAAATCACTCCCTGACAGAAGACGAGTGTCATGGTCAGGGCTTATGGGTTTTGAATTGTTCACAGCCAACCCAGATTTTTAGTAATTTTCGATGTTTTGTGTTTATAGTCAAGAAAAATTCCCGATATCTCAATTTCAGTTCGATACAAAAGAGTACGTGTTGTTGATCCTTGAAAAGACAGAGAAACGTAAATCTCAGTGTCACGATCTTTATTTATATCAGTCTTCAAACTGTTCAAAAATAAGTTGTACCGGTAACTACTAAAAATAGTTGCACTTACCGTGCAATACTAAGTATATTCCGGTTTATCACTCCAACTGTAAACTATAACTCTAAGGCTGAAATTCAATTCACTGAAGAAGAATCAAGCTGGGGAGTTATTTGTTTTATGGAAATTGTGTGGATATAGACTGCGAGCAGTCTCAGTAGGCGAGAGGCGGGCTCCGAAGCCGCGAGGAACGCGGTTTCTTACTGTCCGTTGACGCGTATAATTATTTGTGTGGTTAGCAGCGGTTAGCGGACTGTTTTTAAGCTGTAATTATTTGCCAGCACAGATTTCAACTCTGCCCTTTCATGTAAATTTGTTGAAAAAGAAGCAAAGCGTTGGCTGTTTTCCCATTGCAATCTTTTAGGTCTCATCTAAGTCGCTAATTTATCAATCGAGGATTGTTCAAGTTTCGGGTTACGAAACAAGAGGAGAATGTGAGAAGACGTGCAACTATCGAGTTTCGCAATGTTTACAGCAGCATGGCGAAAAGGCTGTGAACATGTGTTCCGTCACGTAACAGCATTGGTTCCAGTTGGGCAAATCGACCGCACAAAGTGTAACGATGTCCGGTTGCTGCACTCTTCCTGCCCAATGTTTCCAATGTAAAACACAGAATGGAATGTTATCGTGCGTTTTTTCTTTTGGTAAAAAATGCTTAAGACGTGCTAAGTGTTTTTTATGTAATACCAATAAGTCAAGTCAAAACATGTCGTCTTTTGTTCTACATTTAGCTCCTAAACAAAAGTAGGCTGTGAAATGTTATATTGATCACTGTCGCAGATCTCTTGAGGAACCATTCACATTCTCACGTTCAAGTTATTTCATTGGACACAGGGTAATAAATGACGTCTTGGAAACGATATAAGTAGACACCTCCCTTTTACAGTTTGCTTATCGAAGGGACGAAGTGGAAAGCAAGTTCTTTTCAACAACTCTGTAAATTTGACCATGGCAGCTTATGAACCAGTCAACTTTTCGATGGGCGCTTTGCCGGAGTTCAGTAATGAGTTGAGGTCTTACGACTTAAAGATGAAGGGCAAACTCCCAGCTGAAGCGAAAGAAGTTTTGCTTTACGCATTTGTTACCACGCGTGGAGAGGGCGATTTTCAGAGAGGATACTATGAGATTTCCACCAGTCAAGGAGGAAAGAACTTCACTCAGTACATGAACGTGGCTACGGGGCAAGGAGTTATGGCTGTCAATTCTGCAAACATGTGGTTCCCCGTTGGAGAGGGAAAGCTAAACATAAAGTTGGTCCACTCAGATGACAAAGAAAGCATCGCAGGAAAGACAGGGCAGGATAAAGATTGGAGCGAGGTGTTCGTCATCGGGTACAGAAAGTAATCTTTCAAAGCCTGTTCTAAGTACTCACCAGGTCGTTTTGCTGCAGAAAACTCTAAAAATTCTTGTTGGTGCTGCCTTGTAGACAAATGCAAATTAAAGTGTTGAGTTAGCAGAACTTGCGGTCGCAGCAATATCACGGACACGTAGTTTAAATAAACTTGCCTTTCATAAGAAAACAGGAACACAATGTCTTTACTATTACAGATTGGTGTTGTGTTAAATTGAGATACGGCCGGAGACTGTAAAGGTCGTTTAATAAACAATGAAAAACAATTGTAATTTAGTTTGCTTTTTGAGGCTAATAAATCTCGTTATCATTCCTTGACACTATTGATCTCGTAACTTGTAATCTCTGATTACATGGGTTGACGATGGCACTCTGGAACCTCTCCCATTGTTTTTAACGTAATCCATGCCCTATCACGCTCCCTTCCGTCCCATGCGGCCTTTTTTTTGTGGAGTCACATCGGCCTCGTGGTGGGGTGGGGAGCTTGTCTGCGAAATCTCGCTCCCATGTGTGATAGCTTAGGGCTGGTTCACACTTTGACATAAGCATAAGCATAAGCATAAACATAAGCATAAGCATAAGAAAAAATACATGTGTGAACCGGGGTTACATAAGCATAAGCATAAGCATAAACACAAGGAATGGAAAAACTTCCATTCCTTGTGCTTATGCTTATGTTTATGCTTATGCTTATGTAACCCCGGTTCACACATGTATTTTTCTTATGCTTATGTTTATGCTTATGCTTATGCTTATGCGCTTATGTCAAAGTGTGAACCAGCCCTTAGGAGCGAGGCGAGGCTGTAAAATGCTTTCAAACATCATGGTGATTTTGATAAAGCCAGGGTCACCTTGTGGCTCGCATGTAAAATGTTAATTAATTTCTGGATTCGGGACTTAAAAGACGGAATGAAGTCGAAGTATAGCAAAGGGGCAGGTGTGCCTGGGCTTGGACCATCATTTCGCCATCGGTAACGTATTTCATTGGCGTGAAAGTTTTAGTCAATTCAGAGTCTTGGACGTACGAGACTCGATTGAATACGAGGAAGACTTTTCTCTTCTCCCTTGCGTAACAGGACAATGTATTCAGCTCATTTTTTCAGAAGAATATCTCCGGCAGTTTCTGAAAGCTAGCTAATACACTAACACTGAGTGGGTGAAGAATTTTTGGCCGTTTTCGTGCCGATGCACGCTCTATAGTCGAAAAAAATGCGCACTTGTTAGGTAGGCTGTTTTCATTGACCGTAAGAATTGTTCGCGCACACGCAATCAACAGTTGCTCTCCATTCTGATATATCTCGCGCTTTCCTTTCATATTTCTACAGACGAAAAGCCTTGTAGGTTTTTGCTGTCATGGCAGTCTCCGCGCCCTCCCGATTTCTGTGGATTTTTCGGTGACTTTTTGCATACATGCACTTCAGTTTGCGATCGAAAATGGAAGACAGTCTCATCCGCACATCAGAATCAAAACGGTGCTCGGCCTGCACGAGTCTTTGTAAGGTGACAGTCAAACAAATTTTTTTAGAAAATATCTGGCTTGAAACAACAGAGGACACCTAATTAAATCCAAATGGAAATTATCTGTACATTTATATTCTTTTCAACAAACATTGCGTTCCATGGGTGCATGTGTTTATCAGGTCAGCTCGCGAAATCCAATAACAATACTCGTTCACACGTTTTGTTTAACGAAAAAAATGTTTAATTTTTCCGCCTCATTCTTTATTCCGCTGTTTTCGTGTCTTATTTAATAAGTTCACGAAACTGTCGTTATTTTAATAAAACATGATTTCTGATTGGTAATTCAAGGATTCGTGACGCATTTTCCCCCTTTAATTTGGATCGTTTTTCGGGAATTAACCAATCAGATGAACGAATGTTCATTCGACAAAAGGCGAAAGAATGCAAGAATGAATAAACGCCGGCACCAAAGAATTTGTCAAACACGTAGCATTGATAAGCCTTCGAATGCACGGTCGATACCATTGCTCATTTTAGCGAAGTTCAAACTGTTTCGTAATGGCGTCCTTTCCCGTTCATGATGCCTTCCTGGACGAGTTATCTTGTCCGGTTTGCTTCGAAGATTTTAAGGAGCCTAAATGTCTTCCCGGCTGCGCTCATAACGTCTGTAAAAGCTGCTTAGAGGACATCGTCCGCATGCTGCCAAGATCTAAACGCGGTTTCATTGACTGTCCTATCTGTCGAGAGGAGGCCTTTATTCCGAATGGTGGGATTGCTAAAATACCAACTAATACACTGATCGTCCGAATGCTGGAACGAGCGTCCGTGCCCCGAGCACAACAAGAAATTATGAAGGCTTTACAAAGAAGCAAGGAAAAGATGGAGGCCTTACAAAAGTATCAAACGTCAGGCCATGTCGCTTTGGATGGTGCTCAAGAGAAAGGCAAGGAATTGAGGCGTCGAATCGAAGAAAAGGCGCGTGATCTCCAGAAGTTAATTAAGTCACAAGAAGAGAAGATGATTGCAAAAGTAGACAATTACGTGAAAAACTTATCAGCAAGAGATCCTGTTCATGATGTGAGTTGCCTTCTCAAAAAGTTGGAGCTGTCCGTAAAACAAGCAGAAGTTGTCGTATGCGAACCTAACAGTTCCAAAATATTACAATCTAAAGAAGCCATCTTGAAGACGTTGGAAACGAGCTGCCGTTTTGAGGTAAATCCTTTGAAAGGTGCTCTTGGTTTCAATTTGGATTTCCTTCCAAACGAAGACTTAGAGCAATGCTTGAAGAGTGAGTGGTTCGGAAAAGTGGCAAAAGAAAGTGAAACAAATTCACTGACCAAATGTCAAGGGAAGGTGACAGTGCTGAAAACCATAACTCCAGACGACATTGGCGAAACATCATTCAACCCTTACACTGTCTCAGTTTCAGTTGACAAAGGCGAGATGGCTGTCCTGGACGATGAGTCCAATCGAGTGCATATGTTAACAGAGAGCGGAAACTACTTGCGATCGTTTAGCGTTAAATTTGGCGATTTGTACGATGTAGCCTTCGTACACGACACTTACCTTGATGTTGTAATTGTTGTAAATCGCTCCCACAATCGCCTGTTGGCCTATCACCGTCGCACTGGGAGATTTTACCCCATGTTCTATAAAAACTATCAAAGCATCCATTGCCATGTCTCCAAAGTTAACTTCTCCAGTGCCACCCCCACTGCCGATGGTCGCCTTATTGTTACTTCAGAGGCCTTGGACGAGAGCTGCGTGATGGTGGTTGATGTTTGTAGTGGGCATGCGCATCAAAGCAAGGACCTCGTTTTCGGCAAAGGACACCTTGCTTGTCCCAGAAAGGCGGTGTACCACAACAACGAATTTTTCGTTTGCGATCGAGATGATGGAACTGTTAAAGTGTTTGACGCAAGGGGCACATATCGCCGTGCGATTGGCGAGGATTTGGAATGTCCACGAGGAATCGTTATTGAAAAGAGCTCGGGAAATATTCTGATTGCAGATCCGGGAACCGATAGCATTCATGCCTATAAATCAGGGGATGGATCGTTTGTTGGAAAGATAACTTTAGATAAAGCTCCTATCAGCATTGGAATAAACAGTCAAGGCAATGCTGTGGTTTGTTGTCACGACAATTTGCCTTGTTTGCAAATTCTTTCTTACGAGTTTTGATACGCTCTTGAAGACATCACAGCAGGTGTTGAATTCATAGTGGATCTACATCGGTGCAGTTCGTCTTTGTCATAGTTCTTCTCCACTTCTTTGACTTTAGAATGCCGTATGATGTTTCAGACTTCATAGTAGACCTGGACGTGACAGCTCCTGATATAGCTGGTGGTACTGACTGAAGCGAAAGGAAATACGGAACTATACAGAAAATTTCGTAGACTATATCAGATACAAATCAAATCTGTTTGACTTGGAAAAGTGTGCAGAATTTGGCATTCATGTCCACGCACACTTGAAGTTATGATATTACGTCTTTTCTTCATATGCATTTGCTCCTAGAAGAACAAAGGCTTGAAAGCAAGACAACTCGAATTAAGTTAATAAGTTTTTTACTTGTCAAAAATGTTTAGCGCGTATACATTAAATGATGGCTTCCACTTCGTTGTAGGTTCCAACAACATTGTGCTGAACTTTTATAGTTCATATATTGCTGCTTTCTAATCAATTTGAGTAGGAAGAGGGCTAGCTATGGGATGGGATTATTTACATCAATATCATGAAGGCCAATATTTGGCTGCGCTGTTAGTTAAAATAACTTTGATATTAATTCAGTTTTGCAGACCTTCTGTATGTAAGGAAGGCTCAAAATCACTTGGAGACCAAACTGCGTTTTCCGTACGGTCGCTTTGATACGCATGCACTTGTGGCTCTTGGACTCGCTCAGCAAAATTTGGCCCACCTTTGGCTTAGCTTTATACTTGCTTTGTGGATGTAAAAAGAAAAAGATATTTCTGCTTATTTAGCTTATTAGAATCTTAGAATGTGAATAAGATTTGTTTGAGAAGCGGAACTCCCTCGACATGGAGAAAAAAAATATGATTGGTTATAAGAATTTTCCAGTTACCAACTTGCCATCTGCTGAATACTATATTGGCAACACACTCTTAGTTCATATACATCATTAAAACACATTGTTATTATTATTCAACACATTGTAACATTTTCCAAATACACTTGATATTCATCGCCCTTACTCGATTGTACGTAATTTTGTGTGCCATTTTTTCTGTAATAAACTCAGCAAATTGTGTTTTTTCTTTATTGTTTTAAATGATAAAACAATCATCCTGCCCAATTTTGCGGGATAGGATCCCCGGGCGATATTCTGCGCGATTTCGCAAGATCATTGTTCACTAAATTTTTCATATTTGCCTTAGTCGCGAGCTATTTAAGGTGTAGAAATTATTTCCTTGTTTTTGTCTGTCCATCCCTGCAAATCTCTGAATTCCCCACCTCTCCTCCTGCCCCTCGTCCACCCCCCTGACCTCCCGATTATCATCCCCCTGACGTATAAACTAACACAACAACAATGCAGGACAAACCTCTTGGGACAATTCCCGGCTCTAATACATGTCTTTCATCAATGTCTAGGGGGGGGAAGGGGGTTCTAAAAACGCAGTAAAAGAACAACATGCGTTCGTGTTATAAGGATAGAAGCCGCGCAGTGAAATTTTCTAGTTTTCGCCCAAGTTTTACAAGTGTCCCAAGGGACGACCCAAGGTCTTATGACCTATTAACTTCGTTGTTCTTGTCCAGCGGTAGGAAAATGAGCTTGCGCAGTAAGCAACCAAGTTTCGAAGCCAGCAAAATGGCGGAAGACTTGATGTCAGTACACTTCTGCAAGTGAAAGCTTTATGGTGTTACTTGCGTCGAGGCCGTCATTTATCCGTCTGTTTCTGTTACGAAGTTCAGTGATAAAGGAGTTGCCACTAGATTCGAGAAATATTTTTCAGAAATTGTTCAGGAATATGTTTTCTAGTGGAACGAACAAATTGGATACTCCCGAGTTCAAAAGCATTCTTACGCCAGAGCTGTTTATGTTAGCTGCGCCATTTGAACAGCAAGGATATGATCTTAGAATAGTTGGAGGAGCGGTTCGTGATATCCTTCTGGGGATCGAACCGAAAGATGTAGACTTAGGAACGAATGCAACACCATCAGAAATGATAGAAATGTTTAAAAAGAATGACTTACGCTACATTGAAACAGGCCTGCAGCATGGTACACTTACAGTTCATGTTAAGAAACGCGATTTCGAGGTAACCACTCTGCGGATTGACGCTGAAACGGATGGAAGACACGCTAAAGTTTTATTTACCAATGACTGGAGGCTGGACGCGGAAAGGCGTGACTTGACCTTTAACGCTATGAGTTTAGGTCTTGATGGTACCCTCTACGACTACTTTGGCGGTCGAGAGGATTTGTACAATCATCGCGTTAAGTTTGTAGGTGACCCGAAGTCGCGTATAGAAGAAGATTACTTAAGAATCTTGCGGTATTTTCGATTTTATGGTAGAATAGCTTTGTTAGAAGACAATCATGATGAAAAAACTTTGAGTGTCATCAAGGAATGTGCTGAGGGACTAAAGAAGATTGCTGTGGAGCGCATATGGATAGAAGTCTCGAAGATCTTAACTGGAAATTATGCACCAGGGCTTGTACTCAAAATGTATGAGCTGAACGTTTCTCGGTCGATTGGTGAGTTCTCTGATTCTAGTAATTGGTAAGCACTTAATTCCTCTGAATTGCATTGCACATCCTTACTGTGGATAATTTCTTGTGTCAGCAGCGCGTGTACAAACAAGTGCATGTTCAAAACACTACAGGTTTTCTAAAGGACTGATATCCTAGAAATAGGTAAATGGCAATTTTCTCCCAAACAAGCACAGTGACCCCCCCTCCCCCCCCCCCCCCATTTTTATTGGTGTCATTTGCTTGTAATAGGTGCAGGAAAAACATATTTCAAGAAGAAAAAAGTTGGGTAGTAGAAGTTGTAGAATGTGTGTATAAATGATGTAAAAGTCTGCATTTGGAGCCAGGGAGGAACATGAAAATATGAGATAGTGGTCCAATTTCCTTACATTATTTGCAACATCGGGCAATTTGAAATCACTTTTCTGAAAGATTATAGCCCATAAGCCCTAGGTTTCAGTAATATTCATGGTTTTTGCGCTGTAATAACAATTTTTCCGGTTGATAAAGTTTCAAAGATTTCTCTGCAACTCAGCAAAAAGCACTTAGAATTATGGGCATGCAGGGCAAAAACAAGCATGGTGACCCCATCTTTTTATTGCATTTTTTTATGTCCTATGCATGACTATCAATTGTACCAAGTGTAAGATATTAGATTTGAGAAAACTGAAACTTAGCATAATGATGAGGGTGACAGGAGACCAGTGGAGCTGGTAGACATCATTCCACACTTTGGAATAGGCCCTTTGCAGTAAGTGGTCTCATGGTTCAAAAAACACCTTGCTGGAGAGCAAATTGTGCACTGGCACATCCAAAACAAAGAAAATTTAAATTAAGTTGCTTTGTTTTGGATATCAGAGGTGCTACTTTGCTCTCTAGCAAGGTGGTGTTTGTACTACAAAATCACTAACTGCCAAGGCCCTACCTGTACTAAACCTGTCGGTGAACCATCAGCAAAGGCACATTTTACATTTAACTTAATAATCGTCGCATATTTGCAGTTAGCTGCAGTGAAGATGTATGTTGACATTATGGTTTTTAGGATCAATTAAACTTTGCCAGTCATCTAAGTTTGTTGTGCTATGGTGTTAGGTCTCCCTGATTATTCAGAAGAAAGCATGCATGAACTAACAAGAGCATGGAATGAGCATAGAGTCCACCCTCTGTGCCCAGAAACACTTTTGTGTTCTCTTGTGAAGACCAAAGAGGAAGCTGAGAAACTAACTGGTCGATGGAAGCTGTCCAATGCTGAAAAGGCCTTGGGAAAATTTATCACAGAGCACAGGAGACCCAAGCAGCATGAGCATCTTCTAAAGCCTTACCAAGACATGGTAGTCTCAGCCCCAAGTGCAAAAATGAACAGTCTTTCAAAGAGCCATGTTGTAGAGCTGCTGCATTATCAAGGACGACATGAACTTGCAGAGGAAATCAGTGCATGGTGCATTCCTGTTTTTCCCATCACAGGAGGACACCTGAAACAACTGGGTCTTAAACCTGGGCCAGAGTTTGGCAAGATTCTGGGAAAACTCAAGGAACTGTGGAAAGATAGTTATTTTACTGCAAGTGTAGAGGATCTGTTAGATAAAGTGAAAAGTATGTTGAAAGATGGTTAGGACTTACTTTCTCTCAGTTCTTATGTATTATTTATTTCAATAGAGTTATTTTCAGTCTGATCCTTTTGTGGCAGATTCAACAATCTTATAATGTTATTGTTATGTAATGACTTTGTTCTTAACACCAAAATAAAGAAACTGTTCACCTTTATATGACTACTTAGGACAAGATGGCAGTCATTGTTATCTTTGATTTCTATCTATCGAGAGGAAAAACTTTGTTAGCCTTGATTCCCCGTCCCCTGCCTGCATGTGAATGGCTGCAAAGTTGAGTTAATTTTACTGCCGATGGTAAAAGTAGTTCAATTTTCTGAGTATGGTGGATGGTGAGTACCCGGTACTAATATAGCAAGTGTTAAATTGCACAGGTTGTACTGTCACTGCTTCCCTACAAACCAGGTTGTTTCACTGAATTAGCCCTTCCTGGGAAGACATGCACACAATTTTCTGCAAGTGTTCAACGATTTAACTATGGTGTTCAAAACATATTTTGTACAACTCCTACTGGATGGTGCTTAACGAAAGTTGTAAGCTTAAGTCTTCTGAATAAATCTTGTCCCAGGTGGAATTAAGCTTTTGGCATTTGTGAATTGTTATCATTGATTACAAACATCATGATTATTCAAAAGTTTACAGCAGTCGACAATGCTATTCTGTTTCTTAATGAGACAAAATTTACTGTATCAGGAAAATCACACCCTCTCTTAGACGTTTCAATGTGGGCAGCATTGAAGCCACGATTTTGCAAGCAAACAAATTCTGTTGGTCGTAATGATCATTCAAGTTGTGTTTTTTATGACGCTACTCTATCCTATTATACGTTTCCTGCTAAACGATGCTAAAAATAGAGTTGATATCATAGTCACGTGATTAGATTTCACTCCCCTCAACGGCACGCACACAGATTGTAGGCGCGGTTGCACAATGCGGAGGAGGAAGGGTGTTGATGCTGTCAGCTGAATGAGGTGGAAATAAGCCTCTTGATCGGTACATGTTTTAGACTATTTAGGGAAGTTCAAGTAGTAGACAGATTGCCAAGATGGCGAACACTAAGGAAAAGCAGCTGGGCTTGCATAAAGTGATAATGGTTGGAAGTGGAGGAGTTGGAAAGTCAGCCCTAACTTTACAATTCATGTATGACGAGGTGGGTGATAAAGCCTCTTAAAAATATTCAGTTTTTCCTCGGTACATTTAACCTTTTAACTCATTTAAGCTTTTATGTTGCATTGCCATTAAAAGCTAGAAATCCCAATTTAAAGAAGGAGCCTTAAATGCCGTTTTGTTAGAGAACGATGCAGGTGCCAACTGGATCTCTTTCCCAGATCTAGATTTTTGATCTATTAATTGTGAACGTTGATTTTCAGTTTGTTGAGGACTACGAACCTACGAAAGCGGACAGTTATCGTAAAAAGGTTGTGTTAGACGGCGAAGAATGTCAGATCGATATTTTGGACACAGCAGGCCAAGAGGATTATGCAGCAATTCGTGATAATTACTTTCGAAGCGGTGAAGGATTTCTTTGCGTATTTTCAATCACTGAGCCGGAGTCATTTGAGGCAACATCGGAATTCAGAGAGCAAATCCTTCGAGTAAAGGGGGACGATGAAAACATCCCTTTCCTGCTTGTTGGAAACAAAGCCGATTTAGAAGACAAGCGGCAAGTATCAGCTGACGAAGCCCTCGTAAAAGCGAAGGAGTGGAATGTAGCTTGCGTCGAAACATCGGCGAAAACCAAAGCGAACGTTGATAAAGTGTTCTTTGACCTCATGAGAGAAATAAAATCTCGAAAGGAGGACGGCTTAAAGCCACTTAAGAAACCGAAGAAACCAAAGAAAAAGAAGTGTGTTATTTTGTAGATTATTTGTCAATAAATATGTATGATTTAATTCGTTTTACCTCTGGAAAATGGAGGTGTGCCTATATCCATTCAGTCATGATGTAAATTGTTTTGGGCATTATTGATTCGAAAATCATTTCTTGGGTTGGCTGATGACAACATTAATTTTCTTAGCTAGTCAGTTGAAATCTGGCAAAGTTACGTTGTTTGATCTTTGTGTCTACAGGTGCTCGAAAGATACTGTGTATTACAGCCTGAGGGTTTGTTCATGGTTTGTGTGTTCATTAAACTTTGAAAGTGTTTGTAAACTGGTTGTAAGTAATGGAAAGTACTTGTCAGATTAAAAAGTTCCATGATGTAGGTCTCTAATTTTTCATGGAACTTTGTTTCTGGGAGTTACTGTATCAAATTGCTTGTAAAGACAATTAAGTTTTCTTCAAACTTTGACAATGAAATATTGTTCTCTTTAGTTTGAGTTAACTTCTGGTTGATAATAAACCAACAATATTATTTTACTGCATTGCCAATTTTTACCTTGCAATGTTATTGTCTTGTAAAAATAGCCAGCGTATTGGACAATGGATAGGATAGGAAATCCCAATACGAGTTTCATCAACTTGATGACTTGAACAAGTATTCAGCCATTTGTTGAGAAATATTAATTTTGTCAATAATAATAATAATAATAATAAAAAACGTGTGAGTTGGAGCACATTAAAGATAAGCCAAAACACTATGTTCATGTTGGCAGATGTTCGTGAGACTTGTTTACTTGCAGGTAATGAATGTAGATTGACTGAACATTGACAGAGTTTAGGGATGTAATTAGATTGTGAGCAGTTGTACTTTCCTCAGATCCAACGTGTGAACAGAGGGAAAGGTTAAAATATTATTATGAAACTGTCTTCACCTGATGAATGCAGCAAAAGGGATGAGACTGCTTACAGTCTGGGGTGAAAACCAG
>OX419343.1:27339352-27351852 GCA_948470475.1 Galaxea fascicularis | reverse complement strand
TGCAAGGAAGTTAATGTTTACCCTAGCATTTATGAATAAACAATTTACAAAATAGTTTGTTACAAAGTTAATAAAGAAAAACTCGACCAAGTGATGCAGAAAAGGTCTTTGGTTAATGTCAGAATATATATATATGTTCTTCCAGTAGAGCTGTCAGGTTACGTATCTAAATTTGCACTGGATCTTTTGGCCAATTGTGTACACTGCAGGGACAACAATCTTATTTTTTGAAAAGTGTTATTTTTAGGAGTTGGTGTGTTGAAAATTAAACCTCTAGGTCACTTTGTTGCAGAAAGGGTAAACTATCAATCCCTGTTGTACACAGGTCCTGCTACCATCTTGGGTAAGTCTCCACACCATGAGGTGAGCTGGAGGATCTGTTTTCTGTAGCCACAGAGTACTGTTCGTACTGTGAGTCACTATAATCAAAAATTTCACGCTTCTGAGAAAACGACTCTGAATAACGCTCTCTGTAAAGATATGAAGCTGACTCCTCTCTGTAGCGAGAAGAAGGCTTGTCATACTCTTTTTCCCTGCTGCCATCTGCATAACCGTAATGTTTGTACTGGTTGGTATACTGTCGATTTGCTTTATCTACTGGTGGAGAAAGTTGCTCATAATGCATACTTGATTGCGAATATCTACTTCCTCTCTCATCCTCTATGTCATCTCTGGAATACAAACGTGAATAATCTTCTTCGGAGGTTTTGAATGCACTGTTTCTACGACCTTCTCCATAATCTCTCTGATAGTCTTGTTGGTAGTATGAATCTTGTGAGTAAGCTGCTTTTGGGTGCTCGTCAGTGTAAGAATACTGAGTTGATTCTTCTCTGTCATAAAAAGAGTCTTCATCTCTTCCAGCATAAGCATTTGCTGCCATGTCTTCTGTTTCCATCTCAACTGTCTCAATGCTATGTCTGCGAAGAAATGTTGATGCTTCAAGTGGTACTAAAGTTCTGTCATCCTGGCTCTCTGCTGGTCCCTGTGCTGGGAGGCTGTTTGAAGGTTCTAAAGTGTCAGCAACAGATTCTCTTCTCACTTGCTTAGCTGAGCCTCCATCATCTGTAACCTTCCCTTCTCCTTTGCGCCTCCTTTTTTTGCACCACATCTCATGACAGTCCTGCCAAGTGGGTAAGCTAAAAAAAGCATAAAAAGCGTCAGTAATAATATTATTACACTGGACACTTCTCACTGGACGATAAACACTTTAAACAGACCACTTTGATATACAGTAGATCTCTATAACACCTATCTCAGGCAGTGCCCTCTCTCAGGAAATAACCATTCAAGACAGCTACCTAGCTGAGTAAAATACCTCTATGTTGTTCACAAAACATACCATAAATGCTCTATTAAGGCCCCCATCTCTAATAGGCTCCCTGTCTCTAATGAGGCCTGAAATTAAAGAAGCCCCCTCCCCACGGGCTTACTACATTGTAGAACTGTTACAGAAAGTATTCTTGAAATGGGGTATTTCTGATACTAATTCAGACACCTTTGTTCAGGGCTGTCATCAACAATTTAGTTAAAATATCTCTGGTTGGTTGTATGGAGCATATTTACTATCATTCAAAAGCTGGATTACTTAGCTATTTTTTTGTGTATCACTGCCTACTTTAAAAATTATTGAGAGCGCTGCTTCCTACCAAGAGGACAACAATAAAAATTTATTACCTCGGAGGGCTAATATTCTCACAGATGACATCCTTCAAAAATGGATGTTGCAGGGACTCTTCTGCTGTGATGCGTTTTGATGGATCCAGTGTCAACATGCGATCAAAAAGATCCAAGGCGTCAGCTGGCATACTATGAAGAAAGGAAATAACAGTGGTAATTGCGTTCCACGAAGGAGAACGCTTCCTAATTTCGTGGGTGTCCTGTGAACGCTAGCGAAAGCTCAGAGGGTTTTTTGGGCTTTCTATCGGGCGGGCAGTTATGACGTCACATTCTCATTGCGCAAAGGATTCTGCCTTGAGCGACACAAAATTCTGTCGTCTTCGCGAACATCGAACATCGGGTGTTGGTGGACGTGTTGTTGAAGAATTTCGTAATCGTCTTTCTCATTTAATGTCTCAACTAATTTTCTCCTATGTTTTTTGTATGATTTTAGCTAAATTCATTGAACTTCGAACGCACTTATTAATCTTTGATTACTTCTAGTATACATGTTAAAGATGTACGGGTGCGAGCCAGATATGACCTCAGAATGAAGAAAGTGATTTTAGTTGACCTCAAATTCCTGACATAAGCAGTTATATTTCCTGTTAACAATATGTGTCACACCCTTTTCAGATGTATTCTTGATATTTTCAAGTACTTTGAAAATCTGAATATAATAGCAAAATTAATTTTCCATGTTATTATAATGGATTCTTGCAAAGGTAAAGTACATGTTATGACAACTGTCAGAAAACGCTTTTCTTAGTTTTGCAGAAATGAAATAAAATGCTCAAAAAGTGAGCAAACAGTGAGAACTAACTTGTCATGTTTCTCTTGAAATCTGTGAGTGTGTTGTTCATTTAAAACCAACTTACAAGGAAAATTCTTCTTTGACTCGTCTTCTGTATTGCTTCTTTGGCTTAATTGTATGAAAATGGGGCAAGTGTATCACATCTGGCCACACAGCAGGCATAGGAGTGCCGCAGATACGACTGTTGAACAAACACCAATAGGTAACAACAGATGAATCATGTTGAACATGATTTACAGTTTTTAGCCTAAATTATAAAAACAAAATAATGATAATAGTGAAAAATGGAATTGTGAAATTTACTTGTCCACACATAACAATGAAATGGCCTGTACATTTTACAAGTACAACTGTATGTAAGTACATTAATTTAAGAGAAAAGTGTGGATTGAGATCAGTAACTGTTGTCATTCTGATTTTTCACAAAAAAGTACAGACAACAAACAATTATTTCACTCTACAATGGAAACTGGCATTGGTTTGAAAAAAAAAAAAAAAATTAAAATTCTTCTTTCAATCTTTAATTGATTCCTTCTTACCTAATCAGTTCCAGTTGTCCTATTTCTTGTACAGCAGGAAATATTGGTTTCTTGGTGAACAGCTCACCGAGTATACATCTAAAAAAACGGAGAAATTGTGACATCACTATTCAAGTGCCAAAATAAGTGACAAAAAGCAATAAAGTTGCAGTTAACTTGTGCAAAGCAGGCAGAGATGTCAGAATGGGCAAATATTATTCATAACACTGACTCTTTGGCATACAGTTGCGGGCAACTGAGTCATTCACAGGTGAAAAAATTTGTGGCCCTGGCTAAAAAGCTGAAAAGGACAACCCTGCAAGACACTGGCAAACACTATATTTTAATGTACACAATAATAACAATAATAATAATAATAATAATAATTTTTTTAAATAATAATGCAAAACTTTATTTACAATTATTCTTCAAAAACAAATACAGAAAGGTTTCAGATAAAAATTCAATAAACGCTTTCAAATTCTGCACTTCATGTTAAAAAGTGTCCATGCATGATACTTTTTAAAAAAAAAACGTTGTTAATAGATGCAAAATTACAAGTCATAAAAAAAATCATTATGATTAAGATGGAATGTGTCTATAATAATAATAATAATAATAATAATAATAAACACTTTTGATGGCACTCACAACTCCACTCCACATACCCGACACTCCAGATGTCTATACCAGGTCCATAGCGTTCCTCTCCTAGTAACAATTCTGGTGGTCTGTACCACAGTGTAATCACTTTATTTGTGTAGGGTCTCCTATAAATCAAACAAAGTTCATAAATAATCATTTAGGGCAATGACAGGGGAGTAATGAAAAGCTTTTGGGTATCTTGCTTTAAAACGTCTTTCGTATTCTAAATTAAAACTGAGCGTCACTCTCTTCTAACATTACAAAGTTTCACTTCAGTAGTTACTATCATATTAAAATTTCTTTTTGCTATGCCCTGATTAGACCCACATCTTTGGTAATACCTCTCATCTGCTTCATACAACCTTGCTAATCCAAAATCTGCCAGTTTGATCTCACCCCTGAGAAAAATCATAACAATAAGTAAGATACAGTATAGGGAAAAACCACATTATAGAGAGGTGTAAATAAGCCTCACTTATCTTGAATGTAGAAAACAGTAAAAAGTGAGGAAATAGTTTTTAGATTTCACCAACATGCTATCATTTGTTTATGTTTGATTTTTAGTTTTCATTTTGCTCCAGCTGATGATAATCTGTCTAAGAAAAAGGAAAATAAAAGGTCTGAAAGCCAAAAACAAATTAAAAGTGCATTGCAATACATCAATTAAAGTTAACAGCATTTATCAGCTGATTTGTCTAAATTTAACACACACACATTCTGAGAATACATTGTGGTTATTTGTGATCATCAATATTCACAAATGTCTCACCAAATTTTATCACCACCATTCTCCATCACAAGATTATTATTGCTTACTCAACCCCCACCCATCATTATGTTAAATGGTACATGCAGGTAAATATTTTTTTATGCGAACCACACATACTTGTTACTAAGCAAAATGTTAGAGCACTTGATGTCTCTATGAAGGAAATTCTTGCGGTGACAGTAGTTGAGTCCATCTAATAGTTGTTTTGTGAAGGACTTGATGTGATCTTCAGTGAAGTGAACCAAACCAGACTCCAACACACCCATGAGATCATGATCAAGGTACTCAAACACCAGATAAAAACCTCCTTTAAAAAAATATCAGATCATAATAAGCATGTCTGTCAGTCAAGTAATTAAATGATGAAGCTGGACTTGAAAGCTGCTTAGCAGTTAGTTAACATCATTTTTCAAATCACAGTTGATGTTATCAATTTCAAAATGACAACAAATTCAATATACAGTTGTATTGGCTTGTCATAACAAATTTGGTAACCTTGTGACTAAGTGTGCAATATCTACTGAACACTATGAAAGTACATTAAAAGCTCAATATGAAACAGCAAAAAGGATGATGAGATTGGACATACTAGAATGGGAAAGAATGCCAGGAAAAGTTTGCCAGACTACATCTAACCATTCAGATTTTTAACAGAGATACACATATGCAATGCATAAAACATTACATAATAATAAATTATTAGAATCTTATGAAAGCAAGGATGCTAATGCTCTGCCACAAGTTTAAAAGTGTCATCCAGAATTCCTGTATCTGTGAGACACTTTATTTCTCACAATCACACTTCTTAGGAACCAAGTTTCTCAAAAGTAAACTATACTAACCTTTATCCTTCCTGAAATCCAGGGCGTTAGGTTTGTCTGTTACAATCTCTTTCAAGTTAACAATGTTTGGGTGATTTAGCTGCCGGAGGATCTTGATTTCTCTCACTGCGGTGATAGGAAATCCTTCCTTTTCGTTGTCTGTTCTTACCTTTTTCAATGCAACCAGCTCCCCTGATGAATTATAAAGAGATGTCTCTTAAATCTTTGCTGTATATGAATCTGATAAATGCAAAACGAAGATTTTGCACAAAAATCTAAATTTCTCCAAAAAACCTTTCCTTTGGAATAAAGCCTGGAGCCAATGATAAAGCAGTGAAATACATGTAACTCTTTACCTTTTAATTCTTCCATATTTTACTACCCACCTAGATTACCAAAGAAATGCAATCTGTATATCAAAGTGGAGCTTCTTTGTAAAATTTTGGTTTTGAGATTAAATATTCAGTATTATCCATCAAAGATTTTCGCTCACATGCAATTGTTCTAAATGCATCACATGACTGAATATTCCCTAGCTATAACTGGGGAATATCCAGTGATATTCCTCAAATTTGTGTTGCAAAAAATATTTGAAGGATAATAAAGACCATAGCTACAATCTGGCTTTAAAAATATGCTTGGATATTTGTTGTTGGGCATTATCAGTTCCTCAAAGCTCACAGTTTTCCTCAAGCTTTGCTCTTGGAAAACTGTTTTCATCTTGGAACAGATAATGACCACAGACAAATATCTGAGCATATTTATTTTTTAGAGACTATTGTTTATAAAACCTTTTTATTTTATAGTGAGCTGCTCACTGATAAACATATAGTAGTTCAACAAGACTTTCAAAGACTATTTCATTAACAACCAGGTTCTTTTCAAGGCAATAACCAAATTTAAAGACATTTTCAAAAATGTTGTTAACTTTTAACCCTTTAACTCCCGATAGTGCCAAATGGCACTTATAGATTTTACTCTGTCTAACGCCAGACGATTTTACTCATCAATGGAGAACCCCTTGGGAGTTAAAGGGTTAAAAGCACAAGGTCACAAGTTTGCATCTGAAACAACAAACTTTGCCTTAAAATCTAGTATCATCCACACAACAAACCAACATTAATCCCCTACCTGTGATCTTGTCCTTTGCTTTGTACACTTGTCCATATGTTCCCTCTCCTACTTGATCAATAATCTGAAACATATCCACACATCGTTCACCCCACTCACTTTCTGCTGGTGTTTTGGGTGTGGTATCTGGTGTCGACAGTGGTGTACCACTTTGACTACTTTGGCCAGAAATGGATGGCATACCAGAGCCGTCTGTATCCTTCACAGGTGGAAACTGCTGGTCTGACTTTGGTGATTCAGGAGGCTTTCCTTCGGGTGAGTGGGGTGAGTATGAAGTTGGAGATTCACCTGGAGTCCCAGGAAGTTCTGGTGGAAGTGGAAGAGGTGGTAATGTTGGTGCAGGAGGTGGAGGTGGTTTTTCTTCATCTGGAGGTAATGGAGGAGGCTCCTCACTAGGGAGTGGAGGAGGAGCTGGTTCATTCAAAGGAGGAAGAGGAAGAGCAGGTGTCGACTCTGTCAGAGTAGCCTTATTAACATCGTTAGATCCTGATTTTACTGCAGCTGAACTCAAACCTGACTCCTTTGTAGGTCCATTTGCTGGTGAATCTTTAGAGTTAGGTTCCATATTTGTCTTTATCTGTTTGTTCACAGCATCCTTAGCTAAATTTCGCTTATCTCCATCAACATGATCAACCTTGCTCTTACCCTTTTCCTTAACACTGAATGATCTCTCAGTAGAGTCCCTATTCACTGACTTGGCATCTGTTGACCTAATAGACTCATTTCTTGAAGAACTTGTTCTTTGCCATGAGGTATTTTTATTTCCAGATTTAGAATGATGCACATCTGGGCTGCGTGGTGCACCTCTCCCACTTCTGTAGGGAGAACGTGTTGGAGGTGACCGACTGCGATTCTTTGTCCTAGTAATGGGAGACTTCCTGTATTTTGATGCACGGGGTGACACAGACCTACTACGTAGCCTGGTTCTTTGGTTTGGCCTATTTCGTATTCCAGTGTTTCTTAATGGAGGTGATGGTGAGTGACGTCCATATGGTGAGGGTGACCGTCTCCGACCATATGGCCTACTGCGGCCATAAGGTGAAAAGCGTCCAACAGGAGATTGATAAGGAGATCTCTCTAAAGACCTATAAGTTCTGATTGGTGACTTCCCTCTCAGCGGTGAGGGGGATCTTGATCTGTGGCTATAAGGAGATCGAGACCAGACTTTCATCGGTGATCTAGCCTTGAACGGCGACCTTCCTCGAGCTCTGTTGTAGGGAGATCGAGAAGGGCTCATGCTAGGCGACTTGAGTGACCTGTAAGGTCTTGGAACGTAAGGCGACTCCGAACCACGTTTCTTTGATAAAGGCGGTGAGAACTGGTTATAAACATCCTTGCTTGATGGCACCGGCTTCGGAGAAGGTGTTACATCTTTCCATTTTGAACTCGAAACTGGTGACAATGGCGGACCCTCTTGCGTCGAATATGGAAGATTTACGGGCGACTTGCCCCGTTTCTTCCGCTTTTTGCTTGATCCTTGCATCGAGCTATCCTTTTTTGGCTTCTTCTTCTTTCCATGAATCTTTGGTTTTTTCGACGCTACGGGCGAGGGGCTCCGTGAGATGGAACTGTACTTTTGAACAGGCAAGTCTGCGGTTTCCTCCGAAGCCGAGGAGATATCTTCATATTGTCCCTTTAGCTTTTCTGCTGAAGTCTCAGTTTTGGGACGTTTCTTATGTTTCTTTTGTTTATGGGATGACTTTTTGCTTTTGCTATGGTTTCGAGCGGTAGGGCTCAATTCCTTCTCATTTCGGGAACTGGGCATCTTGATCCCGATTATTTTTGGCTGAAATGTCACTACATGGTTCACCTCATTTGGAAGTAAACTCGTAAAGCAATAGATAAGTAAATTGGGAACAAGACTTTTTATGGCAAACGTATTTTCATGGTCAGGGAAACAAGATGAAAGCAGATTTCGGCAATAATGTTACTGGTCTGGCAAGGGCGCCATTTTGGGTCGTAGAAGCATTTAGCGCAAACTACTTGGCGCATGCGCTGTGCATAAATTAGGCAGTGTCAAGCGACCAATATGGCGGACGAACAGGAAGAAATACTTGAAACGGACGATGTTAACATGGACCACCGGAAGATGAGGCAAACACATGAACTGGTAAAGTATATTACTTATTTCAAGATAACTTTAATTATTGACATGACTGAAAAAAGGCCTATTCTTTTTCGTTGAAGATTAACTTACAATGCTCAAAATTTCGAGTGCACAACCTTACTGTTAAGGTCATTCCCCAGAAATAAAAGTCGCAATAGATTTTATTTGAAACTCTGCCGAGAGAGAGAGGGTTCCCATGTCCGTTTTCATGCTTTGAGGCCTTAGGTTATGCCAGCTTTGGTAAATTGTTAGCACAGTTCATGCAGATAGCCGAAAAACGGGACAGAAGCAATGGGATATAGGTTTTATTTTGTCAAAAGCACATCATGGTCGAAGTTTAACCTCTCAAAGGTGGAGAAAAAAATGAAATAATGAAAGATTAGTTGTGTTTTTTTGCATCTGTGCTTTTCCATCGAAGCTTCCATGAATAATGAAAAGGACAGAAAAAATTTCTTTGAATCTGGATATGTCATGGAAAATTGCATTTTGCTTAAATATGAGAAATAAAAAATGATAGGTCCCCATACTCCCCAATTAGCATACACTATATGCTAGCGACCTCGACACGTTAATAAAGTTCTTATCATTCTTATCTTCTTATCTTACTTGTTTGGGAGAAAATCGCCATTTGCCTTTTTCTAGGAGATCAGTCCTTCACAAAACCTGCCGTGTTTTGAACATGCCTGAGCTTGTGTGCGCGCTGCTGATGCAAGAAATTATGTGCAGTAAAGATGCCCAATGCAATTCATGGGAATTACCTTAACTGGACCTCATAATCTTAAAATTTTATCAGCTTACTTGAACTCTAGTGTACTTTAATGCATTTCCTTAATTTCTGAGTATAGCTCTTCCAGGGCAAGAATTCATATAATTAATAAATGTCCCTCAACTAACTTAATTAATTAACTGATCAATTACATTATTCCTTCATTTGTGTTTTGAGTTGGGTAGGTTATTCCGTTTTCTTTGGAAAAATAAAAGAGCCAAAATAAAACGTGAGAGTATGAACCAGAAGTTGGAAAACGGAGGATTGCGGATGGTTGATATTGAACTTATGATGAAAGCACTGTGGTTAGCACGGATACCAAGGCTTCTGTCTATTGGAAAATGCAACTGGAAAATGGTCCCCAATAGTTGGGATAACTACAACAATCTTATCCTTTTTAACAACAAGGAAATATTAGTTGATGGAAAACCAATTTTTCTGAGGGAGTGGTTTTCCAAAGGAGTATTCTCTTTAACCCTTTAACTCCCGATAGTGCCAAATGGCACTTATAGATTTTACTCTGTCTAACACCAGACGATTTTACTTGTCAATGGAGAACCCCTTGGGAGTGAAAGGGTTAACAACATCTTCACCCAAAAACTATGTCCCCAAGGTTAGGATTTTGAATAAGAATGGCTGTTATCTTCCGTTTCACGAATTTCTGTGTAAATACAACTGTAAAACCAATTTTTTACAGTATTTTCAAATAAAAATTATTGTAAGTGCCATTCCGGAGCATTTGTGGATTAAGGCATCCTCTGCTGGAAACAATCCATTGAGGAACTATGATCCTGATTGTAATTATTCCTTTCAGCTTGATGGCAACAGTTGTTACTCACTAAGAAACATCAGAACTTTCTAACTGGCGCCAAAATATGGAGTGAATGCTTAGAAGTTAACCGAGAAAACTGGAAACATTATTTTAAGGCAATACCCAAACTGTGTAAAGAAAGCAAGTTAAGAGAATTCCAGTTCAAACTCCTCCACAGAATAGTGGTGACCAAGAAAGAACCTTTCAGATATGGAATCAAACCTAAAAAAAAAAAAAAAAAAGAATCACACCTGAAATGACTTGTTTATATTGTGGAGAATCAGACTCAATACTCCATACCTTTGTAGATTGTCAATCCACCGTATCTTTCACAAAGCAAACCTTGTGGTGGTGCAGCCATGTGCACTGCCTCTTCAAATACAAGATATGAAGCTTATACAATTCTGGACTTGAGTATGTGCTAGTAGTTTAAAGCAAGCCTTACACCTCACCCATGCTGTATTTTTGTTTCACCACATCAAAAGCTTTTTATATGCGTGTTATCCCTCTTTCAGCATTTTCCCTATTCACACTAAAATGTGATTACACTGATATGAGATTAAGCTTCACTTCATAGTAATCTGTGCATGCACATGGAGACTGGATCTTACCTCATGTGGTGTGAATAATGTCAGGATGTTCAGAAAACTATGTTTTTGCTGCATTTTGAAAATGTCTCCACTTTGGAGAGCATTTTCAAATGTAGTTTCAGTGAAAAATGATAGGGTTTTCAGATCATTTTAGCATTTGATGTAAGGTCAAAATGCATCAAATGGTATTTTTGTTGTGCTAAATCACCACATCTACATTTCTGTTTGGTAGCTGCATAAGGTGTCGTGGGAAAGGGTGTAACAACAACATCTTATTTGTACTGTAAAAAAAATTGAAGCTTCCAGTTAGCTAAAATGTGTGCTGCTTCAGGTCAACCACTTTAATTTGGCAGTGTACATGACAATGATTTACAGCCACTCTTTTTTAATCAAGATCTTTACCATGACCAAATGACAACCCTTGTTAAAATTCAGACTAACCTTTAACTACAGAATACTGAGCAACTTTTCCCATGCCACTGACCACCACATTTACATTTTGCATCAGATAATTTTTGTGAAAGAAATAAAAAGTAAGGTTGTTTTGTTGTAGGCTGGATACCGGGAAGGTTTGGAGTCAGGGAAAGAGGCCCATTTACAGCAAGGCTTCAATGAGGGATTTACTTATGGTTGTGTGATGTCCAGGGAATGGGGCAGACTGAGAGGTGCTTTGAGGTAAATAATAATATTATTACCAATAAAATGTTAATGTTCAACTATTCTCTCAGCAGACCAAAAAACTGACATTTTTTCCGTACACAGTGAACTTGAGTCTACCAAGGACAACACCAGCTTGTGGTCAGAGCAGAACTTGAATGCAGGATCTCAAAACTGGTTCCCTAACCACTCCACTAAACTGTGATTGTCTCTGGTGTACATCTGAAATACTGGCTATTGTAAACAAGTACTCTGTACACCAGAAAATAACACCTTATTTACTTGAAAAAAGATGCCCCATGATTGAAATCCCTCTAACGATAATGATAATGATAATTTCTACTCCTTAGTGAGGGGGTGAAACTGAAAATAAGGCTCTGAAGGATTATGGGGAGGGGCCGAGGTTGTTTACATGTAGGTCCTTGTTGATAATGAAAAACCAAATTGTCTGACTTGCTCATTGGTCTTTCATTACTTAAGACCTGTGGTTCTTTTGAAAGGCTGTGTGCATAACTGACCTCTGGTTCTTTTGAAGGGCCAGGAGCATAACCAATCTGTGGGTCTTTTGATGGGCCAGGAGCATAACTGACCTGTGGGTCTTTTTTGTTATGCCCCAAGCCCTTCAACTGGTAGTCATGTCATACTATAAAGCAATATGAAGCACACTTAAAAAGTCCTGTGTACACATACAGTCTATGCTGACACCTTGTTCATATGCTCCTTTCCACAGTGCACTGATTTCTCTTGTAAGTTCACAATCAATACAAGATTCAAATCCAATCATAGTGACTGAAATGACAAGCTTACTTACACAAATCACACAAAGGGAGAGGAATTCTCTTGGATCAGAAGCCATGCAACAAACACTGAAACACAAATTGAATGAAACCGCTTATTCACAACCGGTTGAAGTGAGATGTAAACTGAATGACTATCAACGAGCAATGGAGAGGGGCTTCACCAAAGAAAGACAAGCAGATGGCAATGACTTAGCATCTGTATTTGAACTACTTCATACACAAGACACACGTAATGGAATTAGAGAATTTGAAGTTCATTCTCAGACTTTAGAACACAGAATACAAACAAGTGGTGGTATAGTTCTGGACACAGTCATGCATGAAGAGTTGGATGAAAGAAAGGATTCTTTAGAATTGTTTGAAACCTTATCTGAAGACTTGGAAAAGCTGTGGTCAAAGACATTTTCTCTGGCTG
>OX419343.1:27324352-27336852 GCA_948470475.1 Galaxea fascicularis | reverse complement strand
AAACACCTTCAACAGAAATACAAAAATAGGCAGAGTATATACAGGTTTATGGTGGCTCTTTGAAGAGATATTCCTTTTGGGAAGGATACCTTACCTGGTATGCCTTGATCATGAGGTGTACCACTCCAGGAGCACCATGACACCAGTGGATAAGTTTGTCTGTACTGTTCTCAAGTGATGATGGAAAGTTACCAGATGAAAACTGCTCTGACAAAAGAAATTCAACACAGCTCTCAACACCTCTCAAGTTGGACTGCACTGATTGGGTTGATAAGGCCTAGATAACAGGAAAACAACATTTCAGCTACCTAAAATATGACATGAAAGACTGGATTTCTTTATTTCTAATATACAAGTTATTTTTAGTTTACCATTTAGTTTAGTCAGATCTTTATTGAATATTAAGGTTTGTGTGAGATGTAGCTAGTATACCTAAAGAAGCCCTCAGATGGGCCACAGCTAACTAGGAAAAGGAGTGTCATGACCAGGTGGAACTAACTAGGGGAGGGGCATAGGATTTTGAACATAAGAGAGCAAAACATGAGTTTGTTGGGCCTTCAATCTTTCAATACCTGAAGCAACATGTAGATGATACCAACAATGCCATGTGCAGCCCCAACATAATGTTTCTCATGCCACACGTACATCAAAGGAGACCTGCTTCTCTCTCGTCTTGAAAGTATTTCACCAGAATCAATAATGGTTTGGCATACCTGTGGATAATATTGTAAAGGGAACCAGCCAGTGTGAACAGTAACAGAAAAGACATTCTGAATCTAAATCTAGATTAAAATTATCACTTAAAGTAGCTGCAGTTTAAAGTAATTCCTTTGAATTGCCTTGCACATTCTTACTGCACATAATTTCTTGCATCAGAAGCGTGTGCATGAGCGCATGAGTGTTCAAAGCATTGCAGGTTGTCTGAAGGAGTCATCCCCTACAAGTAGGTAAATGGCAATTTTCTCCCAAACGAGTATGGGGACCTATGCTTTTTATTTCTCATCTTGAAAGAAAATGCAATTCTCCATGACATATCCAGATTTAAAGAATTTTCTTTAGGACAATGCTATTGAAACTTCAATGGTAAAACACAGATGAAAAAAATATGACGTATCTTTCATAAGTTCATTTTTCTTCACCTTTGAGAGGTTAAGTTTCAACCATGATGTGCTTTTGGTAAAATAAATCCTATATTCCATTGCTTCTGTCCTGTTTTTGTAAATTAAATTAAGTCTCAGACCACTTTCGGCTATCAACTTAATTGTGCTAACAATGTACCAAAGTAGGTATAAACTAAAGCCTCAAAGCATGAAAATGGACATGGGGACACTCTCTTTTAATTACATTTCTTTGATGTTTTTGACGTTGGCAACCACCTAGCAAAGTTTCAAATAAAATCTATTGTGACTTCTACTTCTGGGGAATGACCTTTAGAGACCAGTAAATCTGCCATTTTCATCTTTTAGGCCCAAGCTAATGGGTGGGGGATAGTAGGTATTATAAAGACTGAAGCTGAAAGGAGTTGAGCTCCTTTTGAAGCTTATAACATATTAAGAATTGTTTGTTAACATACACAGTTATTATTTGTGGGTTGGTGTTAAGCTCTGACTAAAACTTTTCAAATGCAAAAATATTATTTGTTTAATATGAACCTTATTTATAATATCATGATCAATCGTCTCAGCTCCAAGGTTCTTCTGTACAAACAATAAGGAAAATAAGAAGCCAGCTCGTCCATACAGGACTTCATTAGGCAGTGAAGGATCCCCACTACATGCAGCATCTGAAAATCCCAACAGCTTGGACACACATTTCACACTTTTTTCCTCTTGTCCCAACTTTGAATACAGCACAGAAAGCAGTGCAAGGATTCCTTACAAAAAAGGGTAAAACATGTTGGCCAAAGTCATTCGAGTGCATAATTTGGGTCTTATCATTCACTAATCTCATTATAGATTAAATCTAAAGCAATTTAATAGACTTTAATCACGCAAATAAATGCAAGTTATACAGTGTGTAAATTTCTGTCAATCTTGTGTGATGGGTTATCACCAGAACTGGGTAGTCACTGGACAGTTACAAGTCCTTTTTCCCAGATCCATGCAAGTGTAATGTTTTTTAGCCTTCCAAAATATTGATTTATGTCAGGAACACAGCAGACCAAATTCTGTAGTGAATGCAAAAGCTGACCAGGGCAAGTTTGGACTATTCTTTTGTCAAGATTTCTGGACCCAAAAATTGATAACATGCCATAGAAAATACAGCCAATCAGAATGCAGGAAAGCCATTGTATATTCATTGTTATTATATCTCTCAGTTGCTATGTATGCTGTGACTGGTCAATTTAGCAGGCCGTACTTTACTGTATGGCTTGCTAAATTTGAAAGTTTCCTTTCCCTCACACCTGATTAACCTCAGAGATATAATAAATATCTTACTAACCTTGTTTTCTTGGTCCATACTTTAAGTTATGGATCCTTGTTTTTTTCCCATTAATTTATGGCCCGCGCTTTGCGCTTGGGCCATAAGTGAATGGAAACTCGGTCCATAACTTACAGTACGGACCTGGAGCTTGGTTAGTAAGAGGTATGTATTCCACCATCCACTTGTCACTTATATTTTCTTGGTATACACACGAGCCTTTAGGCTCGTGTGTATACCAGAAAATGACATGACAAATGACTCGTGGGATATTCCACGGTGTACCACTAGAAAGCATTGCATAACTAGTATCTATTCTCTCACATGCTAAATTATCAAGCCCCACCCAGTTAGTTTGCTGAATGGTTAAAAATAAATTTGGTTCTATTCGTAGAAAAATATGGAAGAAGATTGATAAATTGACTGCTGTCACTGTCATAAGTTATTGCATCTAACATTACTGTTAAAATCTCACCTGGGTCTCCACAAACAAATGTCACCCGCTTGCCTTTCAGAGTGTGCTGACTGTGTTCAAGAATTTTCAAAGCATTCTTCAGGTACTGCTGTCTTTGGGTTTCATCATCCTTGAATAGTGTCTCAGATAAATGCATATACAAAAGAGCCATGCCTGGCATGGAGAAAAGTCATAATATTGCATTCAAAAATACTACTCTGGAAAGTACAGTAGCACTGTTAAGTCAGAATCAAAGAAATGTTCTGAAGCATATTAACAAAAAATGATGGTTTCACAAACTTAAAAAGCAGTGTATTCCAAAGGGTTATGGCATGAAACAGGCTTTCAAATATGTGGCACCCAACAGAACCAAAGATTATGGCATAGAGTTAAGATGACACTAACAAGAACAATGATTTATTATTGCCTGAAGCCATGCCTACTGATTAGTATATTGGTATCCTCTCAGAAAGAGATACATCTGTCAAAGTGGTGGGAAACTGTCAAAATACCAGGACTGAGAAGTAGAAGTGAAATGATGTGAGGTCTCAAAGCAGGAACTGTGCACATAGTTATTGGGCACTTGGCTTAATTCAGGGTTCTCAATAGAATTGTGAGCAGCCGTTGCTGTCTTATTTTCAGCCATAACATTGAAGTACATGGTCAAAGCCTTCTACTGATCACGGCACCTTTACAGTCGTAACACTTAGAAATGTAAAGAGAAAATCTCTGGTAACATCAGGGTTGAGGTATTACAAAGACCTGCCTATTGGGAACAGCCCATGACCTGTGAAAGGTGCTTTGTTTCAAGAAAACCCACCTGACTTCCCAGCCACCCCTCCCCTAGTGACCCCCAAGGAAACTAGTAGCTTTCCCAGGTACATAGTACGCAGAAAGGATGATAATTGTATCAATAATATGTAAAATTATACATAAGAGGTGGATGTCACATAAGCTACTCCATCTTATGCACCTATCAATGTTAAGTCCCAGGGTTGGGGGGGGACTACCCATGGGAAATTGACTGAGGGGGCCTTCCCCTAGGTAGGGATTTTGACATTTACAAATTGCCCCGTTGTCAGGAATTCAATTATTAAGTCCTGACTCTGATAGAAAAAGTTACCCCACATTCAGTTGGTGCCTGGGGGTGGGGAATCTGACTCTGGCTTCCATGAAAATGTCAAATTCCCTTGGGTCTGCCCCCCCCTCCTTCCTTAGACACACACACACACACACACCCTGGGGCTTAACATAGATAGGTGCATTTAATACATGCCTAATATTTTCAACTACCAATGATGATAGAAGTCATGAAATATATTTGTTTGACCTTTTCAAAAAGATGTCAAAACTAACCAAGTGGTAATAGCATGTACTCTTACTATCATTTTTAATTTTTAATCTAATTGAAATATATACCACTGCCTGAAGAACGTAGTTCAACAGTAGAATCCTTACCTCCACTGCCTGTGTAAACTGAATAATCACGGTCATTCCTGGTACGATCAAATCCTTCTTCGCATTGCTTCAACCATTTGAAAGTTTCAGCTTTTATCCTGGGATAATATAGGTCTGCAATCTGCAGGGAATTACACAAGATTTCATCTCATGCAAGGGTACTTGTGACAGATCAAAACGAGACAACGCGCTCATTGAACATTCATTGACGCACGTCCATTCAACCACATTTCAGTGAAAACGAGATTGAAGAAATTAACAAAAATGGGGTCAGCCTCGGTGTAAAAACCTGACGAGGTTTTCTTTGTTTTATGAGGTATTGTTTTGCTGTACGCTATTGTTTGTAGTGTTTTGTTGTCTTTGTTTTACGTCACGCGTAAGCTTCACAGGTTTTTACACCGAGGATGAGCCCAAAAATGCGTTATCTCACCTTCCCATCGGGGCTTTGCAAACTTGTCCTTCCGTCGTAATCTTCAAATCTATTCTCAAAATACCTTCTTTCGGAACTTGATAACATCGCCTCTGTCAATTTTGATGGAAAGTATCAGGCGTTCCTTGACTGAATGATGACGACTGGTGCTAAGCATTGGCTCCGCTGAGAAAAACGGACAGGAATCACGGGCTAATTCCCTTAAAAAGTAAACAAGATGATCGCCCTGGTGCTGATGGTGAATTGTTTCTTTGGAGGGTGTTTTTCCGGGTCATAAGTTCAGTTTTAGGTAGAGAGTCAACGTTCTGCTGGAGGTAAGTTGTTATGTAGCTAAATATTGAATAGCTTTTAATTCGGTTGCTTATGATATCATGAAGAATGTGAAGAGAATTAAATCTCGTGTTGATACACTGATACACTATATCACTTGACATTTCTACTCTTTTATAGCTCACTCTTTTTAGTGGTATGATTATTGGAGAGGTGTGCTCTTGAAATAGTTATAAATACGTGGAAATCAAAAGGAACACTTTAAATTAGAACCTGCAATAGTACTTACAACTCATCGCAAGATTTGTACGTAAACCAGCTGAAAGCAATTTGATCTTTCTTGATAATTGTGACGTTTGAACTTGCCGCAGCCTGTATTACATAAGATGGACTTGAATTAAGTGCTCATTCTAGGTGTTGAAAGCCTATCTGATGTATTTTGTTTTCCTGTTAAAATTATCTGCATGAAGTTGCTAAGATCTAAGATAAATTAGTACAGGTGGACCTAGACTGATACAGACAGACAGACAGACAGACATGTTTTTATTTGGAGTCTTATACAATATGTACATCGACTACAAATTCCAAATAACTAAAAGATACAAACAACAAAAATTCTTACTTAATTAATTATTAATTAAATTGTTAATTGATTAAGTCCTAGTGTATTTACTTTTTGCCGTCTTCCCCTGTCCTTTTTTCAAAGCATTCGAATATATGTTTTGCTATTAGCTTTTGTATTTTAGCATTTCCGATATGGGACATTTCTCCATCGGGGGGGGGGGGGGGGGAGAGCTGCCAAAAAAAAAATCAAAGAAAAAGTGGGGGTGGGGGACTCAGGGGTCAAGCAAAATTCTGAGATATAAAAGTGGAATAATAGATGGTGTAACTTATTTTGAAGGGGGAAGGGGGGTCATCCCAAAAAAAAAATGTGACTGGGGCATTATGTGACTGAAACTGATAAGCTGGGAGGATCATATATTTTGCAAATGACACTCCTCCAAATCCCACAACCCCTCCCACCCTATCCCATAAAAATTGAAGGGTCCTTTAGTTCCCCTTAGTTCATCAACCTTTTAACCTCTAAAAGTGACCAGCATGCAATAATTTCTTCTTGCATTGTTGCTGCTGGATTAAGCATAGAATAATTATTAAGAATAAACAAAATGATCACCAAAGGTGGAATAATGCCCTGATGATTGAACAAATTCTCCCTACATATACTATAAAGACACATCTGGAGTTCAATGAGGAGAATATAAAATAACTTATGGCTCAGACCCTAAATGGCAGCCTTGATGAGGAAAAATTCCAAAAGTGCAAATATACATGAAGTGAGAAGACTACCTGAACAGCTGCTGTCAGCAAACAATACTGTTTACTAAACAAACAAACATAAGTTAGATAGTAACTGAATTCTGTTACTTTTCTGCAGTGCACACAGTTTTGCAGATGTGATTGTAAAGAGAGAACAGAAACTGTGAGGTCATTATATAGGGGTTTGATCACATGATGCTACAGTAACTGAAAATGCCTTGGAGATTATGATCATGGCTTCTTCTCAAAGCACTTCCAGCATCACTGTTACAGATATTAGCCATGTTCTGGAAAGTTTGGGGAGCTTGATTGGAGAATTAGATGCTATAGAAGTGGAAAAGGTTGGTGTATTGTACCTCAAGTAACTGTTATCAGTGCTGCTGATGAAATCTCTGTATTCACAACTGAATAGATCACTAACACAATGAATATTTTTCTCTTTCTTAATACCTTGAAAAGATTGATGCTGTTAAGAGTGGTGACAATGGTCAGTACACAAGCAGTATGGATATAAATCAGTCATATCTTTTTATACTTAACTTCCTCCCTCTGCAACCCTGTTTTATTATTTTTTTCAGTATTTAGACACCTGGGGGCATTTACTCCTTCTTAAAAAAGAATTACTATAATAAAAATTACTGTTAATTCCAAGTTTTTATTTTTTAATCACTTCAAAAATTTACACCATTTTTGTTTTGTTTTCTTTCTATTGATTTGGTGTTGCTGGCATTCTAATTCAGGGTTAGCAAAAAAACATTTTCCAAAACAGTGTTCCAGATAAGCAGCGGGTCTCGGGTCAAAAACCCGAGAAATCTGGCTCCCTGACCCGACACACAGAGTTGTTAAGTAAGAAAATTAGGGAAGACCCGTGTCTTATGACCCCTTAAAAATTTTCCGTGACTCCCTAATTCTGAAAGTTAACTGGAACAATGCAAAAGAGCAAAAATCATCTTATTTTTTGCTGTCACAAGGCAGTTGTTGGGCCACTGAAAGAATATGAAATTATAAAGCAAGATGCCTAACTTTTTGCAAGTTGTTTGCACTCTTTAATAGGCCATTTCTGAATTACCTTAGGCCTCTTTTTGAACACAAATTAAACTCATTTTTCATGTGAATTTGATTTGCATATGAAAGGATGAGCACCTAGACTCACTTTGAAAAAGAGGGCTGATGTAATTCGGAAATGGCCTATTAAGTCTGTGTTGCTCTTCCCAGTGTGATTATTTTGGGCTATCTTTGGGGATTGGTAATTATCACTTAACAGTATTTACACTTTTTAGATGAAGATGCTGTTGATCATGATTTAAGCTTGGAAACATTGCTGGCAGACACAGATGAATTTGATGACAGTGATGATCAGTGCCCACTAATTCCTCATGAGACGGTATCTACTAAAAGACCATCACCTGGCTTCTTCAGTCAAGACTCTCAGCATTTTTGGCAGCAAAATTTCAATGCTGCCACAAAAGACCATGGAGAATCAGCTACTGGTTCAATTTATGAAACTGTTGTAGTGGGTACAGACTCTAAAGTGCATACAGTATCTACATCTCAATCTCAGTCCTTACAATTTCAAATTTCAGTAGCATCAGGGAAACCAGCCACCATTCCCCAATCTGGCTCACCTTTGTCACACAGCTCTGCTTTGTTAAATACTCAAGAACATGACAGCCACTATTCAGTGCTTTCAGGGTCAAGATCAAAATCTGTTAGCTCTCCTCTTAGGCCTAATTTGTCAAGAACACAAGTAAGTGGCAGTCGCTATTCTGTGCCGCCAAGCAGGGGTGGGCATAAAGAAGCTTGTAATGAAGTTGCTCTAAGTGGAGATGTCCATGGTAGCTTCAAAAAGGTAGAGGAAGGATCATCAAGAGCTCTAGCTGAAAAGAAAGTTCATGCACCAGCTTCACACTCCAAAGCAGAACCTAATCATTACGTGTCTCCTGGAGAACTTGGTCTTCCAAGACAGTCTAATCAAGTTAAGAAGAATGGCACAGTAACAGGCAATCCACAGGTTAGACAAGAGAGAGACAGTGCACAGGTGATATTCTCTTTTCGATTCATAGTTAAAAAGGAGTACTATCATTATCGGCTCTGACTAATTAAACACCTGTTGCAGCTGAATATTCTTTTCACATTTACACAGCAGGATGACATGGTGGATAATTTAATAAAAGCAACCCCTCTCTACAGTGACAAGTTAATTCTCCAGTTGTTCAGACCCCCACTACATCCATCTCTTCACTGCATTTCCCCTTCTCCTCATACCATAGGCAATATTTAGCCAGCTGTAAGTGTTAACATGCCCTGGTAATATTACTTATATTTAACCACCCTTTCATTCTGTTTGGTCTTAGCAAGTTTCAGTGAATGTGTTTACTGAGGAAAGTGAACCTAATGAACTACTGGTTTCATCCAGTATGAAGGCCAGGGAAGCTTGTCACAAACTTGCACTTTTAAACAAAGTTGAAGATGATCCTGAATGGATCTTGGTGGAACATTTGACAGATTTAGGGCTTGGTGAGTCCTTAAGAATCTTCAGTGTTCAAAGCAAACTGAAACATTGAGGTAGTGGGTATTCAAGACTTCCTGTAACAATAATATTAGTTACCTGGGTCACAAAGCAAAAATGAATTAGTGGGGTGTGGCAGTGTATCTTCAGAGAGGATATTCTTTGTCTGCTACTTATGTCATGGCTCCAGCAAACTTTGCATCTGAAACTTTTTGAGCTTTTTGAAATAAATACAGGATCTTCAGGCCTCTCAGAGCTGGACTTATTAAGTTGGATTCTATACTGAATTGTCTCACACCATCTAGATATTAGAACTGTAAATTACCATTAGAATTCATTGAAATAATTATTTCTTTCTTGTGATTAAACAGCATTGGTTTTCTAGACATTAGTTGTTTCTGAAGTATTGCATGAGTAACTTATGTGAATTAATCTTTTTTGCTAAAGAACGCAATCTTGAAGATCATGAGAATGTGATGGCTGTATTGCATACCTGGGCACCCGGTTCTAACAACAAGCTGCTATTCAGAAAAGATGTCAAGAAATATCATTTCTTTTCACATACATCTGTAAGTTAACACCATGTGTTAATTCATTCCACCTTTACAGTGGAGGGCATCAGTGAATAAGGTCAAAAGTGGTGGTTCTGTCCAATTTAATTTGTTTTCCTGAAACTGTTAAAACAATGCCAAGAAAAATTCAAAACTGTTTCTTTACCACACTTCCTTGTTTTATTATTGCATGGTTCCAGAAAATATCCACATCCCTCCCCCTACTATGGAAGGTTTTTTGGTTTATAGTGGCCCCCCACCCCCTCCCCTCCCTCTTCCTCCAGAAATTCCAATTTAGCCCCATACTATTCTTTTAACACTTGCTTTTGCAAGAGGATTTTACATATACATAGGTTTGATGTTTTCAAGTGGTAATAATTTTCAAAATATCAATGATCATCAGGCTCTGATGATGCTGTGAATTGGCAAAGGTTGGAGCAATAACTAAACACAAAAGTTTAAGGCCTCATTGGAATATTCAATAAAATTATTATTATCATTATCATTATTATTGCAGAATTATTTTCCTCCTCATTTGCTGGACTCCGAAAATTCTGACAAGGCAGTCACAGAGAAAGCCCAGAAAGCCAAGACAATATTACACCAGGTACAATTTAAGGATGATGAAAAGAGTGTACAGAGGCCACATGTCTGCTATAACCAAGGATCTCAAAAGCTCCCGTTTTTTCTGTGTGGAAGCTGCCCTTTTTGTCTAATGATTTTAAATTAAATAGGTCTGTCTTCTCCTTACCTCTCGTGCTACACAACAGTGAAATCAGAAAGGAGGTGTTTGTTGTTTTCAGTTAGTAGTTAATACATAATGATAGTGCTCTTGGTAACACTTATTTTAATTCTGGTTCTTCTTTTTAAAGAAACTTTTTAGCACTTGTACGAGAGTTCCTGAAATAGAAGGGACTTTACAATGTAAGGAATTTGGAAAGAAGTCGTGGAATAAGAAGTTCTTGTTTTTAAGAGGATCTGGCATTTATTCTTCAGTGAAAGGAAAATCAAAGGTAACATGATACCTTTTTACACAAACGTTACTTAACAGTTTTTGACCTCAAAAGGTTAAAGTTGGTACCTGGAACATTGAATAGTTAATTATCATGGAAGTGAGCTCATGTAGCTTTTCCTTGGACCTATTCCCCCCCTCCAGCAGTACCTGTGAGGGGATGCAAAACAGACTGGTTTCTGCAGATAAGCCTGTTTGTGTATGCCAGCCTTTCGGAATCGCCTGTACATTTGATTGTGACCAAAACTTTAGTTACTTCGACCTGCTTGGTCTTGAACATTACCGTGCTCCCTATAAATCTCCATATTGAGTGGACAGGTACAATTGCATTAAGACTTTTAGACTTGTATTGTATTTTGCACTGTTTACACTTTTTTGTTGTACTACTTAACTCTTTGACAATTATACAAAACATGCATGGTTTTAAAAGAAAGAAAAAATAAATATAATGCAGCCAAAGGACAACTGAAGTGTGCATAGTGACCAGAGAAGCCATTGGCTAATCAGGCTGGTTACCACGATGTTCAAAATAAATGCGGCTACAAACGACATTATAATGGTCCCTGTATTGAGGACTCCAACGTATTATTCTCCTTTTCTTAGGCTTCCAAAGATTTGGAATGTTACGTGCAGTTCGATGGAGCAAATCTGTACAACATCCTTAATCCGAAAAAGGCACACAAGTCATCAACAGAGTGCTGCTTTTGTATTGTGGTAAGTAACAGAGAAGTTTGTTTCCCTGAAAAGTCACGCTGTTTAGTCAAAATAAAAGAAAGAATATGTAAGTCAATCAAACCTAAAAGCGCTCAGCGTGGTAAAACAGTACAACCTATGCCAAGCACAGGGAAACCATGGAATCGTTACCAAGCGCTGAAAAACTTGTAAGCAATGCCATGCGCATGGGAAAACTTGTAGCCGGCGTCCAGCGCATTCTCGTCACCAGAGCCTTCGTTTCTTTAAGTTTTGGTCACGTGGTCGGAGAAATGGAGAGCTCCGGTAGCAGCAAGTACCGGATGTCCGTAAATCACGGACATCCGGCAGCGCATGCGTAATTTTTGTCAACTAATCTGCTCATGCTCAGAAACTAATCCTTAGGGAGGGAAGAGACGAGAAACTACACAATGGCTCAAGTTTTCTTCATGAGCTTCCGTTGAAGTGACACTTAAATTTTTGAAACCAACTGCTGACTCTAACTTAATTTTACAGGGAAGACAGATCTTCTCTGGGTACGGATCGTCAGCGTTTAAAGCGATTCTTATTGAATTCTCGAAATTCAAACGTATCTTTTCAGCCTCTCGGCTGCTACTAAACAACAGAAGAGGATGGTTTCGGTCACGAATGCGTAGTGCTTTGTGATTTTTATTTCTGCTGCGCATTCATTTTTTGTCAGCTAATGAAAAAATTCTAATTTTTTGGCGCGTCCAGAGCCACTCGTCAACGACATTTAAAAGACGAGTGGCATTGGGAATGAGAATGCGTCCAGCGCGGGAAAACATGTTTATAAAATAACTGAGAAACTACGTGCTCTCTGATTGGTCAAAAACCTCTGGTTTATTGTACCGGTAAACTCCTTGTTACTACTTACATTTATTAAAAATAGATCGCATTTATTCTATGGCAAGAATAAAGCAGAGATTGAAAGCCTTGTATCGACAGTACAGTTGATTAGCCAGGACATAGGAGTGGAATTTGGGATCAAGAAATGTGGTGTTGTGGTGCTGAAGCGAGGGAAGTTGTGTAAAAGTGAGGGTATTGAGTTGATAAATGGACAGACCATAAAGGAATAAGGAGTTACACCCAAGAAGTGATGTTGCCAGAATATACGTACCCAGAAAGAAGGGAGGAAGAGGCCTGATCAGTTGTGAGAGCTGCATGAGGAGAGAAAAGAACAACTTGAGCTGGTATGTGAGAAACATTGACGTGGCATTACTCAGGAAGGTTGGAGATAGCAATGTAGTTAACATCTCAGAGGCTGTGGAACCGAAGGAGTACAAAGTAAATAAAGCAAAGGAGACGGAGAATGAATGGAAACAGAAAAGAATGCATGGGTAGTATGTGAGAGAAAAGGAAGGTATTGA
>OX419343.1:27306852-27319352 GCA_948470475.1 Galaxea fascicularis | reverse complement strand
TGTTTAAGACTTACTATTCTCTAATGATATAATGGCCAGATTGCCATCACCTGAATGCTAGCGGGACTTCAAACGCGATGTTTGACGAGTTAGCTTGATTCCGAAAGGTCTTTGATGAGTCTCTTGGCAGAAACGAAACGCGCGTGTCAGACTAGCCATGAAAATATGTAATGTAACATCATTCCCAAATATAAGGTGAGGACAGCTGTGAGGACTACTCCATTGTCACTTTCCAATAATAAACCGCGATCATACTAGAATTTCGTGGAAATCCGTATGGATCGCGCAATTTGCGTTTAATTTTGGTCACTTGTATAGGTAAATGTAAAAATATATAACATATTTTACCAGATACTTCGCCTTGTAGTGTGAATTTTAGTCGCCACCGGAACTTTTTAGATGGAGCGATGCCGCCGAAGGCTTGAGGGAAGTGACAGTGGATCTTCAGGGGAAACAGATTACTGTTTCTCTGTTTATTTATTTGCTGACATACCGATTATATTTTCATTTTTCTTTTCAGTTTGGACCGCAACTCCGACAAAATTACGACGACATGCTCCGAAAATTTGCAAAACTCACGAAGTATCACGATCATCAGACTACGGAGGGTAATTGTCAGGTAAGTTTGATTCATTCGCGGTAATTTGGATGTGACAAAATTGAATTTTACCGCTGTGTCGCTGTGTTTATGGGCCAAGAGTCATGTAATGCCAAGGGAGCAGAATGAGGGAGTTCCGTCGTGTGTGGAGATAAGGATTGTTCGTTTCCGTCGTCCGAGTGGAGTTTCCTGTCTTTAATCTGTAAGCTGCCCAAATCCGCTTAAGCGCTATCAACAGCACGTCCTTGTGTTCAGGGTGGTGGTTGGGATTCTGTTTTTGTAGATGTTGTTTTGGTTTGTTTTGTTGACTGAGTGGTCGCTAGACATAACACCAGGTGACTTGTCTTACTTCCGGAAAGAACAAGCGTTGCACGAACAAATTGCACAGTTATGCCATGCTGTGGCAAACGTCGCTTTTTTTTCTAGTTGTCCCGTCACTTTCGTCCACTTCCCTTATATAAAATGTGGCAGTCGAAAAACGGCAAGAAACGTCCTTGGCGAAATGTGTCATGTCTGGCTCAGTTGAAAAACGAATTGCAGGACAGCAAATTATAGTTTTTGTACTCGTTTCAAATCAAAGTGGCAAACTTCCGCTTTACACCATAAAAATATTACTCTTAATATTCACGTAACTCGACTCGCAACTTCTATGAGATTCGTTTGATGCCTGAAAGAATCGATGATGTTTATATGAACTACATTCGATTTTGAGACGACATTACTGGATTATAATGGCGGCTAGTTGGAAGAAAATATATTCTGTATTAGGCTAAGCGCAAAGTTACTTTGTGGCCACTTCTTGGGTTAGAGTTTCATCGGAAGTGTATGGCCAATCGTCTTGTGCACGTCTGGTTTTTCGTTGAGAACTCATGCATATTCAGTAATTGACCATCAAGGGTAGGGTGGGGAGGATGCGGTACAATTATGCCCGTTTGGGGAGAAGGGTTGGTGCAGTGGTGAGAACGCTCACCATCATAAGTGGGCTGAGTTTGTTGTTTTCTACTTTGCTCCGAGAGGTTTTTCTCCGGGTACTCCGGTTTTTCCCTCTCCTCAAAAACCAACATTTTATTTAGAGTTTATTTGATTTACAGTCTCCCCAATTAGTGAAGCACTCGTATTCAGCTAGAACGACTTGAGACTTAAATAAAGTTATTATTATTATTATTATTAACAGCCGTACGAACTACGCAACGCATCTTGCCGCTGAAAACGTTGCCCAAGATTTATAGTGTAGGGGAGAAGTCCTAAGTGGCCGAAGGCCTCGAGCTTTTTAGGAGGGCTCGGGGGCATGTTCGGGGGTCCGGGGAATCCGGGGCCACGTCTGGCGGAAATGTTTTGAAATGAATACGCCCTGAGATAATTACATTGGTATTTTATTTTTGCCTCTCAAATACTCAAGATAGAACCCTGTTAGTAATAAGCAGGACTTCCCTCTGGTGCTTTTTAATACGTTGTAGAAGATGGATGTATGGAAGAGTTAATTCTGACCACTCAACTGAAGGCTAATACTAGGCCCACTTTCTTTTTTTCTGACATGATCTTAGAACATAAGAAGCGAGAGAGAGAAAGGAGACAGTCGTGTCAGGGACGGGCAAGTAGCCATGGATTTTACTGGTGAAAGAGGAAGGATCATAACGGACAACAAAGAAATCCAGGAACTTTCCAACTCGAGAAACAAAGTAGTAAGTACTCGCGGCATGTTCAAATTTAAGATGGTTTTTCCGTTAGCACGTCAAACGTTTCGCGAGCCAGTCTGACTCTATCCGCGCTTTTATTTGCATATCTAAGAATCAAAGAAATTAAATAAATTATTCAAAATATTGGTTACGGTAAACAAACTTCATTTTGGTTTTCCACAGAAGTTCAGTCGCCGCACCTCATCTAATAACTTCATCCCAACAGACATCGCTGTTCCAGGTACGTTCAGTGCGTGAATAGGCCATTTCCGAATTACCTCAGGTCTCTTTTTCAAAGCGACTCATTCTTTCATATGCAAATCACTTTTCATTCACTCATTTTCATAAATTGATTTGCATATGAAAAGATGAGCACCAAGACTCGCTTTGAAAAAGAGGCCTGAGGTAATTCGCAAATGGCCTACAGTTAAAAATCTTTCAAGAAAAATAAAACTGATCGTGTCTTTGTTCACGCGCGTGGCAGCACTGTTTTCCTGTTTACTGGTTTTTACTACCCTGTGCCGCACGGTTATTTTTCCCGCGGGTGTCAACAGTTTCATGTTTTCATTTCTAATCGTTTTTGCAGGTCATCATTTCTTTTCAGAACCTTGGTATCATGGAAGGATTACGAGGGAAGAGTCGTTTGCATTACTAATAGATGCAGGAATACATGACGGGTAAGTAAATGACTTCAGAAAGTTCATGCCCTGTAACAGAGCTGCAAAATAACTGTCGGTCATCGGACAATGTCCGACTAAAATCGGCCCATGTCCGATGAAATCTTAGCTTTGGTCGGATAGTAAGTCCGAACAATTTTTTTTACCAAATAATAAGTAAATAATAATAAACGTCCGACCATATTTCTGTTTTGTCCAACCAAAATAGAGACTTGGTCGGACATATGTCCTTTCAAGAAAGAAAATTGTGTGCAGCCCTACAGCAACAAGAATGGCCTAGTGGCTAAAGTTAGAAGTGTTCCCTGTCCCTGCTATTCAGAGAAAATCGCGGAGCGATGGTGCCCAGTAAACCATTAGAGAATTTGTCGGAATTGCATGTGAACCCAAATCTTCCGTTTCAATCAAATGCAGAGGTTCTGTTCACACTGCGCTCAAATATTCAGTTATATTTTAAATTGCTTTTCCAGCTTGTTCTTGGTTCGTGAAAGCTGCAGTGTAGCTGGAGTATTTGTGCTGACGTTCTGTATGAACAAAAGAGTTTACCACTGTCAGTTGGTCCAGGTATGTGCCATCACTCGTCTGGCTCTGAACATATCTGAAGTGAAGGAGGCGCCTTATTGAAATTCTGTTAGAATCAGTATTGCGGTTAATAATAACAACTTAGAACATCTTCCTTGTGCGACTATGAGTAATCATACACACTTTCCAATCAAGGGTTTCAATATTGTCATCAGTGTTTCTATGTACAGCTTGTTATAAACGACTCGATATTTCATTTTGGGTAAGTCCCTCCTCGCACGGGCACTGTGGTTGGCACTGTGGTTAGCACTGTGGTTAGCACTGTGTGTATTTGGCACTGGAAGCGAGATGCTTGCTGTGAACGTTTGAAAAAGTCTGTACGTAAACGTTCATAGCTTTCAAATAAAATTGAGCCACTTCAAAGCAGTGGTTGACCTTTACAGACAGGAAAATTTTCGTAACACACGTACGTTGACAAAATATGTCATTTGTTACAACAAAAAATGCGCCCCCCCCCCCCCCCCTCTTCCTTTTGAACTAGTCGATCCCTTCAAATGCCCGAGGGTCTCCTGAGGGGATGTTCTGGTTTCGAATCGATCAGTGCATTTCGATACCCCCTCTGGATGATAAAAGTAAGAATAACGAAGCAGCTCATTGTGGCTGTTTTTTTTCCTCAGGACATTGGTGAAGGCACTCAGATCTTCTTTAGTCTTGGGAAAGGACCAGCTTTTAGGACGCTGCATGGACTTATTCATTTTTATCAACAAAAGCCATTGAATGGGGTCTCACTTGCTTTGAGATCACCGTGCCCGAAACAACCTCACGTTGGCATGTGATTTTCCAGTTACCTAACATTCATGTGGAGACCTGTACATGCAAGATGTCCGTCAGTGCTGTTTGTTATGCTGTAAAAAGTAGTTTAGACTTGTTGAGTCCGTAGTCGAAACTTCAAAGTGTGAGCGGTATTTTTGTGAAAGCCACTCGAACCAGTGTTTACCTGTGTGGTACTGTTTTACGCCGGATCTGCTAGGTTTTATTAACGTTGGAGTGTGCATTTGAGATGTAAACGCAATCCTTGAAAGTGATCATCACTTGCGCTGAAAGTTAACAGTATTGCAAAAGTTGGCTGGCTGTACTGAATACCAGTTAAATTTGGGGTACGGGTATATTCAGTAGTGTATACAAGATGGATTTACTGAATTTCGAGTCGTTTCAATCGAAGAATTTTAATAGTACTCCTGTTTAACCTGTGAACAAAAACTTCGGGCTCCTAGAGTTTTCCAAGTGTGGCAAAACCTCAAAGTGTCATCGGAATTTCAAAATAAATGGTACAGTAACGAAAGAGTTTAGCAAATACAGAACCAAAACAAAATAAGATTTACAATATGAACGTTTCATTTAGGGTATGCAGTTGTAATGTCAGCACATTCTAAAAAGAGTATTGACTTTTAAAGCTGAGTACATTCCTGAGAAAAAGGAACAAGTTTTTATTAGTCATATAACTGTCGCCCCTGATAATTAGTTTTAAATTTTGTGAAATCCATTTGATAGAATTGTGACAATGTACAGCGATATTCATTGTACAAAATATTGGAAAACATGTAAATAGGAATTTTAACGTATAAATAGTATAGTTCATCGCCATCCTCATCGTCATCATACAAGAAAGGAGTTGATTCAAAGCATTAAAATGATATTTGAAATCTTGAATTCGTTTCTGCGTTAGTTGTGTGGTCACTTTGATAACTTTGCCAAGACTGAGATGTAGTTGGAACTTCTTTATTACATGATCTTTCAACTTTCTGACTGAAACCTTGCGATTTGCTGATGACGCTAGTATTTTTTATTCTCGTTCCAATGTTACCCACCTAACAGCTTTTTTCATTACGGAACTGCAAAATTTAAGTTCTCCGTCAGGATGAAATCAAACAAGCTCTTTGCTAACACCATGGTTAGTATGCTAACACTAATGAATTCGTTAAGTCAAGACAGGCAAATTGATGGGAAAATCTCTGGTTATTTTATAGGAATGCTTATTTTATAGGAATAAATAAAGGAAAGTCTACAGACAAAAAGATTGCTAAGTCCACAGATATTATCTATGGAACCTTTTATCTTTCTACCCCTGTGACATACTGCAGCGTAACATGGTCCTCCATGTAACATGATTTGAATAGTTAACTATTTACCGAAGTGGAGGTGGCTAGTGGTGGATATCTAATATATTGTTATAGCAGAACGTGCTGTACGTGCAATAACTGCTGCCTCAGTATTACTCCTAGCCTGCGTGACAGACGCCTTTTACGGCTCTTGTTTCACACGCCGAGGAAACGACGTGTGAAACAAGAGCCGTAAAAGGCGTCTGTCACGCAGGCTATATTACTCCTAGATATTTTCAAAATGACCACTGCGTATCGCCAACTGATCCATGTTTTGTTATCATCACGATATTATTTGTAACTAACGTCTAATACACTCACCACACCAGACAAGCTACAGATTACCGTCTTCACCAATCTGAAATATTTCAAGGTTCACTATTCTTCACTATTTCACTATTCACTAGTTCACTAATACTGATTACCATCTAACTTCTCACCATATCACTAACTCGTCAAGCATACAGCACAAGATTACACATGCTGAATATTCAATCTCGATCCCAGAGCTCTTCTCTTCTGTGCATGACTGAGGGGAGAAGGCGCGAAGCCCGAGAAGAGGTCTGGGGTCGACAACGGCTGATATTGGGAATAAAAAGGTTAAGAAGATTGCACAATTTTATCTTAAATTATGACTGAATGTTCTCAGTCCTGTTCCCACTCGCAAGCCTTGATATGCTTTGTGGTGGTCTCCTTGCCATCTTATCGTATATTTTATCTAACTACAGGTCAGATAATCTGTAAACACTTGAAGACTTTCTTTAGACACTGTTAAACACATAGTTCTAATGATGACGAAACTAATAAATCAATCAGTCGATAGAGAAACCAACCTATCAATCAATCAATCAATCAATCAATCAATTAATCAATCAATCAATCAATCAATCAATCAATCAATCAATCAATCAGTCAATCAAATTTTGCCCCGTAATTGTCGAAACGCGCATAATGTCGCCTGGTACTTCGCCTGGTATTCCGCAAGAATCAGACGCGCAAGCGTGGCTACGTCAGGGGCGGTGGTGGCAATTTTTCCCCCATGATTGGATGATTATTTTAATATTCAACACGTTGATAGTAAAGCCAGCGCACTGAGCCTTTTTGTAGAAAAGTAATAAAGCTGCCATTTTCCAGGTATTTGCTGTGTACTTACACGCAACTGGATGTGTTGAAAAATAATAGTATGAACTACTAGCCCAACCTCGTTCCCAAGGTGTCGAGGTTGCTACGAACCCAAATAAGGGACTACTTAAAAGGTATCTTAGATCAGTATTAGGTCGGAAAACTTAACATCTTCCAGCTCCCAAAGAAAAATCGTTATTTGAAGGAATGCTCTAGTATCAGTGCTTCTTTTGTAACCGCGAACCGCGGGGGACAGACACAGGCCCCTCCGATTAAGATAAAAGAGTGGCTCTGGGTACGAGTATGCGATCACATTTTGCATTTGAGGGTGAACGTTGAACGTTCCACGGATTTCAGAAGCACTTGAGCGCCGTTCTTGTCATCCAAACATCATTGAAATGAGTACGACCAGTCAGCCTAGTAACTGGTTTGAAACTGTGGGACAAGCTTTTGTAAAAATTTACTACGAAACTTTCGATTCCAACCGGGCAAATTTGGCGGCTTTATACGTAAGTGGTTTTTAGATGCCTAATACTGTGTTTACCAGCGTGGTGTTAAACTTGCAGTTTCTCACACTTCTGTTTTAACCTCGAATCGAATGGTTGAGGCTTTGGTATGACATGATGAGCCGAAAACATATTTAGAAGGTTTGGTTTGGGGCGATAACTAAGTGCATGAAAGCTAGCTTGGATGGTCGGTAAAATTTAAAACTGTGCGAGACAGTAAGCTTATTAGCTAATAGGACAGGAAGTATATGCTGTTGGCAAAAAGAAGTGAATTAGTCGCGGATAGCGGGTTTATGCTTAGTATGAGCTTGTTTAGGTATATGCTACCCTGGGGTTTTGAGCCTTTTTATTGGAAGTTTGTGTACAGTCAAACCTCTTGCAGATGCCTGGCTTAACAACTTGAAAATAAACGGTATGTTATTGTATAATACCAAAGGCATGGTGCCATCTTATAAGAAAGACAAGGATCAAGAACTTCAAAATGATACTTCAGCCATAGGGCCTGGCTAAATTTTGTTTTGGATGCAAAATCTGGTTCCAGGAAGCAAAAATGTTTTTGATCTGATTTAGAAACATTCTTTTGCATCTGTGAAGCAAGATTTGCATCTGCAATAATGTTTCCTGAGCAGCCAAACTGGCAAACATTTGTATCAGCAACAATATTTCCTGGTATTGCCAGGCCCATGTTTTTGTTAAGCCAATTAGCATCTTGAGACTTGGTTTAAGTTCTTGCAACATACCATTTCTTCTGAGTTTAAACTTGAAAGTTTAAATCATCTTTTGAAAGGCTAGATATGCACCTAAATCTCTGGCTTCGACTAAATTAACCTGACCCATATTCATGGGAAAATGTAAAAGCGTGTTACTTACATCAAGCAAGCCAGCTTTTTTCTGAACAGAAACAGCCAAGGAGAACAAAGGTGGAAAATAGAGGTGATGCAGAGCTGCAAGTCAACCACTGCAATCAAATAAAATTGTCAATTTTAGTTTACATTTATTTCCAGTGCAGAAAGCCTGTATTATTTCTCAGCAAATACATACCTTTTTTCACTCTTTAAAAGCACTGGAAGCTGTGATGAACATGAGAATTGCTTGTCTTATTGGTATACAGTTAGTCTTACTCCTACACTCCTATATGCTAATAACTCAAAATGAAGTTCTGCCTGTGATGATCTGACCTCTTGTAAGCAATCCCCTCCCACAAGCAACCTCCAAGACGAGGCACTACGGATTGGAATATTTAGTGGTATTAGGGGAGGAATATGCCCAGAATCAAAAATCCTTCGCTGGAAGGGTATCCATGTTTTCTGCAACTGCAAACATCTGGAGATTTCATGCCCCTTGAACTGTAAGCTACAACAAGTCCAATTGCACACAGGTGCTTCACTTAAAATATGTTCTTTATATTTTTTACAAGACCCCATCTTCCATGATGACTTTTGAGGGCAATCAAGTACAGGGTGTAGAGGCAATCATGGCAAAGCTTATGGTGAGGTTCATATTTATAACTATGAAAAATATGTTTTATCAACTAATGTGATAAAGTGAATGACTTTAAGAGAGCCTTGGTTGTTAATTTTTATTTTTCACTTCCATACTGACCTGTCACCTCAGTTCCTCAAGAAAATAACCCCTTTCTTCACTTGCGAGTTTTTCATCTCAAAGGGGAGGTGTCATGGGGGTGTCAGTTTTTCAGCTTAATCTCCAGTCATATCTCAGGGAAGTTGGAAAGTTTTGAAGAGGGTGGCTATTTTGCCGTCTCTTACTAAATCAGGGCCAAAGAATCAGAGGAATATCCCAGAAGAGTGGCCATCCAGGGACACAGAGTTAGTGGTGATTTTTGTCAGCTCCCACCTACTTTTGGCAATTTATTTTTTTATTCACTGCCTCATTGTAATACAAAATGAGTTTACAGAGATTTGTTAAAATGCTGACATTTCATATTTTTGTAATACCTCTCCTCAAAATGTTCTAAGAGACAGAGAGAAAGAGAAACTGAATTTTGGTGGTAGTCTCATAACTTGACAGTTTCAATCCTTTTCGTTATATGCAGTTGATTCGTAGCTGCAATAGATCTTTGTAAACAAACAAGACTATTAGTTTTGGTCTATCATTGATTTGAAGACTTCTTATATAGGTCTGGATAGCAGCAGGCATAACGAAATTTTCAGAAACAACACGACACTTTTTAAAAACATGTTTCGACAGAAACTTCTGTCATCTTCGGTTTAAATCAGTACAAAGTACAGAGTTGAATATCTAGTGTGAAACAAAATTGCTAATTAAGTGTAAGAACAAAAGGAACCATGGCAATGTAAATTATTACACAGAAAGTTTTAAATTAACATGATAAAGTTGATGATTAAGTGTAGGTTTTTCCCATTGAATATGAATGGCTTCTTTTATCTTGAGTTATCTTGAGTTTAAATAGCTTTTTAAAGGAAATTTTGTCAAAATACTAGCCTGAGAGCAAGCTCTCCCCATTTTTCTCCCTCCACCCCCTGAGAGCTTGCTTTCAGGCTATCAAAATACTGGTAAATAGTTTGACAATGCCCCCTCAAATAAAGTGAAGAACAGATTGCACTTTACAGTCTACAGTTTTAGACTGGAGTGATTCCCAAAAGGTCACTTTTGTGACACTCTAAAACTTTTACTTGCCATCGATTGGGACATAGGAGATCCTTAAATTCTGTTTCAGTCTCTTGTGTAACTTGTTATTAATGTCAACATTCTTTGGTTACCCATCTTTTTCAGTTTTTTTTTACTCTTATTGCTTGTGTCATCAGATAATGATAGAAGAGAAACTGTGACCAAAAGGTAGTGAAGAATGGAGGTCTTTTGACTATGTGTTTAAATATTTACTGTGTCCTTTCAGAGTTTGCCATTCCAGAATGTTGCACATGTTTTAACTGAAGTAGACTGCCAACCGACCAGTCAACAAGGAATAATTGTCTTTGTACTTGGACAACTAAAGGTACTTAGTTCTTACTTGTCATCCTGCCTCAAACCATACAGCTTTGCTACAGCTTAAGGCACCCAAGCCCTTAGCAGTTGTCTGCTGGTATTTATGGATTGCTGGTTTTCATGATAGCAATGAAAAAAAAAAGTCTTAAAGGGAAGAAAGTTTTGAACCAGTGTAAATGGCAGAAAAAAATCACAATGGCAACAAACTGTCTCTATTCAGTAACCTGTTTTGGCCAGTAACCTGTCATTAAGATTTTTAGAAGCTGGTCTCTCAGGGAAGGTAGCTGGTTAAAAATTAAACGTACTGTTAAAACTCAACAACTCAACCTGTGGCTTGTATCTAATGTAATGCAATGGATTTGACTCTACTTTACATACAAGTTATGTTGGAAGGTACTACCATTTTCGAGCTAACGTGAACTGCGAGCATTTTTACGCGTTGTTACATACTCAAAACATTCAAGTTTGTCCAGACAAACTGTCACGGGTGAATAGATCAAATTTTGACAGATCCGCCTCAATTCACCCTAAAAAACGTGACAGTTTGTCTAGGCAAACTTGAATGTTTTGAGTGTGTAACAACGCAAAAAATGTTCACGGTTCACGCTAGCTCGAAAATGGTAGTAATTCATTCTCAGATGGATTTTTTTTTTCCTTTAGACAGACAATGACCGTCCACATACCTTCAATCAGACATTTCATCTCATACCATCTGGCAATCAAAGCTACTGTGTTCATAATGACATTTTTAGATTGGCACTCCACAACAATTAATGGATCAGTACAACTTAAAATCTGTGATGACTGGGAAGACCACTGAATGTGATTTATTGTTCTTGCCAAGTAAAAGCAAGAAACCAGGAAAGTGGTAGAACTGGAACACATCCATGTTGCCAAGTCTGTTTCATGTTTTTTTATAAATTAAGGTATATCTGAAATCTTTTTGACATATCCCTTACTCTGCCAGTGAAACAGTTAAAAAAGCTATGTGCAAGTGAATCAAAAGAAAGGTTATTTACTCTTTTATTAGCTATCACAACAGCCCGAACAACATGGACAAGTTTCAGAGCTATTGTCAATATCAGTGAAGAGGCATGCTGGGACATAGGATAAGGACAACTTCATAATATATGGTGGATTTGTTGTTCAAGCCAAACATCATTTCCCCAACATTTTATAGCACCAGTATTGCTTTTGTAGACTCTAGTAACATGAGTGTTTGTTTGAAATAAAGTTTTAACTAAGTCATGGATGGACCTTGGCAAACAATATTCCCATGATACATACTGATACATGTATTGTTGCTTTGAAAGAGTGAGACATTCCAGCAATAACTTGTTACCTGGCTTTTAAATATCATGTATGTATAAATCTGGGGGTCCTGTGATTGTGCTGAAGGACAAAAACTTATTTTTAATTGTGTCATGTGAGTAAGAAACTTGAAAAAAAAGAAAAGAATGTTTCTCTTTAGTTAGTGCTTGAATGCTGGTATTTTGACACCAGGGTGTAGGTATGGGAAACAGTTTGGGTTAAGCATTTGTCATAAAATGAAGTCAATTCTTTTGGAAAAGTGAAATAGAATGTTAATTTATTGGATAAGTTTTGACATCCCTAACATTGTTTTGCTGCTAAGAAAACATGGGTAGCAATCAACCAAAAAACTCAGAAATGCCTTGGCTTATAAGGTTATTGTTGTCTTTTGTTGTTGTCTCTGGGTTTTGATGTGGGAACAAACGTTTTCTGTGCACAAAAGCAAACCAGATTTGACATACTGAAGTAAACTTTCAGCTTCCCCAATTTCAAATAGATTTCCTTGGGCATGTGGTGAGATATGCTTACTGCTCTGTCTTTAACTAGGACAGAACTTTTTCCCATGCAGGTAGTTGTATCTAAGAAATTATGAAAAGTCCTTAAACACTTTGTTGAGGGTCTTCCTTTGTTTCATGAAAAATATATAATAAAATGATTTTGTATTTTGGAATTTCTTGTGAGCTACATTCTGGTTTATTCTGAACACTGAAAAATCAGAAGCCCTTGATTTGAAAACCTACCAGGGTATGAATGAATTAGAGACTCGTTTCTTCGTTAACCACACCAATCTTAAATTATTATTCTGTCCAAGCAGCATGTAGGTGGGCAAAAACTCCAGTTTTATAGATTTTCTCAACAATTTTATTCTAGAAAATTAATACTTGATTATTACATTGAAAAATACAAGGTTTGTCTGTGATATAAAAAACAACTTTTAAAACAAATGCCTGGTACCTTTTGAGGTATTT
>OX419343.1:27269352-27301852 GCA_948470475.1 Galaxea fascicularis | reverse complement strand
ATATTTGAAAACATATGCTCAATACAATAACTGAAGCTGTGAGTTCCACAGGCCTGAGTTTCTTTAGTTCATGTCAAATACTTAGACTTGTTAACATGAATATCATTTAAGCTGTTTAACTTGCACCCACCTGTGATGTAACATCTGAAGTGTTTTTCTTTGTGGCAACAATTTCTTTTGTAGCAGCATCATAGCTTGGCTGACCGACTATTCCGGACCGTACCCATGAAGCAGCATCTTTGTCATTCTGAAGATAACAAATATTATTGTTATTATTAAAATTCGAGGATGTTAAACTTTCAGTATATAGCTCCAAAACTGTTAGCAATTTCCCTCTGTCAACATTTTTTTTAATTACACAAACAAATCCTTAGGCTGAGTAGATAAGACCTGCAAATGAAATTGTATCCTCCTGTCTGTTTCCCCACCATTAATTATTTTACAAATTATTTTGTAGATAACTATATGAAAATGAAAAAAGAAACATTAGATGTCCTACTTTTAACAGGTCTTCGTGCTCAGCCTTTCGTCTGTGTTTACTTTCTTCAGTCTGGTTTACTGTTGAGAAACATATATAGGAATCAGTCAATGATAAATTAATTATTATATATAATTATACTAAACATTTATTTTTGCTCCATGCTATTCTCAAATAATGAAGATGTATAAAACAGGGTTCGTACCCTTTCTCAGAAACAATTTTCCAGGACTTTTCCAGGACTTTTCCAGGACTCAGATTGATTTTTATTAAAAGGTCAACCAGTCTAAGCTGTGTGCTGATTTCAACAGCCAAAATGAACCTTACTAATACAGGGGTTGATTCATTAAATTGAAAAGAAAATATAGGAGGGTATAGGATTTTTAATAGGCAGGAACCCTTAAGATTTGGTACACGTGGTTTGCCCTCTTCAATACCTTAATGGTGTTAGGATGGGTTAACTGTGTTGAGAGTATAAGGGGTACTCAGGTACTGGCTTGTAATAACAACCCTGCTGATACTTGCAAGGCAAAAGGAGAATTTATTGTTACACCTTCTGTATTAAGAATGAAACTGAAGTTGTGTTCAATGTCCATATATTTTTGGTGTCATTTAAACTAATGAAGTAGTAGATTTCACTTTTTAAAATAAACAGTAAGTTGAAAACTTACACAAAGTTGTAAGAAGCTGCTGCTTTGCTTGAACATCTGTTCTGCCAGGCGGTGAGAAGTCCTGCAAAACCACAAAATAGTTTAAGAATGTGATACAAGTGTTCCTGTTGGAGCAAATAAACAGGGGCACTATATATTTAAAACTTTTCAAAATGTTGTACCAGAAAACAAAACATTGGATCTAGTATTTATTGAGAGGTACCTTTCAACAAAACTATTCAGATACAGTAGATGTACATTGTTAGTAATGAATACCCAGTAACTTTCACTTAATTGCCTTGAAAGAATACAGTGCAGTACAATGAAGTTTAGCAGCTCACTGTTAACAGGGGGAAAGTTACTTGGGTTCTTGAAACAGATAAAGGTGATGTCAATTTCATTTATCTGACTGCAATAATATTCTAAATTACATACACTTGAATCATGCAACACTCGTCCAGCTGTGCGGGTTTGGATTTGTCCTTCAGGATCTTTAATGGGGGCACCTGCACCAGATTTCCCCCAAGGGTCGTAAACATTTTGTTTACCTTCTGGACTGAAATCACGAACTGTTTCTATGGAGGAAAGGAGCACAATTCCGTGAGTTATTTTTTCATTCATTGCCTCCCTCTAAAACAATACTGAATAAAAATGCCTTCCTCGTGGGCTACCTAATATACAGCTGTAGCCAAATCTAAATCATCCAGAAAACTTGAAATGATATGATAACTCACTATGATGCCTTTTTTATTTTGTAACAAGGCACTCACTGATTTGAAATTAAGTAGACTGCAGGTTGAGGAGACTATTTGATTTATTTTACTTTTAATCTGCATAAAAAGTTATACACGTCAGAAAGACTGTACACATTATGACACGTAAGTACTTACGACCATTAGAGCCCTTTGTCAATGTTTGTCCTTTCCTCAATTTCAAGTTGCCGAGTTCATCAACATTTGGCGCTCCTGCTCCTGGTCGATTAGCCATAATCCCAATTCCTTCCTGTCAAAATAATTATAAAAAATTGTCCATTTGGGCATGATTTGTTTTTATTTAATTGTACCTGGTAGTTTTTAAAAACAAATAAGCAGCAGATAATTGGTTACCAAGTCATTTCCATCGCTTTTTCGCACAGGTTTCACCATTCTTCCTTGTCTATCAAATTCTGGAGGGTTGCCATGACCTCTTCCCCAGGGATTATACTGTGGTAAAATATAAACACATTAATAACTAAAGTGACCATGATAGGGTGGAGATCCAGTAGCTGTACATTGGTTGTTCAAAGCGTCAGTCCATTTTTAACCTTTGTTTCCTTTAACAGGTTAAAAGAACATCACTCCACTTAACCTTTTCTCTTTACCCAAGTGCAATGGGTAAAGGCATTTCCATGGGGAATATGAAGGCTTTTCACCAAATTGCAAGACCTTAATATCTAATTCTACGGCAAAACTAATTTAATGATCATGAAGCACAAACTTCTCCATAATTTAAACCCACCCAACCCCAAAATTTGTCACCACATACAGTAACAGTATATGGATAGGAAATCGCATGACCTCGAGTACAATTTGGGTTTAATAGGTATATACAAGTGATTTTGAAAGTTCTCAAAATTGCACAATTAAGCCTTTATGTAGGTGAGTGCATGCAACTTAAGAACTTTCAAAATAATGAGAATCTATTAATCCTGAATTGTACAAGGTTGTGCGATTTTTTATTTATAAAACAAAATCATGAGCTTACGCACTGTTGTCATGGAAACTTAATAGGTACTCCTACGGAGTACTATTTGGGATCAATTAATTGTACTCAGCTCTCAACCAATCAGAATTGAGTAATTTTGTTGAGTGCACTATAAACTGGCAAACAAAACATTAATACCAGTTTATACGTACAGTGCGCTATCATTTTTCTCACCTCAGGTGAATCCCTTTCTTCCCTGAAGACTGGTGGATTCCTTTGGTTTCCCTTACGGAGCTCCCCAATATCTTTTGACAATGTTGTGGGAAATCCTGCTTTCACAGTCCCTATTAAAATTTAAGTGCAAGTTGGTTTATGATTTATGGTAAGGTTTGATTACCAGTAAATGATTTTGACAAAAATAATATTATTGTTAGACTTCATAGTATGCTGTAATCCTTTCAGATACTACTTTTATTATTAGTTTTACACTCTTACCCAAATCACAGTGTGGTGGTATGCATGCCTTGAATTTCTAGTTTGTAACCTTTTTATATTCATCAACCTTTACCTGTATGATTTGGCAAATCACTGTCATCACCAACCTCTCACTATCTACAAAATACCTTTCCACCCTGGTCCCCATACTGGCCATATATCGTGTCCCACCCCCCCTTTTTCTTCTTCTTTGATAACCCATAACTGAAGTCCATGTATTAGGGAAAAGCATTCTTCATACCAGAGCCTGTTTTTCTTGGAGCTCCTGCACCTTCCTTTCCAAATTGACCAGTGTACCTGTTGATCTACAAATCAACAGATGAAAGCAAACTTTATTCATTTTCTTCTAAGAAGAAAAGATGGCATGTTCAAGTGTATTTGATTCTCTTTACTTTACAACACCCTACTGTATGGAGCCCCAGCAGTTTTTTCCCTAAGTCAAGTCTTATGAGTTACACTTCTCACTAATGTGAGAAAGAAATTCCAGAGAAATCCCATTCCCCTATTCAAGTATTATTATTTTTCATCACGAACCCGAGTTTATTGTAGTTGCAACTTTAGTTACAGGTTAGTGTATTTGCAAAAATAATAAAATACCTTAAACAAGCTCCATTTAAACGCGTACAAACTGTGTTGTAAAGAAGATGCACACATTGAATTCTTTGCAGTGTGAGAAAAGAAGAGTCGGATCTTGAATGTAAATAGTGAGGATTTCCCCTTGGGAAAGGATTGCAAACTTACATGTTGAATCTCATCTTCAATACTTTTTTCTCTCTGGAGCATTTTCCTTGTCCTTGAGTCTTCAATCATTGAGTCTGCAAACAATAATTCACCACATCTACTTGTAAGTCAAGACAAATATCAATCAGTCCAGTTGTCAGCTTTCCTATTCCATGGGTTTGGGCCATATAGATCTGTAATCACACCAGTCCTCCATTTAGCTCCATTTATGTTTGTTTAATTATTAACGCCTTTTCCGTTAGTTTGTAGCTGAAAGGGAAATGTTTTTTAAACAAATGGAAAAGGCGTTATGGGTGTAAAATAATTAAACAAACATAAATGGAACTACAGGTGTGATTAGGGATTACCAGCAAAAGAGCAAGAACTAATGGCTTTGCAATAAGCTTGGTGCACTTGACCAGCTGCCTCATCATTTTCCCTCAATAAAGCCAACAAAAAACAAAGTGACAAAGTACACAACAACCTGAAAGTGGCAGCTGATGGCACAATCACATGTATTTCAACATTGAAGGAAATTATTTTTTTTATTAACATAAAAGCACTAACCTAATTCCTGTCTGTATCTTTCATCTCGTCCACCATACCTCTGAAACAAACAAACAATTAAGCAAATGCTTATTACAATAATAAACAAAAACACCTAGGAGAAGATTCTTGCACTCACCAAGACAGGTTCAACATCAGGTTTAATTGCATTTTTTGGAAATCTGAGCTCAGGATCAGCACGGAAACCTGCAGCAACCCTGCCAGATTCTGTTCTAACTGGAGCTCCACCACCACCCTGGTGACCACCAAATGGCTGATAATTACCCTAAAATAAAATACAGCTTCATATCAATAGTGGTTATACCAGACAAACAAAGTTATGAGAGAACCTTTTTTTCCTTCCCATCCCCCTATCCCATATTTTCCTGCATCCAGACCCACTGCCCCCTAACCACTGCTGCATCCCTACCCTTAATTTCACATAAATGACACATTAACATGCTGACCCTGCAACCACTGACAACCTGACAAAGGTAGACGCAATTTTACCTCTTCAACAAGGGCTTTAACCTTCTTTGTTCTCTTAGCATCAGGTTTTTCATCCAAGCCAGACTGACAAAAAAAAATTAAACAATATTACAAATCAATTTTAAAAAGTGCATTGTGGAAAAATCTAGCTACCACCCACCAAAGGAGCGCCTCCTCCTGGTCGTCCCCAGGGATCATAGCTTCGCAGTTCCTCAAGGTCCTCGAATTGAAAAGGAAAACAAATTAAGGTTTAAGCCACAGCTTCAAATAACCTTAAATTACCACTTTCCCAAGCAGTTGTCAAAAAAAATTCTTACAACCAAAGTACAAGTAAAATACACTGAAATGCATTTAAAGATCGAGTTAACAACAAAGAGCACCAGTTATTCCTGTGTTCCGCCATGAAGCACATGACTGTGTAACAGTTTCAGTTTCATTGTTGTGTGTGTTTGGGGTAGCATGAGGATTCCCTGCTAGCGTTGGGCACTAAGAATTTTGGGCAGTAGCTACATGTATTAATCAACTTAATCAAGTACCTTTCTCTTTTCTTCTTGTTGTGTTTGGTGCTGTCTTGCTTTATCTTCGTAATATCTGGCTAAAAATTCATCTGTCAATTAATTAAGATTATTATGAGTCCAGATAATTTGAAAAATTTGCCAAACAAATTATGGGACAATGCTTCTGGAAAATGCTAAATGCCAGGCCCAGGCAGATCTGAAGAATTTAGTACTGAAACACAGCATGAAACAGTCACACACCAACCCTTTATCAAGTAAAGCAAATGCAGCACTTAACACAACAGTTACCTCGTGTTACAGCTAACTTTTGATTTTTAAGAGCATCTGTTTCACTGAAATTAAGAAGTTTCCATCAGTTGATCAGTTTGGCAGAAACTTTATTACATATTAACATTATACATGTATGACCAGATAATACATGTACTAACGTTCTCTCTTCAAGCCATAAAGTATTGTTTGGACGAGTTGCAGGATCAGGTTTTCCGACATGTGTTGCTGCATCAGTCCCATAAAGAAATCCTGAGGGCTGAGCTTGCTGTTTTAGTTTGGCTTGTTTTAAAACTTCATCAGTTCCATAAATCATTTTATTGCTTGCTGAACCACCCGGAACCTACGATGTAAATATTAGAAACAACCAGGTTACAAAGAAAACATATGAGGAATGCGAACCCTTGCAATGCCTTTGATATTACTTCTCTCAAAGGTTAAGTAAAAACATGATGTCTGTATCCTTCCCTGTCAAAATAGGTTTCACTTAATGTTATGTTGTTCCAGAGAACCTCTATTGACCTCCTGGGGAAAAAATTACTTATTTCTCCCTAATCCAAAACAGTTGAATTTGTCCTTGTATTTTGGCCCCACTTTTTTATCCTGGTAATTGTCGAAATTGCTTCTCACTTTTCACAAGACAGGCAGAGTATATACTGCTGTATACAGTCTTAAATGAAAAAGATCATGTTAACTTACATGTCCTTGTATAAAATATTGCTTCTTTGAGAATTTTTCTTTCAGAGGTCTTGTATCATTTGAGGTTGATATCCCTAACTCAAACCCTCTGTTATGAGAATTTTGCAAGTGGTAATTCTTGCTTGATGGTCTGTAAGTGTCTTGCATAGAGGAAGGATTGGCCCTTTGTGGTTCCTGAGGAAAAACTGAAAACAAAAAAACAAAAATGACCCTCAGTCAACAGTCAAGTTCACCCATGATGACTGTCTTTGGTCAATACTGCGTGATTCATAGAGACAAATAAAAGCATGTTAATGCCCTGTAGACTGTTTGCAAAGCATATCAAAGAGAGGGAAAACAATGTTACTTCCTGCTATACTATTAACCCTGGTTAAAATTCTCCACACTAAATTCTCTATACATTTTCTATGGTAATAATGATGAGACTTTTAAACAATCAAGACCTATGTTACTTGTTGATCACTTCCATTTTTCTCACAACCTTTATGCTTAAATGAGCAGTGTGGCTATAAGGAGAAATTGAGGGTTGATGTGGGTCTGTGGCCTAAGTAACCTAACACGGTTATGAAGAAACAGTTTGATTTCAGTCAACAAGTTGGTTCAATGAGTAGGTCATTAAAACAATGAAAGCTGAGGAAATTTGCAAATCAAACTACACACATATATTGCATCCATAGTTATTTTTTTTCCTGGAATTTTGACGAGCTTCCCTACAATAAATTGACCTGTAAAACTTCAAGCAATAGAGAGGGCATTTAAATAACCACTTTTTTTCTTTATAAAAGTCCATAACCAGTCACATTATCTGTACACATACACATGTACAACTGTACATGTAGCTGCAGGTGCACATAGACTTAGAAATTCTTCCAACCTTCCCTTCAGAGTTGTATAAGAGTTACAGTGACATTTAGGGTACATTCAACAAACACACTTAACAGGTGCAGTCAACAACAATGATCATCACTTGTACTCTCTTAATTTCTATCCTTTTTACAATTGCAGTCACAACACAGGTGCAGATTAGTTTGCAGTGCTTTTTCCAATCCAGACAGAACATATCTTACCAGAGGTTTTGTCCTTGCGATTTGAACCATACAAAAACCCTGATCCAGCACCACCAGTGACTTTCCTGCTATCAAACCACTGGGTTTTATGGTGGTGATAACCTGACTCAAACTTGGGTGGGTCTATGCCATCCCTATTAATGATTCACCCATAGTTTGGTTAAGTACGTTGAACAACACTTAATTCAGTCATTAAAATTAAAACCGATTAGAGTCAAACACATTTGTGTTGCTTGTTTGGTAGCTCCATTCAGGGATGCAGGACAATAATAATTTCCTATTGCAGAAAATGTCAATGTATCAGGGTCAGATCTACAAAGCAAACTGCATTTTGTTGCCCTAAATAAAAGAAAAGTAGGCAAATTGCTGATACCTTGATTCGGTTCCTAATACATCAGCGTTTTTTATGAAAGGTCAGTTTTACTACAGGCGCATGTTTAAAACACCTGCTCGTGATCATTGACGAATGATGCACAGCAAGTCATTGAAAGCCTAATTAACAACAAGAATACCAACACCAGTACCGCAAATACTCGAGTACCCCGTAAAGGAATGAAAACGCTATCTCGAGCTGGCACAAACACGACAGCAATTGATTTCAGCGTTTAGCTTGCAAAACGCAATCAGAAAGCACAGTGCGACAACGGTAAAATCGGAGAATAGTTTCCATCGATTTAGGGGTACAATTGTCCCCGATTTAGCACTACATGCAGTCTTCGGTAGTATAGTAATAGTCTACGATTCTCCGATTCTCCAATTTACAAATAAGCAATTTTACAAAAAGGTCTGTGATTCTGTTATTCTCCGATTCTGTAAATTCTATGCATGCTCTGCGATTTTAAGATTTTTTTTTTGCGAACAGCCAACTTTAGAAAACCGTATGCGAATCGGACTGATTGTTCCGAATATTCTTATGAGTCAAGTCAATTTATCGTAGGTTTTCAGATCAACAGCTTTCTGAAATTCAGAATTGCCGTGATGAAATGTGTTCTTTTCTTCAAATGAAATCCCTCAAAGAAGTGGATATCTAAAATTAAGCTTACTTAAAAGGTCAAAACGAATCAAAGATTAATCAATCATGGAACAAAATGCAAACCGTAGGTTGTCAAACATTAGAATGTCACGGTCAGAAGAGAGAAAAGTACTATTCCTTTCATTAAAGATGAAAAATACACAATAATTTAACGAATATTGAGTTTTCTGATGAACTAAAGCTAAAAACTCAATGATGCACAAAAAGACAGGCAAACAAGGGGTTATTCGCGGCAAACCTGCAACTTCGCGACTAAATGACATGCTCTTTTAGCCTGTTCAGCGAAATAAGACCGACAAAAATAACTAAGATTGTATTTAGTTTCTTAAATAATATAGAAATCACTTACATTGACGGCTGGATAGGAAATCTCAAGAAAAATCAACGTGCTTTTTGATCACGTTGGAACAATGATGCATCGAAAGTGTTCGCACTCCGGGTGAAAGAAAAACTATGTTGCTATGACAACATAAGAAATGATGCGCCCAAGCTGAGATAAATAAGCGAAAATCAGAGTTTATGTATTGTCTTTTGAATCTCCATTCTACTAAATTTAAGCTATCTACCAGAAAACCCAAACATTACAAGAGTGCGATGAAGTTATTTTATCGTCATTGTTGTGCATATCAGGGTACGCGTCGAAAAAATTCCTGAAATATTGGAAATTAAATATGGCTAGCCCACCGGAAAGGAATTACGCAAATTTTTTATTGAAATCATTGGAATCACTAATGATGAGTATCACGTAGTTTGACATAGTTTGCCGATATTTTTTCTGTAACTAACATTTCTTTGTTTTGATTTGCCTCTCTCGTTTTCTACTGGCTCTATTGAAAGAGGGTCTCCTATACTTTTTTCGTGAAACGTGATTGGGACTATTTTTTTCTTGTGAAGCGTGATTTAGGTTTATTTGTTCATTCGTGATTCGTGATTGCCGATATTTGCTTTATTGTGAACGTGAACGAATTTTGGGAATTATCCGTGACGCGTGAACAGTCTCAATATTTTTATGCATTTTCCAAAGTGGTATAGGGGACCCTCTTGAAACACTTAATGTGAAATCTCTTGCTGAAGGATGATCCCTTGTCCCATTAATCTTGAGCCTAAATATCCCGTATCCTGTTAATTCCTGTAGTTTGTATATCCCTTTAATTTGACACTCGATATCCCGGAATCTCTTTTTAAAATATGCCATATCCCTAAAGTTTTTACCTAAATATCCCGTATCTCGATATCCCCTTTTGGGGGGTCACCACCGTTTACAAAATCTAGATCAAAGCTTAACCTGACCTCCGTATTTCTCCCGCTTCTTGTGTGGACTATTGGCGCCCTGGACACTTTGAGATCGATGGGCCCTCAAAAACCAGAGTGCGACAGAAACGAAAAAACTAGTGAAGAAAGGTGAGAAGAAACAAGAAGACAGGGTGTGCCCGTGCCACTTACCGCCGATTGAGGAATCTCCAGCAGATTAATTAAAAGTGGAAAATTGTTGCTTACCATGGTTAGAGTTGACGTGGAACAAGGACTTTCTGTGATGTTGATTCCTCCAAGAATCTCTGTTTCTCCAAGGTTGTATCGTGTAAGTTGATACGGGACAGAATACAGAGGAACGAAATGTTTCTCCCTGTCGAAGAAAAAAAAAAAGGTGAAAAATTGGTTATCCCCGAAACCGCGACACATCAGACTGGGGTCAGTTCTTACCTTTGGATACTACAAGCTATGTATCAAGTGATGAGACAATGGCATAGGTAAACGTCACGAAATACACGCACGCGCGAACCAAAAAAGGGAGAGTGAGGCGAAAATGAAGATGACAATGGACAAAGGAGAGCTGGCAATCAGCCTTATTCCAGGGACAATCAATACGCGCGATCGTCAGGTACTGGTACCAAATAATATTACATTGACTGCAGGCTTTCATCTTTCATGTGGGCGATTCTCAGTTTTCTGAATTTGAAATATAATTTTGGTGTTGTAAGTGTTTAGGTACCAACTGGGCCGAAAATAGCCAACAAAATTCGCAACATCAGAGGGAGTGGTTTGTTTCTTGGGTAACATTTTCTTTTTTTTCGGTGGTTCATAAAAAATTCGCAAGGTAAAATGCTTGTTAACATGTTATGCATACCAAACGACATCAATGAAAGGAACAATAACCTGCGCGTGCGCGAACGCCAAACTACTTTCTACAGGATGTTCAAGGGGGAGATCGCATTTGAAAATGAACTCACTATACTCACCGAGCATATATGATTCACAGGCGCTGTTCCCCAAATATTGTTCTTCAAGACATAGTTTGGTGGTGCACTGTTCGATCGCATTAAAACTAAAACTAAACTCGCTGGTCCTCTTTGGTCACCGATGTTCGGCTAACTTATCAGGAATGAGATCGACGGATCAAATTTAATGGGCAGTTCGCAACGTTGACTTGGTCCTACAAAAATTTGTTCTTCTAACAAAGCAATTAGATATGTTAGAAATATGTAATTTTGGACGTCACAGAGTTCAAATGGTACGTCACACAGTCCAGCCGGTGAACTCAAACAGATGCTTGGGTAAGGAGAGGCCCGAGCGCTCAAACCCTGACCCTGTTTAAGACACAAATCTCTGATTTCCCTGTCCCGTTTAAGACATAATTCCGATTTTCAGACCCTATAAACAACGTTAACGTTTTACGGTTACCAGTTATCTTTTTTGTAGTGTAAAAAGCAATGATTATCAAAGTCAAGGGAAGCCCGCCAATAACTGGCGGCTTGTGGTGAGGCTTTTATAAACAACCATCTATTAAAAGCTTGCCCTGTCATATAGCGATAAGGGAGTACTCCCCCGGTTTTTTTTCTTTTAGCGGTCTTCACAGGTTTCCTGGCTTCGCCCTTGTTTAATATTCGCGTCCTTGTCACTCGCTTGTGTGATAGGATCATCGCTGATTATTAACCACAAATTGTCAAGCCCCCTTACGTTCCCCCTACCGCACTTGGAAACTCATTGCGCAGCAAAGCAGTATACAAAGCAATAGTCAAGTGAAAAATTATTGTATACATTCCCATTGGAATATCTTCATGACATAGTTCCGTTACTGTTTAAAAACTTAACAATAAAAATCATTTGAAGCGAACGTTCCGAAGAAAAAAACGTAACCCACGCCACATTAATCAATAATAAATTACTTTTAATGCCACAGAAAAGTCAGTAGAACCAATTTCAAGGAAGGAAAACCATTACATATTGGCAACAAACTACGGGTTAAGTCCACGCTGATAGTACTACTTTATATTAAATTATAGACGTTTCCACGTTTCGCTGAAATATTTCATATTTTACAGATGTGGATATATTTCTCAAAATGTAAAGAAACTGTTCTTTGTTGACAAGAATTTGGTTTTATCAACGGAGTTGATAATGTAAATTTACCACTGTACAGGGTTTCTAAAAGCTAACGTTTCGAACGTTAGCCCTTCGTCAGGGCGAATTTGCTTCAAGGTCTGGAGTACGCCCCTGGGGAGTACACCGGAGTACACCCCTGGGCTCGGTTGTTCGAAAGCCGATTAACCTAATCCAGGATTAGCGTAAACTTTGGTTGTAGTTTTTAACTTTTGGATGAAAGTCGTTTCCGTTGCTTTTTGTTTTTCAGGATTGACTTCCCCTAATCTAAAATTTTGCAGAATATCAGCATTGAACAACGTTTGGGGAAAGAGAGATAACCTCCTTGATTAACTTTTAATCTTGGATTAGCGTTAATCGGCTTTCGAACAACCAACCAGGCCCTGGGGATCAGGTTCAGATTCATGAACCAGGGTTAAAATGTACAGTTATTATAACAGTGTTCACGAGTGACACAACCCTTATAGGGCACTGAAACATTCAATAACACTGCAGACAGTGGAATTCCAGCTTACTCTACCTACTTACATTTGATTCATTAGACATTTTAAAAAGTCAATATATTATTAGTGAAAATTTTAAAATATTTTCAGTTACATCCTTACACGTTTTTACATACCATAAATTATGTTACAGACTGTACATTTTACAAAAGATTTTCTTTACCATTGTATTGTACCTCTTTTCCTTAAAATCACAGTTATGAAACCTTGTTCTTTCTACTACATTTCACCCTTAACAGATTATTCAGTCTCTTCTCTCATCTCTCTCTATTTCACAGTACTATTCCATTTTGCAAGTGTGCAGTTGGTGCCACTATACGTCATATGTGAGGTCAGTCACATACTGATAATATATGCCCACTCCTGAAGGCTGGTACCTGCTAAAGCTCTCAGCTTAAATAAGAGTGTTCTCACAGGCCGAGGCTTAAATTTCAGACATCAGTGGCACAAGCTGGTAGATTTTTTTTTCACTCTCAAAATCTTTTACAGATGATACCAAGAACCAGGAAAGCTATCTCATTGTAATATATGACTGGAAGAAACTTTTTTCTGTGTCATTACCACACTCTTGGTTAGTCCTCTGGTCAAGAATGTGTTGTTCACTTCATTCTTCACCCTTGACAACAGAACAGTCCCACCATTGTACCACTGGTGTATGGTAGAGAGGGTGCCCTGTATGTTGTCCACCATTTGGATGTTAATTTATTAGTAATCAAACCGGTGCTCATTTCCACAGCTCAACTCAGGATTCACATCTACATAATCCAAGTCCATTGCAAGATACTCCTCCTCCTCCTCCTCATCATCATCATCACAAACCTGTACCTGAGTAATAGAATCAAGTGGGATTATTTCATACTCTTCTAACACAAGGTCTATTTCATCCCTTGTTGTTCCATGCCAGCTGCGACAAATGGGATGCTCTTCAGTCTCTTCGGAGTGCAAATCGGCTTCTGTCACTGATTCACTTCCCATGCTATCCAAACCATCATCACTACTGCCAGGAATTGTGGGAAGGGTTAGAAGTCCACTGGGATAAGCAACACAACTGAGGCTTCGAACCTGCTTTGTGCCTCTGTGCTCTGTTGAATCAATAAACTTGCATTAGTCTCTGAAACTATGAATAAAAATATCTCTAGGTTGCCATGGTCAGGGAAAAACATACTTTTTTCAAGGTCAGGGGAAAGTCAGGGAATTATCCAAATTAATTATGAATTCTTTATTCTACCTGAGGGTCAGTGAAAACTCACAGAATTCTACTTATAGCTACCCATAAGGTTTGGGAAGGAGAGGTCTTGTTAATACAGGTAATGTTGTTTCAAAACATTCCTGCAAAGAGATTGATTTTGGTGCCTTTACTGCTCAGGGTCTTGTCTTAGATGGCCAGTAAAACAGCAGGGAATTGTGAGGGAATTTTTGACATCCCAATGAGTGGCAACCCTGTACTTTTTAAGATGACTCAAACAATACCTCAAGGATCTTAACACATGATATTGATAACAAAGAACCTTTCAAGACTTTAAGCAGGCCTGCAAAGGTCTTCAAACATCTTCAGAGATCTTTTGATGATAGGCAAAAAGTCCAGGAAAGAAACAGGCCTCATAGCTTGGAGGAACAGGTTCCTAATCCCTAGCATCTTACTATGCCTTCCTCAAGTTAGGTGTGTGAATGAAAAAGAGGAAAACGTTTATCTCAGCCTGGGCAGAGTTCAACTGTACCCCAGCCATTTAAGACACACGGAGAGCCAACAAACATGTGGGCTGGTTTCAAACATGTAGCATTTTTAATGGATTTACCAATTTGACATGAAATAAAGCCACCTGAAGTCATCTTATCAGGTCAAATTTTAATACAAGAACAGCTGAGATCGATCAGTGACGAACTGATTCCACTGAAGTTGATGTTTGATGGACTTGCATTAGCTCAACAACATGTAACACAATAAACCAAAATATACCTGGGATGTCAATGTCTGCATCACCAAATAAACTGTCACCACAAAAGCTTGACCAGCCTTTACCATATGACTTGTTTCTTTGTGACTGAGATCTTAAAGAAACAAACATGGTATGAATTTGGTTGCCTCTAGAATTCTGTTCTGTGCAATGAAATTTTGAGGCACAAGGGGGGGGGGGGGGGGGGTTTCGGGGATATACATCACAAGGAAGTACCAAAGAGAGTGGGAAAGAGTGGAAGAGCTGGAAAACCTTACCATTCACAGCTTTCATAACAGTGAACTACAAGAATGTGATAAAAACTAACTTTTCTGCAGATGGATATTCAGCACTGATGGTTCTTGTCCTCTGTCTTTTCCCTTTCTCATCAGCTTTTAGTTTCTTGTCATGCAATCTTAGAATGAGTGACCTGATGCCTCCTGGAGTGCGTGTCTTGAGATAATAATCCATTTGTTTGTCTGTCAAACTTGTTTGAAGAAACACTAGGAATGCTGGATTGTTACAAAACACACTAATACTTGCAAGTCTGTTGAAAAGATTAGATTAATCAATTAAAATACATAACATTAACAATTTGCCAAAATCACTATAAAAAATAAGCATTCAAAATAAGAAAGAAAGACACTTGTCTTGTCTTTAGACCTGTTGAGAAATTTCTCTAATCCCTCCTGTCGCTGCCGCAAGAAGGTGTCTTTGAAACGCCCAATAAGTTGCTTTCTTGGCAGCTGAGGGACATGCCTAAAGAAAAGAGTTGCACTTCACTTTATGTATATGCAGTGTTTCATAATATTTCTTTTTTACATCCAAGTTTCTCTAAAAGCTCAGTAATGAATACCTTTGGTTTCAAGTTGCCATAAGAAATACCCATACAATGAGTCCCTCCCTCTCTAGGTAACTATAAGAAATTAAGAAACTGAAGTGCAGTAGATGCACACCTTACTAGGTAATTTCAACCTATTCTTTAGACCACTGAAATGCGTCATGGATACAATAACAACAAATGAATGAAAATGCAGTCTACCAGAAGGTAGAATTTGGGTACAATAAGGAAACAAATTGCACTGTTGAGAACCAATCATATTGCAAGAACAACCAAAGACTTCAAAATGGGGGTAACAAATTCTCTTATTTCCCTCCCCAAATGGAGACCACATAAGTAAGAAAAATTCAGAACCAACAGATGTTCACCAGTAATAAACAAAGCATGCAGTTACATGTAATTAAAAGATCACCTGCCTATCAGTAGCTCCTGAGGATCAAGTAATTAATACCCACAGGTTTTGATTGGTTTTGTACACACTGGTTAGTGCTTTTGTCATGCTAGCATGTCCTTCCCAAAATATAAAGGAAACTAAAAATTTGGCTGGCCTTCAATCGTCAATAATAATAAGTTACAAGAAAGCCCTAACTACCAGATACTTACGTCATGACAACATCATCAAGTCCAAGCTTGTTCCTGAGCCAAATAAATTCTGAATATCTTCTTCGCACTTGTGAGTGAAATAGAGGAAAAGCAGGATGATTGGTCTGTGGACAGATAACAAATCACATGAAATATTTCAAGCTGAATTAAATTAAAAAATCTAACAAGAAAGACATCTGACAAAAATCTTACAATCTGATCCAAAAAAAAAGGAAAACAAAATAACAAAATCTGACATCTGACAAAAATCTGACATCATCTCTCAAGCTGACTTTAATGAAAATTAAACAAAATTCAACCAAACACATTAACTGGCCAAAAAAATGTTGTTTGGTTTTTCTTGTAGACTATTTCCAACTTAGTAACAAGTTCAGATCTTTGCCTTCATAAGGCCACTATGCGATACATTTTTTTTGCAAGAGTTTGACTTCACAGACTGTTCATTTGTTCATTTTGTCAAGTCATAAAATTATCATATTTTTTTCGAAATTTTGAAAAATTAATTTGAGACTTCACTATTAGGAAGAAATTAACCAAACAAAGCTCACATTCTTAAGAAAATGGGGGGTGGGGGTGTGCAATGTTGTGTATTTTAATGTGATTAGAATTCAAAGCAATTGAAAGGTGTGACTTTGTATGCCATTTTGACTGGTAGATGACAGTAGATAAAACGCCAACCAATGCTGTATCATAACATTAATTTTGTGGTGACCATAAAATTGATAACCAGTGACCTGGGTCAAACTTTCCCAGATTAATGGACTAACTGTAAAACTTCTGAAGTTAAATCCCGCAATTCATTCCACGTTCATGTACTACCAATGACACCAAACCTGGGGACTTCTGCCAAGTTAAGCTTATACTTGTTTGTCTATTCGGTCTGATTACGTCTGATAACGAGTTAATTGACAAATATTCCAATGGTTTCTGCAACCCATTTAACTTCAGCAGCAACACCTGATTTCTGGGGTGAATGTTTCGTTACAAATTAAGTTAAACCATGAGAAGTCAAACCCACCAAAATGAGCAGAAAACGAGGAAAATTTAAGCTCACATGAAGCACAAATGAAAGACAGTTATATCACGGATTTTGTAAACCCGACTTCCTATTTAATTAGAAACACTTTCAACCCATCATCCTAAACATTCGGTAACCTCTGACCTCAGAAGGCAAAGAAAAAAAAGTTTCTTATTACACGATTACTGATATTGGTTTCAAGCCAACAAAGTTTAAGTTTGTCTGAGTTTATGCAACACCACCAAACGCCGGTCAAAACTCATACAGCTGGCACCCTGATGGTGCTCTTCGTTTCATATCCCTTTTAACTCCTAACTATTCATGGTAAAACAAAGCTCATACTGTTAAAAATAAATTGCTACACTTTTGCATCTTGCACAGGAATGAATTTGAGTGATCACAGCCTGTTATTTACCTTCAATGCTATCTCATAATCGGTGTAGAGTGCCTTCTCCTCCTTTATGTGTGTTCGAGGATTTTTCACTTCGATTTCCAAATACTGCGGACGAAACAAGATCAAAATGAGATCATTCACCTCCAAAAGGAATAGTATGACCAGGCAAAACGAAAGAAATAGAACCAGAGAAAGACACAATTCAAAACTGATCGAAATGTGAAAATACCGCGTTGCCGTAAGCAGATTCTCCGACTTGATCTCTTATCATAATCCAATCGTATCGCGGCCTGAATAGCCGGTAATGTCCTCTTCTTCTAGGCATAGGTAAAACAGGAGCCTGAAAACAACAGTAAAGTTAGTCAGCTCTTCTGTCAAAACAGACACGAGGTTATTTTGAGTCAAGGCCACTACAGATTACGTACCAGCCATTTTGTGTTGGGTCACTACCCCACTGTCCCGCCCCAAGCCTTCGCTTAACGAATCACGCGAGTCACAAGGTTTGGTGCGAACCATGAAGATATGATTCGACCAAGAAAAAAATACCTAAATAGAAAATGACACAAACTCAAGCATATGGTCAATTAAGGAAGTCAGACCAAGTTTTACAATGGCTCTCGGATTTCTGGACCTCCTTGGGAAACAAAATAATAGGTTCGAAAACATGGAGGCTTCTTTTATTCATGTAAATTCTTCAAATTCTGTCTGCTGACCATATGCCATTTAAGCCCCCTTCTTTGGCTGCTCTCATTTACTAGAGTCTGATATGTAATAATAAAGTGGAATTAATGGAATTGGAAATTGGAAATATCAAGGGTAAATCTCTCCTAATTTTTACAATCTCCTTTGTGCGACCTTTGTGCTTGTTTTTTCCCTCAATACTCGACCTTCACTATCGACTCGGTTTGCACAAGTAACACCCACAACACAACACGTTACCCAGGGATTTTCAAGTTAAACGTACTTCTTCATCTCACACTTCCTTTTGTCAAGCGAGCAAACGAAATTCTTTGAATAAAACGAAGTTTAAAAAATGGAGAGGATTCCAACGTAATTAAATTGAAAATAAACAACGACTCCACAGAAGAGACTACAGAGAATGCGTGACTTCATCGTATACATTGAAATGTTTTAAAACGTCCCTGGAATAAATCGTTTTACAATCAGCATGCATCTTCGACGATGTTTTTCATGGAAGTTTACGTCCCTTTCCGTTCCAAACGACAGATATGCACAGCACTTCAAAATAAAAACGTTAAACGTAGTAAGTATTGGTTGGGTTCAGTATCACACCTAAAATTTAAACCGTCGCTAGCGTATCTCACATCAAATAAAGCTTTCAGAAACGTATCTGCCTTCAGCGTTATATGGCGTTTATTCAGTTTATACATGTTTTTATTACACTTCTCACGCTAAAACCGTAGCTCGCGTGACTCGCTGGCTCACGTATTAATTACGTAATAAAAAAATAAATAAAATCTGACGGAGCTTAAGCAACTACGACGACGACGGCAACAAGAACGTCACAAATTTGCATATTTGACAATGAAAAACAGTATTTTTGCACGCTTTGCACGTGCACATTTCATCTTTTGACATTTTGAAGACGTTCTCGTTCTTTCTACGACGTGAAATGACCTGTTTTGCAGTTGTGTGGACGACGTGAGTATATGATGATAAATGTTCAATTTTGTCTTCTTATGTCCCAAGCGCTGGTTCCAATTTAATTCCAGGATAGTTAGAAAACATTTCGCAAGCCTTATGACTTAAATAATTGCGAAATTATTGCAGAAACCCGAAGTTACATTTTCAGATGACGTTCTCGCTGTCGTCGACGTCGTGTTTGCTTAAGCTCCCTAATATTACGTAACACGACATTTCAAATGCTTTTGAACCTCATGATTTGTTTTACAAAGAGATTTTGGGCTGTTTTGAAAGTAAATGGAGAATATGTCTATCTAAATAACCACAAAAATATCCTGCTACGTTCAGGAAGACGTTGACTACAATTTCGTGCCGAGTTTGACTCGTATGAATTAAACTTAATCGCGTGCAACCGGGGTTGTTATAATGGCTTAGAGCAAGTTTTTACTGAAAACCCTGTTTAAGAATTCGCGAGAAACTACCAGTCACGCTAAAGAGTGATAAGAAAAAAGGCGCCTTTTCCCTTCACCTTACCTCCCTTCCTCTTACCTTCGCAAATTAAATGGGCCTTTGCTGAGCTGGGTTTTTCACGTCAACAACACCTTGTTGTCTGTGTTGTGTTCAATTTGCAACCTCGTTTTGGTTAATTATTGTTGTGGTCATCACGCAACCACAGTTAGCATGAACAAGTTTCGTTTCGTTGCACGTGTCTCACTCGCCAGTGCTAGTTAATCGCTTTCAGTAGTCTCTTCGTTGTATTTTTGATTCCAAAATCAAATCCAGGGTCTCTCGGACAACTGAGGTTGGTAACAACAGAGAAAAATTGAGTGTCGATGCATTTAGCACACAAGGTGCTAACTGGGGACACTATTCAGATCGAATTGGAATTTGAAATGTTGTTTTCGAGGAGAGGGGAAAACCGGAGTACCGAAGAAAGACCTCTCTGAGCAGGGACGAGAACCAACAGCAAACCCAACACAGATGACGCCGAAAGGGAATTAAAAACGAGTCTCATTGGCGGCTTCACTTGGTAACTCCAAACAGAAAGTAAATGAATTAGTGCCGATAAAATCACGCCAGTAGGCGTACCCGAGATGTCAGAGGTCTTCTCGCTCACGCCCCTATGAGAAAAAAACCTGTGGCACCCAGGATACAGTATATACAGTATGATTCATGAAGGGGTCAAGGTGCGTTTGTGTTATTGTACCGTTTCTTCAGTTATGACAGATTACGGGCTTACAAGTCAATGTTTGCTATTAGCCTTGCACCATTGTTTCCGAGTGCGAAATTCAAAACTGAAACTACGTGTTAATTTTTTATTTGGCAGTGCGTAGGTGCTGTCGAATTGTAATATGATAGACAAAGAGAACTGAAGCATAGTTGTCTTGTTCGTTTCAGTGAACTAAAGAGACTAAAGACCCTCAACAGGTATAAAATAACTATTATGTGACTTTCCTCTCGAAATCTAGGTGTGATTATGTTATCCAGTTTCTATTTTTAAGTCTCGCGCTTTGTGAATAGATATCAACACAAGTGTTATGTTTCATCTGGTCGTGAACAATACACAGTTCTGAATGTGCACTGAGCCATAAGGACAAAATCCAACAAAATCGAATGAACCACCCCAACAGCAAAGAAAGCCCCCGCTCAGACGCTTGTCCGAAGGTTTTGCCGAATAATCGTTGAAGTTCATTCTGAACATCTGTTGTGTTAAACATTTTTTCTCCAACGCGCTGTTGTAGAAAGGTCATTTGAGGATCATGCCGTAAAAGCCCAAGACATGGATCACTATTTCGTTTTACTTTAGAACAGGGGACGTGTGTGATCGTGCATGTGGTGAAGAAATTGGAAAACGTACCCTGTCTTAGTGGAATTTCTTTGTTGGAGCCAAACAAAGAAACGGAACGTTTTGATCCTTCAAACCATAAGAGTGACCAGCATCAACAAGATGGGATAATAGCACCAAATTTCTCCTTGTGATGTCAACGCTTTACGAAAAAGAGCGGCCACAAAAATCAATGTAAGGACAGGATCATAGAAGATGAATTTACTTGAGATTTTAAGAATTTCTCCTTACTGTTTCTATAGGAAATGTATAGGGGCAAGAAGAGTTCAGTTTTATATTTTGATCTTAGGGTTTAAATACCTCTTAATGATATAAATAGGATTATCAGATTATAAACTGAAAATAAATATACGTCAGCAATAGAACAGAAACTTTTTTTCGCTGAGTTAAGCTTTCAACCATGACATGATCTCTTTATGCCAGTAACCCATGTAGAAAAGCAATTGTTAACTCGAGGAAGTGTAAACAAGAGAAAATCGATACTTTGTTAGGGTTTTAATGTTCCTGATTGATAAAAGAGTTTTACATGATGGATGTGCGTAGAGCACTTTGAACTCTTCATGAGCCTAACCGCAAAAACTGGAGAAGATTCCAAGGAAGCAAAAACCCATTCACAAAAGAGAAAAAAGGAAAATATTATAAAATGAAATAAGATAATATAAAAATTATCTCGGTACTAAAACTGTCTTCAAAGCCGTTGGTTACAATCACTTTTCTATGAAGTCATTACACCACAGACTGTGTTCAGTACAAAATGTATTATTGCAGGTATTTTTTAAATCTTTTTCTTCGTCAGATAGCTATTTTTAACCAAGAGTATCTCAGTGTAGATAGCCGACAACTGGCACTTTTAAACAGCGACCATTATTGGCAATAAATCGGGAACAAAACACCGAGTTAAACTAAAATTGAATGTGCAGTTTATATAACCCCTAAGTAGAATAGCCTATTTGTATGCATGGCTTTTTTATAGTATGAAAATATCATTTCTTATTTATGAGCCTCCTGTGATGCTATCATTTAAGAATACACAGCAGATAAATCGTGCGTACAAACTTTCATCTATCCTTAAACGAGTAAACGTTATCAAGCATTTAATTTCCTTGCGATCTTTGAATCGACATATACCTCGGCCATGCTCTACTTTGAAAACTGAATTGAAAGCATTTCAACCTCCAGCAAACGCAATACAGTAATAAAGGAATTGTGGTTTCACTATCAATCCGGGGGATGAACGTCCTTCGGAATAACCTCCAAGGACATAAGATCTGTGTCTCAATAGCCTGGCAAAACGTTCTGACTTTTGAACGTGGCAGTTTAACATTCGTCTTCTATAGCCCATTCCATGTTACACGTAAAAGGAGTTAAAACTGAAGTTCCTTCCCTTTGTATAACTGAAGCAGGAGCTGGGCGTATGCCCCCCCCCCCCAGTCGGCCGCACCCCCGAGCCCGCCTACACACAATATAATTTTCTGACAAGTCAACATTGTCCTCAATTTTTTTTGGTTAATCGAGGCCCACTCTAAATTCGTTTCAAAGTCCGAAGTAGGCTATGAAAATTCCGATTGATAGCTCGCTTTTTCGACGGCCATGCCCGAAAATACATCGCTCAATTCGCTCTTACGCAGTCATAACAGACAGGATGTTTGACGCACCAAAATATTCTGACTACAAAAGAATTCTGACAGCGCTCTCCGGGAGTGGAAAATAGAATTGCATACCTTGCATAGAGAGGTTGTGTGTAACCTGCAGTAAGCCAAATTTCCCATCAATTCATGGTACACCTATACTAAATTGAAAGGACTGACTGCAAATTCACAGAACATCGACTACGAGCTAGAGTTTGCCCTATGGGATCTGACGATATTGTATGCTTATTTTTAGAAACAACCTCGTGACCAGTAAACCGTAACCCTTAACCCGAACCGATGCCATGCTCCTGCGATCGCCATCCTTGCATCGTGCCCCTTTATACACATTATACCTATAAGTTTTTCTTTGAGTATTCTGTTGCCAATATTGGGTCTTACTTGCATCATTTTACCCACCCCTCCTGCCACTCTGTTGGTTTTCATTCTGAACGATCTCAAATTGTGCGCATGCACTAAACCGGAAGACCGGAAATGTTAAAAATGTCCTTTACGCCCCTGTTGTGGTTTGGCTGTTGTTGTCCTAATTTTCCTATGGTCTCTTTAATAAAAAAATTCAATACTAATGATTTTACCTTAAAAATAACTTCATTAATTCCGTGCAGCAGAGCTTTCTGTAACGCAACGCAAGAATTGCCAAGCAATTAAGCAAAGAAACGTGCCTTCGCGGCTGACCATTTTTGCGGGCTGAAATTCAACGGAACGCCATTGTAAAGGCTTTTGATTGTGCAAGAGCCTGTACTCCAGTACGTTTCCCTCTAAAACGATATTTGTGACGCAAGATTTGTTGTTAATAACTCAAGTAATAACTTAAGTTCTAGATAATACAAGAAACGATAAGATTTTAAGAAAGGAAAGTCATAAAGTCAAGGGTATTCCGACCCTTGGAATTCCTTTTGCATTTTCGATGCTTACAGTTGGTAACTAATAAATACCTTTTCCTTAAAGGTCTTCTTAGCAGAGCCAATACGGACCTTAAGCAACGACGACGACGACGACAACGAGAACGTCCGATTTCAAAATATAACTTCTCGTTTTTGTAACTCTTTCGCGATTATTCCAATTTGTTTAACATGTAAAATGCTGGCGAGCTTTCCACGGCCTAAATTACTGTGAACGGTGTTACAACAAAGAAAACGAAAGGAAAACTTGGCGTCATGCACTCACGTTCTCGATGAAACCTAAAATTTGGTAATTTCTCGTTGTTGTTTTGCAGACGACGGCAAAGAAATGTACCAAAATGTAAACCGCACGTGCAGAGTATTGTTTTGGCTCATTAATACCGTTGTTTTGTTGCGTTCTCGTTGCCGTCGTCGTCGTCAGTTGCTTAAGCTCACTACGGCCACGGTTTAGAAGCGCCCCATCACGTGATTAGGCCTGCATGGATTGTGCCAGTAAATTGAGAAAAAGTTGCTCCGAAAATGGTCAAAAGTTGTGCTGTTTGTGCTGCTAGAAAAAAAGTTGCCATAGAGTTGCAAAGCACAATCTATACAGGCCAACACGTGATAGGCTTTACAAATAGCCCCTGCGCGACGGACATATAATTAGGGCGGAGTTTACGCAACTACGACGGCGACGGCAACGAGAACGCCACACAACAATTGGCTTAATGAGCAAAAACAATAGCTCTAGACGTGCGTTTTACCTTTTGGTACATTTCTTTGCTGTCATCTGCAAAACGACGACGTGAAAATACTAAATTTATGGTTTTTACCGGAACGTGACCGCATAACAGCAAATTTTTCTTTCTTTTTCTTTACTTTAACACCGTTCACACTAATTCAAACCCTGGACAGTTCGCCAGCATTTTTCATGTTAAACAAGTTGGAATAATCACGAAAGAGTAACAAAAACGGGAAGTTTCATTTTCAAATGACGTTTTCGTTCCCGTCGTCGTCGTAGTTGCATAAACTCTCTACAATTACACAATAACAAACCGTACATGAACTTGTTTCTCTGTTTGGAGACACAATTACAAACGTCATGTCGTAAGAAAATTCTCACCCTTACTGCTTCCTTTTGTCCTCTTGGGTAATGCGCCTGTCGAGGTTGGGGTACCTGTGGCATGGCACTCGAAAGTTGTTCAGTACACCACTCTGACCAGCCGTTAGCTTTTTAAGATACAGCCACTGAAGAGGCATAACCCAACTGGTCGTCCTTCAGTCTAAATTTCTGTCAACCTTGCTGTCATCGAGTCGATTTACATCACTCGGGGGCTTGCTATCCATGGATCTGGGTACAAAACGTCACTGGCTTTAGTAGACATTTTGCTATTCAGCTGATCAATCAAAGGGGAAATATCTTTTCATCGGTTGGTTGTTCTCGTTTTCCCGCGTTTGGCGTTCAGTCTGCCAACTTGCATTGATTGGGTGGAATATCAAAAGGATTCGGATTGACTAAAGAGTGGAACAAGTTCATTGATTGAATTTCAATATATCAGTAAGCAAATTGAACACAGCTTTAGGACATGATCTCTTTGATGCAACCCATTGAAATTGTTGTTCAAGGGAAAAACGGTTTATCACTTCCATGGAATCAACAAAACTGAGTTTTATCGTCATTTGCCTTCGTTTATTTAAAATATAATCTTGGTTCAGTTTTTTCAAATGATATATTTCTATAATTTAAACGTGCGTTTCATAGTCTCATTCAACTTGAATATGAAGATACACTGTACGTTCACTTTTTTGTTTTTTCTTTAACAATCTGTAAGGCTGGTTCTGCGGGTATTTTCAGGCCCCGTCCACACGTATCCAAATATTTTTGAAAACGGAAGTTTTTTCCTCCGTATTTGCCTTCCGTTCACACGTAACCGGCGTTTTCGGTCACTGAGAACGGAGCTTTCCGAATACGCTCTCCAGGCTGGATATTTTTGTAGACGCCGGCTTATCGTATGGGTGTGGATAGGCGAAAAACGGAGGTTATTGGATACGATGACGTCAGAGGCTCGTGAGGCTTACTGTATACGTGTGCACATAGTTACTAGGGGTCCCCTCTAGTAACTATGGTGTGGATTGGCGAAAACGGAGGTATTTTTTATACGATGACGTCAGAGGTTCGGGATACTATAAAGAGCGCATGCTCTGTACGTATTCGAATTGTTTTCGCTGTAGTTTAGCTAATACGATTCCAGTACGCTACGTGTGGACGGAAAAAAATTACCGTTTTCAAAGCTATCCGGATACGCGTGGACGGGGCCTCGGTCACTTGATTTCATATTGCTAAAAGACATACACCACTTTGCACTGCGTAATTTGATTCAGTAACGCAACATCACTGTAATGTAATTTGATCTCTCCACGACATCTGTGAAGTACTAACTACAACTTAATTTTTGCTGTTACACCGCAACTGCATATTGATTTAGCGTTTTTGATTTAACTGTTTTTGGCATGACATCATGGAGGACAATGTCACACAACATTGTTGTAACGCAGCTCTATCATTTCTACAACGTCATAAGTCAAGAAAAGAGCTGCTGAATGAAGACTGTCACACGAAGATGATAACTCATCACGATCGTTCCAATCAAGCCCACCAATTGATGAATGAACCACAGTGAAATCAGAGTCTTTATCTTCTGATTCTTCTCTGCTAAACTCTTCTTCACATTCACTATGGTAACCAATGCTCTTAGAAGACAGACTGTTCGTAGGTTTTACGGAACAAGGAACGCTAATAACGTCATACTCTGTCATACGAATATCCTTAGTAGAAGCATTGGCAGTGTTTTCTTCCTCATCACTACTGTCATCACCGCAGTGTTTTCCGTTTTGTGAGTTCAGCCATTCCCGTACACGAACATAAGGTTCATCCTTAATTACATCAAAGTCTGATAAATCGATTTCCCTTTCATCATCACCTTCGTAATGTTTTGAATCGTCACTATTCTCGCCATTTGAATTCCCAAACGCAGGGGAACTCCTATCCGTGGGGGCGACCATGAGCTGCCCCCCAGGTAATACAGACGCCACTTTGTGGGACAGAGATAATCTTCTGTTGATGGTGTTTGATCGTTCGTTAGAGCATTCAGGACAGCTCGGTAAGTGAGAGTTCGAACGCGATTTTCTTCTCTTTTTACAAGTGTAACCAGAGCTCCAGCCATTTCCACCCATCACAGTTGATGCGAAGTTTTGTTGGGATGCTACCCAGTTAGATACATCTGAAAAAAGAAACAAGAAACAGGGGGTCATCATCGTCATCATCATCATCACCATCATCATCACCACCATCGAATAATAAACTTGAGCAATAATATTCTTTGATGGCTGAACGCAGAGGCTAGGGGACAGGAAATTGTCATGTTTACATCACAAACGACCTGAATGAAGAAAGCACGTTTTCACGCTGGTCACGCAAAGACACATAAGGACATCCCGTTCAGCCGTCCTGCGTATGTCAATCCATAGTTATCCTAAGACGCTGAAAAGATTTTCTAAAATTCCAGAAATTAAGACCTACCATCAAATATTCGCGTCCTTTCATTGGAGCCATCAGGTGGTACGCTGCCAGAAAACCCGCTGTCCCCAGTAGATTGGCATCTACATGTTCTGTCCTTGCTACCGCAGTACTGCTGTTCAGAGGTATCTGGCGGAGAGATGACTTCGAGCAGATCGCGACTGTCTTGTCCAGTTAAGAAGTTTTCCATCTCTTTCACTGTAAGGTTGCTTTGAATGAAAAGATGGAAAGCAGAATCCGCGAGAACTGGCGTTATTCTTGTCAGACTGGAGAGAAAGAGAGGTTTTTCAATACTTGCGCGACTTTTGCACGTTCCATTTGTATTTTTTTGGATCCCTCGGCCTCCGCTGAAAATTTTTCAGAGACAAAACATGCTTTGAAAGTCATTCACCGATTTGCTTTGCTCTTTCTAGGGACCGTTCATTTTTTTATAAGGAGGGGGAATGTTGGGGTTTGAGGCGTGGCCATGCCAAAAAAATATGACCTCAAAGGGGGGTGGGGAAGTCAAAAAAATATGGTGTGTAAAGGGAGGGGGGGGGGTTAACCACAAACGTATAGCTTTCCTAAGGCTCTAAAAATTCAAATGTTACCCGGGAAGCATGTCCCCGGACCCTCCCCCCTGCTTTATTATATGCCCTATGGCGACTCCACCTCACAACCTGTAACATTACAAACTTCAGCCAAAACATCTATCAGAGGAATGTCTACTCTTTCTTGGCCTCTGCTCGTCCATTTTGGAAGACTGATGACAATATCGAAAAACTTAGTGCTTCAAACCGGCATTATCTGCCTATGTACTTCTGCATAACGACATTTGACTGACTTTGATTCCTGCATTGACTTGACTTCGGTTTGAGTTCAGCTTGATAAGATTCAGTTTCTCTTTATCAGTTTTCCTTCTTTTTTTGGGGGGGGGGGTAGGGGTCATCCAAAATATTTAGGACTACAAGAGGGGGACGGGTAAAAATTAGTGTAGAGGTGTGTTATTATTTTTTACAGCAGACACCCATCAAATCCCACCTCCCTTCACCCACCCCATAAAAAATGTACTGTGCCTTATGCAGATGGAAAGAAATTCGTAGTGATAACTTTCCGTGTGGTTTTGGTCAATTACAGAGGGGTTGAACTTATTGCAAAAATCGACTTCCAAACGAGGGCCTTATTGGGGAGGGGAAGGGGAGTTAATAGGCAGGGGAGCTTGATAGATACGGTAGTTTCACGTCACCGCTCTGGTTTGGAGATTAATGAATACGACTTGAAATTTGGGTAGTGAATCGCAAATTTTTTAGTTATATTCAGTAATCTTCAAACCAGAGTGGTATCTAATGAATTAAAAGCGTGCGTCGCGTCATGAAGGACAAAATGAACAATATTTCATAAACAAAGGGTAGATTCCATGTATTCTTTCAAACTGATCTTTGGACTGTTTACAGATGCGTTTCCATTCATATTTTTCGCTGTTCACGTGTCCTAGGTTAGCCACGCAAAATCGCGATTTCATTGCATCATCGCGGAGTTCATAGTGACATATTAATATCCGAATACGGGCTGCAGGAGTGGATAATAACTCTATAACCACATCTTAGCGTGTATAAAACGTTTTATATGCAAGTCACGATTTTGCTAAGTGGAACTCGTCGCTCTGGGCTCAGTGACGGGCCTGTTACTGACGCAATTTCATGCATGAGGACGATTTGTTGCTGTAAATTTCTCGAAACATAGCCTTTGACATATAACCCCACTTGAATTAGAGCGCTCTATTTAAATTTCAACTTTCTCAAAATCACTTTGTAAAAGGACGGATGTTGCTGTCGCGTTAAAAAATAAATATTAGTGTAAATATTTTTTTTTTCATGTAAATTTCCCTTTAATGAAAAAGCACTTTAGTCCTCAGCACGAGATATATTTCCCACAAAATTACAATAAACCGATTTCTCATGTGTCCTGGTTGTAACAATTTTATCAGACATGGCATGTATTAACGAAAGGTAATGCATGGCATGTATTGGTTGCTCGTTACAAAACGTGACCATGTTCATAACAAAATCGCCGTTTCTTTTGAGTAGCAAGTTCCACTTCAATATCTTTAGTTTTACACCGCAGTTGACTCGCATTGTACCACCACTCGCGAGAAACGGGATCGGCTAAAGCGGTTGTTTAGGGAGACCTCGGGACATGAACGAAAAATTGTACACGATTCATGTGGCCATTCAGTGAGGGAACTGTCCCTGTCCCTGAAGAGATGCTTGGATGATAGGTCTAATGGCAAAATATAATTCCGCTTAAACGGAATTTATCGACAACATTCACAAGAACTGGTGTGACAGGCCTTACATTTTATAACATTCAGGCAAATTGGGATAACTAGGAATTTCTATTTACCTTTATAGTATAAAGTAAAATTTACTCACCTTGCTAAGGCTTCTTGTAGACAGTTTCGTCGCTTCTCTATAAAGCCCGTACTGAATCGGCCAAAAATTTTGGACTTTGTAGGCAAGAAAGGCAGGTTTCTGCAAATAAAGACCAATAACCACGCGTTAGCGAACGCGGAAGGCTGAGAGAACACGCGATGAAACGGAGGTGGATGGATTAAGCAGTACGGATTTACTCGCAGACTTACTTGTCTAACCAGAATAACCCTGTCTAACATGAGGTTAACAGCTTTTATCAAACCACAATTAAGAAGCGAGAGATTGCAGGCGCAAGTTTGACTCACAACTTTACAAGCTGTTCGTCCCTGGAAACAATAGACTAGCAGTATTGCTCTATATGGTAATTCCCGACCAAAGACTACGTTGTTACTTAGCAACCTGATTAAGTAGTTGTGTCTAAAGATATCTAATCAAAAGTGCAAATCGTTCAAACAATACTTTGTAAATAAAGTGTTTGAAACGGAAAACGCTCCTTAGTAAAAAGCAAAAAACACTTAACACGAGTTCAAAATATTTTTTTGCTGAGCGGAAACCCATTGAAATGCTTTGACAGGTACCACAATGGACAAATTTTCAACTTGTAGCTTGATTTGCGTGATAACGATAACTGACTTTAGCCTATGCACGCAAGCTTTTCTGATCAATTTCGTTCTCCAATTCCTAACTTATCTTCTTGGTTTGTTTTTATCCTACATAGTGGCAACAGCTGCTGATTGAATATAAACTTTTCTGGATCGATATCTAACGCGAAGAAGACTGTGAGAGCCGTAGAGATCACACAAGTCAGTTAATCTTGTTAAAAAAGCCGCGGACTTTCAAAGAATTCACGTAGCTCGGGTCAAGAAAATTGTATCGAAGCTTCTTATAAGCCAGGTCAGACCTTACATTCTCAACCCCTTTCACCCTTATGTTTTCACGGAATGATTTTTACTCGAACCACCGATTCTGTTCATCAGTTCTTTCGTAATGGCTTTTCGTGATTACGGGTGCTTCGAGTGTGTGGGGGAGGAGGTCCTAAGGCGTGGCCATTCACGTGAAAGCTAAGCCCCTTCGCTCGATATTTCAAAACCAAGTTTTTACGATTTTTACACTACTGTCTGATTTTGGTCACTTACAGTCCAAGAGAGCTGTGTCGTGATAACTGTTTCCACAACCACACGAACTCAGAGAATCGTCTTCTCACTTGCGATCTCTCTTTTGCAAAGATCATGCTGTTTGTCTGCGAAAAAAACGTGAAAGATTTAGTTGATACATATCTACTGTAATCGCCTTTTTCTCAAGGGCTGGTTCCTAGTTTGGATCTCCCACTGAACTGAAGACAAAAATTCATGATTTGGATCTCTTAGAAGATGAACTTTGTATCTAAAGTTAAGTTTAGCACCGTAAATATCGAGGAAGATAAATAATTGCACAAAGAAATACATGTAGGTAGAAAGATGTCATAAGCGTTTAATAATCAAAGTGTTTCAATGTGTTTCACGGTTTGTGACCATTTCAAAGACAATTTATGTTTATTTTGTTTTCATGACGACACTGACATCAATATTATAATAAAACAAGAGCATTTTATGTGGCAGACGCAAATATATGCAGATCAGTTTTTGTTTAAGGGCACTGTCTGCTCTCACACGGCGATCAGCCAAGTAAACTTGAAGCTCGAATAAAGCTGTACAATTTGAGGAACAGATGATCTCTCAACCCCTGTTAAACATTCAGTGGCATTTTTGTACAACATTTTGTAGGTTCACTAACAATGTTAGAATGTTAAGCACCCCATATGAAAGACGTTTGACTGCCATGGTTTGTTGAATGAATGAATGAATGAATGAATGAATGAATGAACATTCTAGGCAATGTTCAACAAGGGGGACGTGCAGCTTAACCTCTTATATAACAAGTATTAGACACGTTATATAACAGTTAATAAATGTGCACGAAACGTGTATGAAAAGGGTAAAAAATGTGGGTGGGTTGGAGGGCAGGCGATTCATTTGCCCTTAAACTGACGTTTTCTCGGCGCTTTTCTGGATGGACAAATAAACTAACAGGAAGCCAAGTAGGAACAGGAATTGTTTTGCCAATCTACTCTTTAGAACCATTGTTTGTTGTACCTCCCAAAAGAAAAGCAATTTCTGGCAAAATCCATTTACAGAGGGGGGGATGAAGGATCGTAACTCGAAGACACTGATTTTACCCGTTATCTTTCCCAATGACAAAAAGCGCGTTACGCTGCCGCATTACCTTTCAGTGGACATTGCAGAAAAAAAGGTTATTGGGTTAGATACAAGATAAAGGAGGTAAAGGACCTAAGGGTGGATGCCCGGGGTAAATGCGGTGGAATGAGCGCACGAAATGAATGGCTGTTGCAGCCTTAGTCGTTGACACTTGTTAGATTTTTTTCGAAATTGCCGTAGCCATGTACGTGTTTTATATGCTTTCGACACTGATTGGCTCCGCGAATAGAACTGAATTTCCAAGTTTGTGGCTGAACGTGATTAACAGTTATGACTGCAGTTTGTGGTTGTAAGAGATTAGTTCCGTATTCCAAAGGTCAGGGATCGAGAACTGATACATTGTAACCAAGTTGAGAAGAAGTTGAAAACAGAACTTAAACTGCCGAACTCACCAGAACTACGATCTCATAATCCGAATAAACGGGCCATCCGTGAACCAAGTGTGTACGAGGATTACGAACGTGGATGGAAATAAACTGCAAAACAGAAGAAATATTCAGTCAGCTAAGATAATGACGAAGGACAACTGAACATTTTGAGTTCATTGTTCTGGGATACATACAACCTTCCTTGAATGTGTCTGTAGGGACATGAAGTCGGCGGTTAGTCACTTTAAAATTAAGATCCCTTGTTAACACGTTTCACTCGAACACAGACTCGCGACTCACGCCAAAATGCTCAAGCTAAAATACATTCACGTGTTGTGTCCCCCCCCAGGATATGGATGGTTTCAGTAGACAATAGAAAAGTAATTTGGATCAGGCAGTCCAATAAAAGACGAGATATAGTAAATAGGATGTGGCACGCGGGCAGCGTTGTTTTTTGCGAGTTCAAATCTTCTATGATTGGCTGGGCCGAAGCTCGATATGAGCCCTCATTGGACAGTGGTATTTTAGACTGGGGATAACACAACACTCATAA